>OZ014486.1:36326945-36671945 GCA_963965965.1 Trididemnum nubilum | reverse complement strand
TTTTGTCATGTCTGAATTACTAAATACGCTCTGAAACCAAATTTAATTATCTTAAATGTGATTGGCTGTTGCCCTGCTTTTACAGTAACAACCATACCTGGCAAAAATGCATAAGGATTGGATAAATAAACCTTGGTTTGAGAGTGCATAGCGAGTTAAAAATGAAAAAAAAAATTTACCATTCGGTTTTTGTATGTGTGAGCACCAATATTGTATTTTTGACGGGAGGAGATCAAAACCTCACTCAAAACTCTTTAAATTTTTACATTGCGTTTTAGTGATATATTTGCAACTTTTGTCATATCTAGCTAACTAAAATTCAAAAAAAAAACTTTTTTTGCCATTTTCGATCCACCCTACTGCAGAGCTCTTGTTACAACCAAACATTAGGCAAATATCGTGGAAAACAATCGAAGGAAAACATAATAAAACTACAGTGTGGTTGTGAAAATTAATCATCTCGCTTATAATAGACTTAAGACCCAAAACAGACTTTTATCTCTTCCAAGCACTGTTTTGCTGCAAAGTGCTTGTCTAGTTTTTCAACGTCTATCGATGCACATCTTCGAAGCGGTACCTTATAAACTATCTATCTCTTATTACTGCTCTGAGCTAATACCGTAATGTTTTATTGCTACTGTTTTTAGTCAACATAAAAGCCAATTTCAACAAAGCTACTATTGAAGCTGGTCACCTGAAAGCTGGAGAAGGCGACATCAACATCAACAGCGACAACAACATCGACAGCGACTAAAAGAAGTCGAATTATTATGTTTAAAGCTGTTGTTCACTTGCGTTTAAGAATTTGAGCAATTACTGTATGTTTCATTCATTCATTTTTGTTTTAAACGTTTCATTCATTAAACGCGGGCTATAATGGTACTTGGAAAATATTTCAAAAATAGCGTTAATTTGTTTTGAACCCAGCAGCATAAGCATGTCTTTAAAAACCCATTCGCTTTCGAAAAATCGCAAATTTAATGCTCCATTGTTTTGGTGATTATGACGACAGTGAGCCTCTACTTTTTTGGTGGGTGTTCAGTTTGGCTGGGTTTTGCCACAAGAGCGAGAATGTGTCCGCAAAACAAGCGATTATAGAAGCAGAAAACAGCTTGTGCGATCGGTCATATTGCTGGCGAGTGTCATCAGATCAAGTACGTGTAAACAATATCGTTTTCGCGATTGTAGGCAATACTGATATAGTTTTTTTTTGGGTGCCAATCAATAGGCCTATATCGGCAGGTTATGCTTACCAGTACTGTCTAGTGTCTACCAAGTACCGTATAGCCTACTGATACAGTAGTTTCATTCTGCCAATTTTGCGTCCATGATTTTCAATCGATGGCCTCCCCTCAATGTAAAGTGAACAACTTAACATCCAAACTTTTTCAACACTAGAGACGCTAAAATACTTTCGAATGTAATATTTTGATTTTCGGTAGGTTACTTTCATCGCTAGCTTTCGCGTCGTCGGTTTTAAATAAAATAAACTTCAAGCCTGAAAGTGGTGTATCGGCGCGAAGCATGCTCGACGTAGTCGGGATTCCAATATGATGTCATAATAATCTGACAATCTTGCTAATCTCAAGCAATTTCAGTGCCAGCATTATCGAACGTAGATTGATGCTAGTCATTTTGTTGCGGCTGAAAATTTTGTATTGAGTCAAAGTAATCGAGAGTCGAGAAGTGATTGTGACGTCACAATTCATTGAGAGTTTCTTGATACAAATGCTTACTTTTGAAAAGCTTTTTAGTACTCCTATTGAATAGACAAAACAACAAACCTGAAAATGATAGATCAGTTTGAAGTATCATTCGCGACAGCACTATGGCGTCATAATGAAGTGACAAGTATGCTTATTTCAAACGTTTCTGATGTAATTATCTAGCCCAATTTTCATCAATGTATTGACAGTTTTTCAATTTGTATCAATGGTTGCCAGAAGTTTTTAGTTTTTGAATTGAATAAAAGAAGCAGCAAAACTTGAAAATCGTAAATCGGTTCAAAGTAGTCGTGACTGTAATATGACATGGTATTGAATAATTATATAGCTAAATATATAGTTAAATATCGAAAACTGATATAAGTTACACTTGGAATAAGCAATGTCGTTTACGTCGTTATGACGTCATAGTACTCTCCCGACTACTTCGAACCAATTAACACCTTAAGCTAGATTACTTAATTTTTTTCAATACAATCCCTAAAATGCTGTTCAACAGCAAGCATTAATATAAATTTTGGAAAAATGCTAATTCATTATGACATCATAACAACATCTGGACTACTTCGGTTGCTGGGGCAAAACTTTGAGATGCAACAATAGAATACCTTGACATGGTTTATAATGAATAATTGTTCTAATACCCCTTCAAACCAGAAATTTGTTATACAACATTATGACGTCACAATAGAGTCCCGATTACTTTCAGTCAATTTTAGACTTTCAGTTTTGTTAATTAATATTGTAAATGCCAGCACAATTAAATTAATCAACAGTGCATCAATACTTACGAATTGTAAATTCATTATGATGTCACAAAATCATCTTGGGAGAGTAGACGCCACTTCGACTTGACACATGAAACTTTCAATGGTAACAAAGACATTGATGAAAGTCATGATTGATAAGTTTGTTAAGAGTAATCTAAATATGCATTTTTGTCACTTCGTTATGATGTCATAATACAGTCACGACTACTTCGAACCGATTTTCCATTTTCAAGTAAGCAGTTTTATTTATTCCATACGAGCACTAAAACGCTGTTTAGTGGCAAGCATCAATATAAAAAAAAACTATAAAGGCTTTGTGACGTCACAACAACGTCTAGATCACGTCAACTTTGTGAAATATTGTTCGTTGTTTCGAAAAGACCTTGCATCAATCTACAATCGGTAATTGCGTTGAAACCGCTTGAAATTAGCGTATTTGTCAGGTTTTGATGACGTCGTTATGGCATAGCGACTACTTTGAGCGTGCCTTGATTTGATACTCCACTTTCAATTTGTAGTTTATTTTATTTCCTATTGGCAAAGCGAAAACTAGCGATGAAGATAACCTAAGGTAAAACAAAATATAACGTTTAAAAATACTTTGGCGCCTTTAGTGTTGAAAAGTTTGGATGTTTACTTTGCATTGGCGACCAGGAAAAAAATAGAAAAATGGCCAGGAAAAAAAATAACGGCGCCTATCGATTGAAAATCATGGACGCAAAATTGGCAGAATGAAACTACTGTATCAGTAGGCTATACGGTACTTGGTAGACACTAGACAGTACTGGTAAGCATAACCTGCCGATATAGGTCTATTGATTGGCACCCAAAAAAAAACTATACTAGTATTGCCTACAATCGCGAAAACGATATTGTTTACACGTACTTGATCTGATGACACTCGCCAGCAATATGACCGATCGCACAAGCTGTTTTCTGCTTCTATAATCGCTTGTTTTGTGGACACATTCTCGCTCTTGTGGCAAAACCCAGCCAAACTGAACACCCACCAAAAAAGTAGAGGCTCACTGTCGTCATAATCACCAAAACAATGGAGCATTAAATTTGCGATTTTTCGAAAGCAAATGGGTTTTTAAAGACATGCTTATGCTGCTGGGTTCAAAACAAATTAACGCTATTTTTGAAATATTTTCCAAGTACCATTACAGATCTCCTTTAAAACATTTCATTCATTCGTTTTTTAAACATAATTGTTCATTCAATTTGAACAATTATGTTTCATTCATTCAATAAAAAAAAACAAAAAAAAGAATAAAAACAATTTCTTATTTTGAACGTTCAATACTCAATTCATTGAAATGTTTTTTTTTTAAATCAATTGCTATTGCCAAAAAAATTTTATACCACGGCTACCTGGATCTATGTTTGCTCGTCGCAGGAGCCTGTGACTCAATGTCCCTTGGTCCCTTCCGGGCGTCTGGTGGTGCTTATTCTAGCGTTGTTTCGTTCTCCTACCTTTAAGAATATTTTGATTTTTTTGTGCTGCATTAATCAATGATTGCTGAACGATACGAGTGCTTATTGCTTGCACGACTTAAATAAAATACGCTTCATTCGTGCGTCTGAACCAGGCACTCTGCTTCTGCCGACCAACCAACGCTAAGCATTCTTTATTGGGTTCTGCTTGCAAGTGTTTCGTCAGTTTGAGCCACCCCGACGGGCAAATTACTTGGCCCCAATGGGATCAATAAGTTTCTTTCCCAAGGACACAATAACACATGGACAGTTCGGGAATCGAACCGGAGACAACAATCTTTCGATCATTGATTATTTGATTACAAAACTACTAATTTGCAACATCGTTTAAATACAAAGGCCTAAAATCCTGGGACTTTCTACCACATCACTTGAAACAAAAATGGCTTTTAATACGTCTAAAAAAGAAGTAAAAAATCACAAATTGTTGAATTTGTATTGATCATGGACAATATCTCAAAAAGTGTTACATTTTTAAGGATAAATTTTGTTTAGGCACTTGCAAGTTTGCTGAAAAATAAATTATTTTGCATGGGCACGGCTCTACTCGTTGCCCATATTCATAAGGTCTTATCGTAGTTTCTGTCTTTTCTGGTGTTGTAAATTAAAAGCCGATTTTTTTTAAGCATGTAGTATAATTTTTGCATACACCATATTTTTTGTTGAGTTCTGGAGACAAAACAAATAAACTTGGTAGAATGAAGTTTTCACCTACCCGTGGCAAGTGGGAAGTTAGTTACATTACGACGTATTTGCCGGGTTGCATTTTTTTAAAGAAGAAACGCCGGACAAGATTATAGAACCTCAATATAGTCGGCAGCGTAGCCAAAGGGGTAAAGGCGGCGTTATAAAAGCAGTCCTGGTTGTGCGATCTGAGTTCAACCCATACCGCGGTCACGTTGTTGCGTCCTTGGATAAGACGCTTTACGATGATTATCTCTGTTTGGTGGCTTCGAACAAGCAGCTGAATTAATGAACAAGCATTTGAAGAAACCCACAAAACATCAAGATCACTGGAAGCTCCTAAACATGGGTTGGTTCCTCCAAACCAGAGTGTTGTAAACGGGTCGACAAGTAGAGGCCCGAACCCGAAAAGTGATTTGAAGCCAAAACCATGCCCAAAAAAGTCCAAAATTATGTTAGATAGCTGTATATGATTAAATAGCGGATGAAAATGTATCTGATTAACCCTTTTTGTTCCGTGGGGAGGGGGCGAATTTGCCCTTCCTCTTAGTTATTTTAATACAGCTCCTAAACTAAAAAAATTTTTGCTTTTGCACCCTGACTTTGAATAAAATTTAATAACACACATTTTTAGCAACTATAGGGTCAGCCGGATAACCGAAAGTGACGTCATTTTTGCCTTTGTCAGAGGAATCTTAGGAGTTTCATACAGTTTTGAGCACAATGCATGCTTATCAACGGACTTATTCTATTCATTCTTCTGTGTCTTCACTATTGATGCTTATCTTTAGCTGGAATAAAATAATTTATTTACTAATCAATGCATTGCACCATCATTACGTCATTGATGACGTCATAATTCATAAATATTGCTTTTTCTGCTGTTTCTCGGAATAAATTTCGTTGGCATAAAAAAGTATTCATTGCCATCAGCTGTTGACTGATATAATGAAAATAATACTGCAATATTCTTCAATTTTGTGAATGATACTATATTTGTGTCACGAAAAATTACAAATTATAATCAACGCAGTATATTAAAGATGACGTCTTCATCTGCGGTGACTGTATCAGAGGTGTCTCTGAAATAACAAAAGTCCAAACTAAAAATACTATTTAGCAACATTTACAAAAACGTTTCATTCTGTTATAAAGATTTACAGGTGTTGATGTCGTCATCACTGTTTTTGTGATGTCACAACCTCAAAATATTTATTTAAAAAATTTGAGAAAAAATAGCTTCAACAAGCAAAAAATCTTACTTCTATCACTTACCAAACAGTTTTTAGATACGGGGGAAAATTTGCCCTCCCCCCCGATTCAAATAGAATGGGAAAAAAACCGGTAGATATAGGGTTAAATAGCTGATAAACTGTGGTGTAATATAATAATTGCATTGGTGTTTAAACAAAGTTGTTATTCGGTGTATAGTAAGGTTATTTCAAATTTAGTTATTTTAAGCCCTACAGTATATAAGCCCGACATTTTGTCAATTTTAAGCCCAAACTTGGCCCGAAAACCTGGCTTGACTTGCAACTTTGCTCCGAACGCAGCTGTAGTACTGTAGTAGTATTTGTAATGATGTGTGCGGATCATCCAACCTAGTTAGCCTTTGACGCTGTGTGGTGACAGAAGGGTAGATATTCAGCTACAACTATTTTTATTAATAAGAATTATAGAAGTTACATAGCAGACTTGAATCATAAAGTTTTTTTCACGGCTGTGAGGTAGCACTTACCTCACATATCTGCTTTCCCATTAGGCTAGTGTTTCATCAGCATCTGAATTCACACATAGCCTATCCTGGCATCCTACCCGAATCTTCAAACCACACATGAGGGCAATTTCTACACTTGCCATCGTACGCTCTTCTCAGATTACTCTGATCTAACTCTGTTTTCAGACTGTTTTCAGGCTTAGTCTGTCTGTTTTCTAACCTTGTTGTCAGACTTAGATCAGAGTAATCTGAGAAGAGGGTACGATGGCAAGTGTAGAAATTGCCCTCGTGTGTGGTTTGAAGGTTCGGGTGGGATGATAGGATAGGCTATGTGTGAATTCAGATGCTGATGAAACACTAGCCTAATGGGAAAGCAGATATGTGAGGTAAGTGCTACCTCACAGCCGTGAAAAAAACTTTAAGAATTATTGGCACAATATTGTGATTACTTAATATTTTTATAAAAAAATCGTGTTATGATCTGTTTAATTTGAGATTTCTTGCCTTTTTACGCTCATGTTCATACCTGCAGTTCTAGCTATACTGATGAGGAATAAAAGACGAAGGTCGATTTTGAAACAGTATGTCTTAGGCTGTTAATCAAAGGTTTGATTGTGCCTGTAAGACTCTGTATGCTATACTGTCTATAACTAATTAATAATTTTCTTAGTACATTGTTCTTAACAAAGTCTGAATATATCCATCTAAACTAAAATAACTACCCTTTATGCAGCTTTTTTACCTTTTTTGCTTTGGTGCACAAGTCAGGGGCAACAGTGGTGTCGCTAGGGAGAGCGACCCGCCCCGGGTATCACCATTTTGGGGTGACACCATTTTATGATAAATTAAAGAATATGTTTAATATCATTGGAAATGTTATCATAGTGAATTGGACTAAAAATGATTTAAAGCATCTATTGACACACTTATTTAGTGGGGGGCGCAAATTTATCAAAAATTTAACTCACAAATCAGTAGAAGCTTTGAAAAATTTCCCAAACTAAGAAATCAAATTTGATCGCATTTTGAAACATGCTGAATATAGGTTTCATAAATAAATATATAAGCTCAGGAATAGGGAGGGTAGCTAACTGGCGATTCAGTATCAGTTAATTATTAATCACTTCAACTCTCAAATATCGTTCTATTAGTCTCCCTCACCAAATATTTTTATTTATTAAATATAGACGAAATGAATTACTCCTTGTACGCTTCTTTGAACTATGATTTACGGTACCAGTTTGTAAATAACAGAACCGAAATTTTATCATTAGCCACCTCCCACATAGCCAATGCCCATTTATTCAACCAGTTTAAGCACATTTTTGCACTGCTAATTTTTAAGCCACATTTGGAAAGCATTAATTTTCATCAAAATAGGCCTAAAATTAAATAATTTTTGCAAAAAAATACAAAATTTTCGAGTGCTGGGAGCTTCGCCAAGGATACCCCCGAAACAGCCCCCCATTGCAGATCTCTGGTTACGCGCCTGAGTCTAATCATGTTTTGCACTGCTAATTTCTCTATGCCACCAGCGTTTCCCTGATGCCTCGTTTTCAAAGAATTAATTTTTAGCAAATAAGCCTAAAATTAAGTTAGTTTTGCAAAAAAATAAGAATTTTTCGAGTGCTGGGGGTTGCACATCTAAACCCTCAATGGCTTCCGGCGGATGGGGACGGAGCTACCGGGCCGCCAAAATAGCCCCCCCTCCCACATTGCAGAATTCTGGTTACGGGCCTGATACTAAACGCGTGCTCTTCATACTTCTAAGTTTTAGAATCCTACTATGAGAATTTATTGATCTGTAGTCAAATAACAAACGCTATCTAGAATAGTGAAGTAGTACCGCTATCTTTAAAATATAACCATTTGCACCTATATATTATAAAGGGTAGCACCATGAAATTCCACCCCCGGTGTTACCATCCATAACAACGCCACTGGGGAACAAGAGGAACAGGATTGCCTATTTTACTTGAATTATCATGCAGCATTTTCTTAAAAGCGAGCGTAAGCAAAACTCTAAGATTAAGCATCGAATTGTTTGATTAAATACTGCAATTAATATCTGCGGTTCTGCACCTGCCATTGAGCCCTTTTCAGGATCTAAATGCAATGCAGCGTTTAATATTTCAAATTTATGCTGAGCTTCTATAAACACTGAAATAATAATAACTCCGCCATTAAATTAATTTTGCTCAGAAACCGAAATCAAAACCAAACTCGTAATCAATAGCATAGGCAGGGGGCTGTGCCCCCTGCATGGGCCTGTAGATCAAAGAGCACGATAAGGAAAACGCCACAATTTTTGTCCTTCCGAGGCAGTTTTTTGCAGTTATTTGGCCTCTAAAGTGGTTCAAAGCCACTTTCGAAACATTTATTATCGCTATTATTTTTTATGGGGGGATATTAACTTACTTGTTAAAAATACAGCTAACAAACTAAACCATAAAAACTTCAAAACATGGCTCAAAATAAACAGTCAAAATTGATCGCTTAATGCTTAACGTAAGCTTCATAAAAAATATGAAGTATAGGCAAGGGTATTCAGTGTATAATTTATGTAATTAAAATGAGTTTTGGATTGGACCTGTAAGTAACGTGGGGTTTAAAGGGGTTGAGCTATTATGGCTTTCAAACTGTTGCAATTTAGTTTTTTTAAATGGCTCTAAAAAGAAGCAAAATTTGATTCGAATAGCCTTAAAATGGCTTGTTTTTTTTCTGAAACATCACAAAAATTGCCGAGCAGTTAAGATTCTGATCCAAGACCCCAGTCTGCGATATGCTTCATTTGAACAGTTTTCTCGGCATGCTGTGCAATTGAGGCATTTTGCAAGCAAAAAAATTTCAATTTTTAGGTTAATCAATCCCCCTCCCTTAACAAAATTCAAGTTGCAGTCAGTGGCGCAACCAAGGACGCTAAAGAACCTTAGCCTCCTCTTTTTCTTATCCAAGTCACTTGGAAAACTTAACTCACATATGCAGTGTTTAAACGTGGTTTAAATTTGATCTGAAATTAAAGAGGGCTACAAGGGCTGGGCAATTAAAAAATTTCAAGTAGATTTCTAATCTTAGCCACTTTGTTTTTTCCAATGGCCTTTAAAACGTTCAAAATGTGATTCAAATGACGCTAAATTAGTTATTTTTTTAAGAAATTGCAAAAACTGCTCAGCGACTGAGGGCTTAGCTTGAATTGCATGAGTTTGCTCAGCATGCCACCCATTTGCAACATGTTTTGAACAGGATTATTTTTATTTTTGGCACAAGTCCTTTAGCAAAATCCTGGTTGCAGCTGTAAGGTTTTACTTGAACAATAGACAATGAATACGTCGATTGCCCCCCCTTCCCCCTGAAAGAAACTTCTGCGGGCGCCACTGTTAGGAGATAAAAGAAAATTACATAGAACTTAAAATACAGTTTTGCAAATACAACAAAAATGTCTAACGAATACAACAAATAATTTCTTCTTGTTATCACTTTTTACATCACTAATACACAACCAATGGAACAAACCATTATTTATCGCCATTACATTGTCGGCATCGTGGCCCAGAGAGGAATCACATTATTTTTACAAAAATCATAATCGCATGTTCTCGGTTCAACCCGCACCTTGGTCACCTTGTTGCGTTCTTGGTAAAGGCGCTTCGCGACGATTATCTCTGCTAGGTGGCTTCGAACAAACAGCAAATTCAGTGGAAAAAGTCAAACGTCAATCGGAAAGCTTGGAACACGGTCGACTTATAAGCGGATGAGGATAAGTTGTCCCAAATAAAAGCACCATCGTGGCTTCCTCGTCAGTGGAGGATAAAAATGAATCAATAAATCAAATTTGTGCTGGATAAATCAATTCAGCAAGTTTCAAATTGCTGCTCTGCAGCCAAAATTGATTAAATATCTAAAAACCTAAGGAGCAATTAACAAAAATAATTTGAACAGATAAATTGAAAAATCAAGGCATCTTCAGTGTCTATGTTAAAAGAGCAAAAACACTGAAGACGCCTTTTAACTGTTGAGGGCAGAATATTGTCGATCTTTTTATTCTTACTAATTGCTTCTTATTTATATTATTCATCTAATTATTTATGAATGGGCTGTTTAGTGTTTAATCTTTGATATTATTTGTTTTTTGTTCATTCGGTGCCTCCGTAATATCGTCTCTGATCCATTGGTCCAGTATTTCCTGAAATATAAATAATCAAATTCAATTTTTGCTCAAAATCAAAAAAGATTTTAAAAATGTACACAACACAGCATACCCCAAAATGAATAAATTATAGAAAGAAGGCTCGATATTTAGTTATTTACATAACAAAACTTTTAATTGTGGAAGCATAAAAAAAACGCTCTTTTTCATCGCAATATGACACTATTGGATCTCGACTCGAAAAAATTGGCTAATTTTGTGCCCATTGTGATTACGACACCAAATATTCTGGATCTCTCTTTGCCGCTTTGTTCAAAGAGCGAAAAGTAATATACTGTATAATTTCGTAATTTATATCTCCAACTTGCAAATTCCGTAAACCTATTACCTTCATTGTGAACTGCATGATCCTTATAAGTCTTAAAGTTCTTGCTCTTATCAATGTTCT
The DNA here is from genome assembly GCA_963965965.1 of Trididemnum nubilum. Lineage (NCBI taxonomy): Eukaryota > Metazoa > Chordata > Ascidiacea > Aplousobranchia > Didemnidae > Trididemnum > Trididemnum nubilum. The sequence continues at coordinate 36,660,958 of OZ014486.1, read as the reverse complement.
GGGCTGCTTTGGGTGCATTGTTGTATGTTTCTAAAGTAGATTATTAAATTAGGCAATGTTTTGCTAAATGTTTAAAATCAGCAGGTTTTTCGAATTTACTGCAATATTTAAGCAATAGCGGTTTTATTGGGTTCCCGCTACCTACCTCAACTCTGCTCAGAAAGGCGGAGGTCTCGGTCAAAAAAGGAAAGTTTATGTTCTCCACAAAACAACTCTTGCGCGTGGTACAAACGATTATGGAAAACAAACCCTACTTGCTGCTTCGACCAAAAAGTGATACAAAGGACTATGTTATTCTCGTTTTCTGGTCTACTAATTTTGATGACACGCTTTGCAGTATTCAAGAAAACGTAGAGGTGATTAAAAAGGAAGTTCTAGCTGACGGCTACCAACTTCGGTTTAAAGTGGAAAACATTCCATCACAGCGAAGATTTACACTTTACATGCTCAACAACTACATCACGTTAGCGGTTCAAAACGACGACGATTGTCATCTTCCCCCAGTGGATCATAAACAGCTGGAGTCTTTTCTAACTCTTTTGGAGGCGAACAACATCACGACACCGAAGAAGCGTAAACTTTCTGACTCTGCTCTTTCTACAGTCTCTGAATTACCTCTCACACAAAGTTTAGAGACATATCTGTAATGAAAAGTGCACATTTTTCTGACTAGGTAACTATTCGCCTGCTGTTTGAATCCGACGCCTGTCGCGAAGCGCGGCGCGGCGATTGGGAAGGAGAGGAGAAAAAGGTAATTGCGCCACAAAACGGAAAAAAGTCTACAGCTGTTTTTGGTGCTATTGCGCCACGGTCACACGTAATCGGAGAGTACGCTAGTTTTGTGAATATGGCGCAATCCCTGTCCTTACACTCGATACGAACGGATTTTTTCTTCAACAAATTCACCACAAATGGTACACAGCCGCGACTTCTTTGAGCATAAAAAAACAATGAGCAATGTGAGCACATGGGAGATATACCACACATCTTTCTTCCTTTTCGCATTTCAAACACTTCACTTCATCCAAAATTTCTTTTGCACGTTTCATTGTTAGTTTGGGTTAAAAAATAACATCGGGTTCTTCCATTAATTTTAACATAAAATTGTAAAAGGCAGCAAAGTTTTCGTTGTGTTTTTGAAATCTTTTGGTCAACACCCGAGATATTTTTCGGTCTTCAAACCCCAGCAATTTCGCCATTTCTGCATTCCTCCCCAACGACATCTCTCTTTCGACTTTTTCTTTTACATCCACACCACCTCTAGGGTCGATGAGGGGAGGGAACGGTGGTTGGTGTTTTCTTAGGGAGGGATAATTTACTAATTTTTCCAAACCTTTAAGCTTGCTTTTGGGTGATGGATTGGGAACAGGCGGTCGCTTCAAGCTAACAAATTCTCTCACAATATCTTTCACAAAATCTACGCCTCTATTTTTCATCAGATATTCACAGAACGGGAACCATTTCGCGTGTTCTATCCACGGGTCGTCGAACCGTTCCCAGTTCTTCAAACCTCCACTACAGTACCAACATTTTGCCCGATCACCGTCACCGAGATAGTAAAACCCGGCATCTGCTATTAACTTGGGATCGGCTGCAATTCTTTCTCTGGGCCAATTTTCAGACTCGATAAACGTCTGATGGCGGTCGCCAATGCTACGCATGTGCGGGTTCGTCGGTTGCTTACTCGGGAACTGAGAAAAAGTCGGTGGGGGGACATCTAACCCACGTACTGGGACGGAATCACACGCGTCTGCCATGTTGCTTTTGTCTTTGAATGAAAGCATAGTTTAATAACTACCTTTTATAAGCAATGTTATTGCACCATCATATGCCAAAGGATCGACCCTAAAATCGTTGGGGTTAAACGAGTACAAGTTCTGCTGCGCCATGCTCGTTCCATATTCGAAGAGTTAAAAAAGTAACAAAAGGTAGTGATTTACAGCTAAACCTTGGATAGGTCAACAGCTGTTTTTTACGATTTCGCCACGGCAGGGAAAATTCAGCTACGGGAAACGTTTCAAGTTACACGAAGCTTATTCTCAAACGTACAAAATAGACTTCATAGCATTAACTAGATAATCTTTTTAGATTAAGAAACTATCGGGTTCTCAGATTATTCGCTTTTAACCGGCTACTACTTTGGACTTGAAGCCAGGAAAACCACCTGCGGTGGTTCGGTACTCAGTCAAGACACTCTTCAGGTCAACACTAAGTTTCGGGTTCGATTCTCAGGTTAATTATTCGCTTTTAACCAGTTACTAAATAACACTTGAGACTTGAACCATAGCCAGTTCCCAGGCAAACCACCTGCGGTAGTTCAGTACTCAAGCAAGACACTAAGGGTCTTTACACTTAGAGCCAGGCAAACCAGCTGCGGTGATTTGATACGCAGGTAAGACACTAAAGGTCTTTAGACATGAAGCCAGGCAAACCACCTGCGGTGGTTCGGTACTCAGGTAAGATAGGTCAAGACTAAGTTTCAATTCTTACAACTAGCTACACTAAACTTAGGGTTAAGACTAGGGTTAGATCTTGGGTTAAGACTACCACAAACCCCGCATTAACGAGAGAATATTTGGATAACCTCGCATTTAGACAAACCCTGCAACCCCCTACTGGTAACCCCGCACCTGCCCCCGCCCCCGCAATCTCTATGCATTGGGCTCATCTTATACTACTGTCGTTGCTCTTATACTGTATGTATATTGTATAGGCGACTTTTATCGCACATGGTCCGATTTTTTCTCGATCGAAGTTGAACAAATAATGTGGTCTAGTGGCGGGTCAATTCGAACTGATAAAACTGATTTCAATAAAGCCGATTTCGAGCAGTATTTCTTTAACGAAAATGCAATAATTAGAGTTCGATAAATTGCTAAAAACTTGCAGATCGCAAAGACGGTTTTCCGCGATATTTCCTCAAAATGCTAGCATTTAGTACAACAAATGAAGATGATTGAATGGCTATCTGGCAGAGGTGGGCACAAATGCGCAATTTGCGTTGCTCACAATGCCTTTTTTTCAGCGCTTGCGCAATTTGCGTTTGCCAATCGATAAATCTAATATTTGTTGCAATTTTATTGCAAATTTTTTCCAAGATGCGCAATCACAAAATAATTTTTAAATGTTGATCTACATGTACCGGTCAAAAAATTAATCAATTTTGTTTTTACAGATTTAAAGTATCATCACGGGATAGTTGATGCATGCTGATTACTGATAGAAAGATTTTTTTCTTGTTTTGTTTTCTTCTGCGCTATTATATCTACTTTTAAATCGCTAAACGCGCTGTATTCAAAGTTTGAGCGATTGAAGATATCAGGGAGGACTAGTGTGTGACTGAAATCAAGGGCGCCAGGTTGGGAGATTCCCCGCAATGAAGTCCTCCAAAATTTTGAACTTTTAAACCGTTAGAGCTAGATGAATCAAATTTTTAAAATGGGTAGATAGCAAAAATAAACTAAACGTAACAAAAATTGGGGGTGCCACAATGGGGGTTTCCCCAAAACGGGCCCTCCAAAACTCAAACTTTTTAACTTTTTAAAATGGATACATGAAATTGTGTTCCAAATTTTCAACTTTCCTATTTGAAGCAACTTTTGCATTTCCGCAGCATCAGCTTCTTCCGAAAGGTGCTTCTCCAGTGCAGGCTTGACTGTGAGCGAATTAAGAGTGCAACTAAGCGATGAACATTTGAAGCTCTCAATGTCATTCACTGCAATAAAGCGCTGCTTTAATTAACCAAATCGTTGAATAAATTTTTCTGAATATCGGTGGTGATTGACTGGTTGTTCACTTTTTCAGCAAATTAAGTTAATTTAGGGCAGAATAGGATTCGGTATTCTAGATTCGGTTTTAGCTATTCGGAATAGTTCTGGAATAGCCTACTATTCTGAAATGCCCATCCATAGTGGTAGTACTTGTGCTTTAGATAAACTATATACTGTATACTGCTGAAAGACAAAAAGTAGCGTAATAATATTATATCAGGAATCGAAATTAACTTCTGTGACAACTTGCCCTAGAAATTTTCAACTTGCCCGAGAAAAAAGATACTCTAAGTTTTGAGGTTAACTTAGAAAAAAGCACTGAATTTGCAAAATACGCGTAGATTCGAGAATCAAGTTTTTGTGTTCGATTGTTAACATAATGTGATGCAATAAATAACTTTTTCCAATCAAGCATCAGCAAAAATTGATTTTTTGGTTGTAAATATTTCATTTAACATTTAACAATCATGATTATTTTATTAATTACCGTTGTGGTTTGTTGCAAGCGTATTTTTATTAGCGAAAATTTTGGAAACTACACCACCTGGAAAGCCAAAATTTTTTTTGCAAAAGTGATTGAAGCTAAAAGATCTTCAAAATAATCATAACAAAAAACTTGCAAAATTCTTGGCGTTATCTTCATGCAGCGCAGGGTAGTACTTGTGGTATTTGAAACAGCTGTTAGCGAGGCAAGCGTGGGAAAACTTTTCTAGAAAAAAACGTAACATTTTGTGCCAAACGGTTGTTAAACGCGTCCAAGAATCGAAAAATCTGCGTGCGATTAAGACGTGTTAATTGCAATTAATGATGTGCGTACTATTAGACATTAATTGTGATGGTTACCAAGTGCTTAGTAAAATAAACCAAGGAACAACTTTCTCTTCGTACAGATTTTACTTTATTGCAACAAAACCGGGTAATTGCGTCTTTAAATAATCTTGTTTGAAGCTGTCTAAATTAAGCAGAAAAGCTGAAAACTAACTTGCCCGAAGCGATTTCAGCTTGCCTCGGGCAAGCGGGCAGACATGAATTTTGAACCCTGTGTTTACTTTAAGCTACCTTACTTAATAAGTACGAAATACCTTTTGTTTTTTTGTACTGTAATTAGTAGCCGAAAACTTTGCCGCTACAATAAGAAAAAGATTAGATGAAAGGGTCGGAAGAGCAAACGACAAAATCACGGAAGATTGCTTTCCTGCTTACAAGAGAGATGCGTGGTTGCAAAAATTCAAAAGATTCAACCCTGCTATCCCTAGTTCGGCATCCGTCGAGAGGTTATTTGCTGTTGATTCTGATATTTTGCAATCGAAAGTATCGTCTATGACGAAAGAAAATTTTGAAAAGTTTGTTTTGATGCATGAAAATGAAAAGGGTTTAAAAAAGTCAATTTTTCTTTATGAAAAACGCATTATTTCTGAATGTGATTGAGTGGAGCTTTTTTTTCTTTTGGTGTTTAACAATTTTTATTGCTGTTTATCTTTATTATTATTTTTTTTGTTTTAGTGTTTAATTGCTTTTTTCAACAATAGAAATAATTCTGTCTTCGGTCCTAGATATGTGCCTTTAGTTAGAAAAGCTCAACGCATTGCAGTTGGTTTATTCCAGTGCAGCTTAGCTGAAGATGGTACTATGTTTGTACTTTTGTATTTTTGTACTTAACACCATCGTCTGCAGCGCGCTTTCGGAACTTCGATAATGCAAAAATTTGTGCTCAAAAACTTTTTTAAAAAGCGAAATTTGAGTGCGTTTCTCAAGCAATCAATTAGTAGTTGCGCTGTTCTATTTTCAATTTTTGGTTGCAGAATTTGAGTTTGCGCTTTAAAGCGTTTAGAATTTTCGTTACGGAATTTGCAATTGCGCTTTAGGCTTAAAAATTTTAGTTGCGGAATTTGCGTTTGCGCTTTAAACTAGAAAGGTTTTGGTTGCGGAATTTGTGCTTGCGCTTTACGATGTCTTCTTTAAACGCCCAGCTTTGCTATCTGGTCACAGACCACAGTATAGATCGTGCACTGCGAATAGAACAGTACAGAACCTGGCACGGAGCCAGAGTAGTGTGTTTGGGGGAGGGTTGCAAAAACTTGGGATGGGTGCACAAAAACTTGGGCGGGGGAAGCTTACGCACCCGAGACCAAACGAATTCGAAATGCGGCAGCAATCTGGTAAATATTTTCCTCCAAATCCTGTGTTATCCTTCTTTGGTATGGATTTTGCCCTCTAATTTGGAGGTGAAGACTGAAGACTAAATTAAAAAAAGGTCTTCATCGCAAAATCTAAGGCTACTTGATTGCGTTCACTTGATCTGTCGTGCTGTTTCATAGAAAAAAGTGTCTGTGGTTACCTGTTTTTGGGCAGAAGTTTGCTAGTTGTGCTACTATAAAAGTTTACTCTCGCTTGCGGAGCTCAAGCAGTGATTTTGGGGGACACGGTTCGAAATGCCATCCCCCGTGCATAAGCGTAGCCAGGATTTTTGAATGGGGGGGAGGGCAAACCAAAAATCACATGCAATGAAGTAATCAGAAATTTTCGAAAAAGGAATTTTTGTGGGACAAAGATATCGTAGAATGGAAGATCAGAAGCCGTGGCCTGGTTTGGCACTTAACCAAGAGTTTTGTAAAGGGAGAGGGCTTAAACCAAAAGTTACAAATGAAAATATAGTTTATTCAAACGTATCACAGACGGGGATCTAGGGACGAAGCCCCCAGTCGCTGGGCGATTTTTGGAATTTTTTTGAAAAAAAAGCTATTTTAATGCCTTTGGATCACATTTCACACGTGTTCAGAACCATTTCGAAGAAGTAGATTATTAGCATTTGAAAGCCAATTGAAAAAAATTAAATTGTTTCAATTCTCTTTTAACTCATAATTTGGTCGAAAGTACGTTTGTAATTTTGCAGTTTGGGGTTAAATTTTTATAAGTATCTTAGTAGTAAATAATCCACTCAAAGATTTTTCTTCGAGATTTTTGTTTTGCCATGAAAATAACCAGTTGTAGGAGTATATGTACGGTCAAGAGGCCCCAAACCCCTCAAATTAAATTCAATGAGGATTTCTCATAGATAATTTTTTTTTCAAATGCATTTTTTAACGTAAAAACTAGCGCGATGGAAGGAGGTGAATTCTTACTGAAAAACGTACAATAGATGGTTACGCGTAATTACCATGTTATTGCCCGGGCCGGATTTACATTGCGCGAGGCCCCTGGCACTTTAAAAATTTTCGCAACATCTTCCTGTCAAACATAAGTGTAGACCAAAAATAAAGTCTTACCATCTCAGCGCAGGGCTCCTGGCACTGGGCCATACGGTAAATCCCGCCCTGTTATTGCATTGCGTTTTTAAAAAGGTTAGATGTGAGCCCGAGGTAGCAACTTTTATGATAAAACCCTTAATATCAGCCGGGTTATACATTTTAATTGATTGGCAAAAATTGAATTTAGAGGGCCCGGGCCCTCTAGTTGTCAATATTATTGTTAATTACTGTTGTAGGCAAAAAATGCTAAAAGAAACTAAAACTGAGAAAACAATAGTTTTTTTGTCACATTTTTATCATGGGTAGCATTTCAATTGCAGGGATCCCGGGCTCCCTGGGCCCCTCTCTTGCTACGCCTATACCCCGTGGCGGCGGGCCTGAGTAGTTACGTCAATGCGTAATAAAATAAATTTTGCTACAACAGTTAACAGTAAAACTAAGAATTAAATTTATCGTTCGTTGAGAATTGAACGAACAAATAGAACCAGGTAATAAATAAGCTTCAAAGACAACTTAGTTATGGAGTTATTCTCGTAGAAAAAATACTCAGTGTAACATGAATCGCATTGAGAATCATTGCTTAACATGTACGTCTTTACTATGTATCTCCTTCGACTTCGTAAACACCAATATCTTAAACGCTCGATCTAGTTTTGTCTCAAAGTTGGACGAAATCATCGCAAGGACGTGAATCACCTACCATTTCTATAAAACTCCAAGAAATGTTTTAGAACTCGGTCGATTGATAAGTTTTTCTTTCGGATCTCTACGCGAAGAATTATTTTAATGGTTGAGGGCCGAGAGTGTGATAAACAGATCGACTACTTCAGAACTATAAGAGCCGGGACAGAATTGTATAGAAGCTGAACACTGTATGCCATTGTGCTTTAATGGCAAAACCTTAACTTATTTGAGTCGATATTTCTTATTGTCTTTTGTTTGAGTAGAAAATGCGATAAGGAATTTAACTTCCTAGTGTAACTTCCAAGGGTAACTTCCTAAGTAATTTCTAAAGCGCTGGTTTAACCAATCAGCATTTTGAAATGCGTGTTTTTTTGAAAGGAGCATGCCAACACCTAAGTGAATGGTGATTTGCTTACTTGTCTACCATTTAAGTCTGCTAATGCCGATTGTAACCTGAACCAATATCTAAAAGGCTTGAACAACTACCTCTCGTAAATAAAGTTGAAATTTCCCCATTAGATACCGTATTTGAATGCCATCGTTCTTTGTACTATTTATTTTTTTAAAGTAGTGGCAGCGACAAGCGGCAGCGGCCACTGTTTTGCATGCAAGTAGCGGTGCTACTTTTTTATTTGAGTAGCGATAAGCGGCAGCGCCGCTGCTTTTTTTGCCAAATAGCGGCAGCGGCAGCGCTGCTACTTTTCAAGTAGCGGGTGCCCATTAGGGCAATGACTAAAAAATTTTTTGCAGAGTTTCAAATTGCTTGCTACGGCATGAGATGAGTTTTTTATTATGAATGAAAGATTTCAAAACAATTTTTGAAAATTTTACAAAAGGTACCCCACCAACTCGTTTTTCTGACCCCACTTGCCCAAAATTTTTGCTCTTTTGGTTTGTGGTGCACGACAGCGACAATTCACAAGCTTAAAAACCCTTTAGGTGGGTATGCCTTATGACTACACACAGTTTGAAAAAAATTTGAACGGAATCGAGCAATAGGGTCAAAAGTTATGAGCAATAAAGTGTAAAACTTGTAAAATGCTGCCGCTAGCGGCAGAAATGCAAAAAGTACTATAATTGGCTTATTAAAGTGTGAAATTGATGTCACATTTTATTTTAATGGTTAGGAAACAACTAAAGCAAGCATATCAGTAAAATTTTGTCATTTTAAAGCAATATACATAATTTTTTGTGCTTAGGTTGACGTACTTTTAACTTGTTTAAGCTTATGATAGTTTTAAATTCCAATTTTGAGTTGTAAGCTCCTAACGTTGTCCTATTTTTGATTATGCAATTGCAATCGTCTTTACAAAAGTTTACTGTAGAAAACTAAAACCATCATTTTTCCAATTTGTACTCAAAGGTACTTCAAACACATTTAAACTATCAAAGATATTACGACAGACTGCTTTGAACTACCGCACTACATTGCTTTTCTTCCTCACAAAAACACTATCATAAACTATACCCAAACTTCAATGTTAGTAGGTAATCTAATCAAAAGCATAAAGTTTCGTTTTTTGAAAAGTACAACGATTTTTGGTATTTGAACTACGCAGATCAGCAACCCAAGTAGATCCAGATCCAAGATAGGTTGAGCAACACCAATCTAAATTTGTTCTCCCTTTCTCTTGAAAATTCAGACAAAATAAGCTGCAGCACGCAACCAAAAGCAAAAAACAGAAGCTTAAACTTCGTCACAGCAGACCGTAAAAACACTTTCTTTAGCGTTTAGTTAAATTTTAGCTCAAAAAAAGCATTAAAAAGTGACAATTGTTGCCATAAAGTTTCATACGACCGCTTAGCATTTTAGAGATTTGCTACAAAAATATCGTTGCATAGAACCGCACCTACAACTCTTCCAGAAAATTGAATTGTACAATGAGCTTTCTTTTGAATGATGTTAAAAATCATGATAATTCTTACAGCTTTGGATTTGCAATAAGGGGTAGGGCTGTCTCGGAGGTGTGAAACTAAGCTGAAGCAGTTTACACTTAGAATTGGAAAGTTTTTTTGCCCGAAATTAGGTGAAGACCAAAAAAAAAGTAAAAAAAGGTCTTGGCTCGTCTTGGAATCGAGTTTTGCCACCAAATTCTCTTCAAGTTCAGAGTCAAAGCAGTCACATTCTTATTGCCAATGACAATGGGTGGGCTATTTTTGGGTTTTGAGCAGTCTCAAAAGTAATAAAAACACGGTATTTTGCATACTCCGCATGCCAATGGGGGGACCAAAACCCCCTCCCCAGCCGCCACTGGCTACGCTACTGCTTTTAGCTGTAAAAACTGGCATTTTGCAATTTAAGTTTTCCTCAATTGCTTTTGTTTCTTTCCTTATTGATTTTAGATAGCAAAAAGGCAAAATGCCGATTCTCGAAGCTAAAACTCACCGGTGTGAATGCAGCTTCAGATATATTCTACTCAAAGTCGTAGCCAAAGGGAAGCCGGCTGGGCCAAGACCTTTCCTGAAAACGCTATAGCCTCCTTGGCAATGGCGCAACTAGTGGTTTAAGTCAAAGGGGGCAAGCTTTACCGTAAATTTGCTACTTTTTTCTGTTAAGTTTGGTGGAGAAAACAAAAGGTTTTTACCCTAAATTTTATGTGTTTTTTTTCTGCCAGATAATGGTGAAAACCAAACCACAAAAGGTCTTCGCCGAAAATTCAATGGTTTTATTTGTGTCATTTTTATTTTTGGAAGAAGACTTTTTCCATTTTTGTCATTTGATTTTTACAGAAATTTGTTGCACCTGGGGGCCCATATCTAAGGGAACTTCCGTGGAGCTAGAAAAAATAAATAAATAAAGTTTTAACAAAAATTTGCAGAATTTTTATTCTTTTTCATATCTTTGCATGTAAGATAAAGCTACGAATACCTGTTATATGTTGCAACCCCCCTTCAACAATGTACTCCCAGGTTTGTCGCTAGCCACGTGTTTGAACGCAAGCGGTCGTCTTTTTAAAGCAGTCCAACATCAACAACAAGTGCTTCTGTTTAGCATGTACAATTACGTTTAATTTAAATTTTGAAAATATTTCGAGTTTATTTTTTTAAATCTCATCATTAGAACAGTAATGTGTTCCTCTCTAATCGCAGCAGTTTATAAAATACTTGGTTTAAACAAATTTTACCCAAAAAGATAGAATTTGACATCAATTTCCCACTTTAATAAGCCAATTATAGTACTTTTCGCATTTCTGCCGCTAGCGGCAGCATTTTACAAGTTTTACACTTTAGTGCTCATAACTTTTGACCCTATTGCTCGATTCCGTTCAAATTTTTTTCAAACTGTGTGCAGTCATAAGGCACATCCACCTAAAGGGTTTTTAAGCTTGTGAATTGTCGCTGTCGTGCACCACAAACCAAAAGAGCAAAAATTTTGGGCAAGTGGGGTCAGAAAAATGAGTTGGTGGGGTACCTTTTGTAAAATTTTCAAAAATTGTTTTGAAATCTTTCATTCATAATAAAAAAAACTCATCCAATGCTATTGCAGGCTGATTTTTTTTCTGTAGTCATTACCTTAGTGCCCAGTTTTGCCCAAGTGACCCAGTAGTTAGTGACGTTGATTTTTTTTGAATGGATCGGTAAAGTTTTAAATGATGTCATGCAGTAACGACGTAACGGAAAGTAATAGTTTTTTTGCGAGAAAAGATTAGAAAAATCCATGGTTTTGAATTGTTTACTTTAAAAAAAACTCAAACTTTGTTTTGCCCCTGTTTAAGGTACGGCATTATGTACCAATATGTTATTAACCTGCACAAATAAAAGTGCAATTTCAAAAATCCAGTTTAACATTTGTAAAATAATTGAGTGTAGTCATACTTCAATCAATTCATTTTAATTTTAAAAATTTACTTAACTGTTAATTTTTGTAAGTCATACTTGTCTGCAAAATCTATACAAATATTTCATTCTAAATACAGGTTTCTACAGTTCATTCTGTACAGCTGAGATACTATACGACAATATTAACAAGCGTAGCGTGAAACCTTTTTCATTTCCTTTATCTTTAGGCTTCAAACTTTTCCATATGATGTAGAAAACAAAACCAGACAGAGCAACTGCGGATCCAACTAAAACACAACTATGTATTTTGCTTGAACGTGCACTTTCTTGGGTTTCAAAAAATTGACCAATCAGTTCCTTTGTTATACCTTCAGTAAATATACTTTTAAATATCCCCCACATAATCTGGAAAAAAGTAAAAAGTATGAAATTTAATGTTAGGTTTATTTTAGGAATTTGAATTAACTCTTTTGATCTGCTACTTGTACTAGTTTAATGTATTTATTACCCGACTAGGACAGACTGCCAGTCGGTTTAGTGGTTAGTACTTAGTAGCGTACACAGGTTTAGAGCAAAAGATTTTAGGGGTCAAGTTTTGGCCGGTCAAACCTTTATTTTAACCAATTCTCGTCTTGCTTTTTTGTCTTTTTTTTTGTTTTTGCAATCGTCAATTTTGTAATCTTTCATCTGGTTCTTAGATATCAACTTCTGAAAACTTTCTTCAAGCAGTACATTCAAGCCTAGCGACCAAAGTAAACATAAATCAATTATAGGCAACGCTGGTTAGGACTGTAGAGGAAGAAAGTCTTTGCTACTGAAAAGGTAACTCCAAATTGAGCAATATAAAGCCTCTACCGTGGCGAGTGCTATGCTAATAGGCTGGTGGCAGCTTGACTCGAAGACTGAAAGGTTCCTTCGCTGTCTCCGGGCCAAGGCAACTTGGTGAATAAACGAGTAATTGCAAACGATAATTGAATCTACAGTGTAAAGTAGACAGGTGCTGAGCAAGTGGCAATCTACCTTGAAACAAACATTATTCAACAATTTTAGAATTCAGTTACAAACTCAGGAGCGTAGCCGGGAGGGGGGGGGCTGTAACAAATGCAAAATTGCACGTGTTTGGTGCTTCTGAGGCTGATTTTTGCTAAAAAAATGAAAACCACCCCCCCAAAGGAATTTGGGTTCCGAAGTTGTGAAGTAGTTGCCGTGATTCGGCCTGAAAAACCGTTTGACATTCCGATTTTGGCCAAAAAAAACGCCTCAATTTTGGTGAAGATTTTTTTTTTTTTTTCGGAGATCACCTGTTTTTGGGCTGAAAAACCGTTTGAATTTCCGATTTTGGCCGAAAAATCCGTCTCAATGTCTGATAAACCGTGTGATTCTGATTCAAGAACAATGAAAATTTTGGGTCATGGTTGCTTGCAGTTGTCTCACTCTTTCAAAAAAGCCCCCCCCTCTGTTTCAAATCCTGGCTACGTGCCTGCACAAACTCATTTTTCCCGTTCATTTTCAACTAGCCAATAGCAACACTACCAAAATCTAAAAAACAGCTTAGTCAATGTTGCGCAGTAAAAATTATTATTACAGTACTTCGATTTGTTTAAGACACAATTAAAACAAGCCAGTAAGTTGTTTTAGTGTTGCTAAACAATGACAAGCTGAAAAACTAGAGTACCTTTCTATTCTGAAAAAAGTACATCGTTATTCAATTTACTGTAAAAACAGAATTGGTACTAAATAAAACATTTTGCAAAAACGTATCCAGGCCCCACGTGAGGGGGTTCCAGAAGTACATCGTAACTTGGCCCGGGTCCCGGGGGGGGGGGGGGGTTGGGGGGGGCGGAAGATCCTATAAGCATACTCATTCAAGTATAGTAGTAGTGATAATCTTAGCCCGCCATTAGTAATGATACACCTAGTTAGTTGGTAAGACCAAATCCCAGAAATCTTAGCATTTTTTTTAGGTTTTCGCCTAATTTCCCATGGAACACAATGATAATTTCAGTTTTCGTACCACCTGACAAAATTTCTCTCACATGCCCTGTAAGAACCTGCCCCTACGCTGCATATTAGGTGCCACCTGTGAACGTGTTGCGGGCAAATTGCAACTGCCAATATCTTTCACGATTTCGTTTGCATTTTTCATTGCCAAGTACATACAAAAGCATTATATCAAACAGCAATGTTTATTAGAGAAATCATTTAACCTTTCCAGACCCTTATATTAAATTAAAATTGCGATACAAGACCAAATTATAGATATTCGGCTGTATCAAAATTTTGCCTATTTTGATGTTTTTTTTTTCATTCCCTTAATGTGTCGATATACTGTAAGCAAATCCTACTGTAGTTTGTTTTTTGACTCTGAATTATCAAAATAAAAACAAGTCGAAGTGGTTATGTCGCCGCAACATCTTATGACGTTCAAAAATTGACGCTCAAACTAAGCACTATCTTTTGCTTTCCGCATTAATTTTCCACTCTTTTGTTAGGAGTACTGTAATTGTGGTATTTCTTCATTCATGGGTTTAAACTTAGCACTTTACGCCTGTTAAGGTACATCAACACACAACATCTTTTCTAGGTTCTGTTTGCAAGTCTTTCGACAGGCCGGGCCACCAGAACAGGAAATCTGCTGGGCCAAACGGAAAATATCGGTAAAGTGTTTTTGCCAAGGGCTTAACGACCATTACGCAGATCAGGAATCGAACCAGCGATCAGCAACCTTTCGATCACTAACACTACAGTGACTACGCTCTCCCAAATAAGTTATCACCGCCCCTATCAAGCTTTCTAAAAAGTTTAGACAACATAGCTCAAGTTAATCGTCGAAATGTTGCGCTTAGTCTTTTAAAACATATCAGTTTATTAAAGCGATACAACCAGGCTATTGCATCTTGTCTGCAAAACCGGTACCACTTTCAGGTTGAGCCCTGTTGCGATCGTTGATACTTGGCTAGAGTACAACCTTTAATCTTTAGAATTGCCCACATCGACTAAAACTGGAAAATGACTGAGATGTTAATTGACGAATCGAAAATGGCAATTGATAGTTCCTTTAGCTTCTTGAATCTCAGAAAACAGCACTTTAATCTTAAATCAAAACTTCTATTTAAGATTGAAACACAAAACCACTCTCTCTGAGCAAAATCGCTCCACAACACTTCTTACGATCGACCAGATTCAGATCGTAAAAGATTTAACCGCAACCAACAAGGTTCAGGTCGCACCTACACACAATCACGATCGACCAGGTTCAGGTCGCCCACTATACGGCTACACAAGTCAACCACAGATACACAAACTTGGCAAAACTGCGAATGAAACTAACATCTAAAATCACTCTTTCTTAGGATATTAGAATCTTAAAACGAAAATCGACCCGCCTATTTATACTACGGCAAAAGCTATCGAATATCCCAGAACAATCCTTGATACGTCACAATAGAAAAAAGTACACAAGCTATGATAACAAAATTATGACGTCACAAACTTCAAGTCCAAATATAGCAGTTAAGACATGTAAGCAACTAATTATTCAGGTGACTAATAGAAGACAGTAGAATATACTAGAAAGGAATTATCTCGAACATCTCGAATATTCTAAACCAAAAAAAGTGGCAAAAGTAGTAAATCAGTCACGAACACGTTAAAATACAGCAAATAATTATAGCTCAAGCATTCATAATTATTCGTGACAAGCCCAAAAGTGCTTTTTTTAAAAAACTTACTTTTTAAAACAACAAAACGCATCACTTAAAGCATTGAAAGCAGCTAAAGCCAAGACCGTCAAATAAGCTCGGCTACGTATTAAAAACAACTCACTCTTTCGCGTAGTTCCGCTAAGTTCACGATAATCAACTACCGATTTGTTACAGCTAGCCAAGATTGAAAAAAAATAGTCACAGCCGATTGCGCCAGGACTATCATTAATACCTCGTATTATTCCGCATTCGCACGAACAGAATAAAATAACCCACCTCTCAATCTGATGATAATAAAAAGATATGCTTTTATGTATGTTAAGGGTAAAACGTGATTGACAAAATATTTTCAATGCCTTTCGAGTAACACTGCTTGTTAACAAAAGAAAACAAAACATTTCTCATATTCGCTTTGGAAACCTTTTTTTATAATTGATGTTGAATACTTAATTTGTTAAATCAATTAATTATTTAAGTTCAACAAACTTGCGTCCTAAATGGTTAAAGCGTCCGCTTCAGAAGAAATCTAGAATTCAATTTTCTGCTGGCCGATCAAATTGGAAAAAGACATTAATTGCTGTTTACTTTTTACCTCATTGAAACAAAATGTTTTGTTTAAAAAAACTGATATCAGTTCAGCAGCAAGGCCGAGATAACCGAGTGACTTAAGTTACAAGCGCTTCCAAGTAATAGAAAAGTTGCTAGAATTGAGAAATTGCTGAATTAATTACTTATTTCTTTTGCTGCTTCTCGGTTTCTGCTTTTTTTTTTTTTCTTGCTTTACTTAATGCGGAGACACAATAAATGAAAAGATACATTTTAAATAAACAGTCAAAGATAGTTTAAAACTGACTTAAAACTAATTAAAAGTTTGGATTTTAAAGGTTTGCTAGTTGCCAATACTGCTCAATATTTTTTCTTTTGCTAATAAGAAATATTTTAGGTAACAACGACTAATGCTAAACAAGGGGTAGGCAACCTTTTGAACTAGTGGGCCACATTCAGTCCTAACAAGGTTTCAGTGGGTCGCCAACATTCCAGTGGACCAAAATAAAAAGGTTTTGCCAGAAAATCAGGCGTTTTTTGAGCTCAAAAGTTGGCGAAGACCTCAAGAAAGATTTTCGGCGGTTTATTGGTGCATATCCATCATCGAAAAAAAAAGCTTCCGGGCCGGATGACAAAAGAAGGTCGCGGGCCAGGTAAAATGCCTTGGTGAGCCGCATCCGGCCTGCGGGCCGTAGGTTGCCGACCCCTGTGCTATGCCATTCGTCATCAGTACCAATCTACTAAGGCAAAGAAAAATTACTAAAGTCAACAAAGCCTTAAGGCAACACGTAGTGACATTTACTTGAAACGAAGTGACATTTACTTGAAACATTTACTTGAAACTGAATCTTTTTCAACTTCATGAACCAGACAAAAGAGTTGAAGACTGAAAAAAGTAATAAAAAGAAAGCTCGGTAACTTACTAAATCTCTCCATTCAGCATAGGCGTAGCCAGGGAGGCCCAGGGGGCCCGGACCCCCCCAATTTAAATACCACCAATGATATAAATTATGACAACAAAGCCTAGCGATGTTTAGTTACAGTTTATTTTTAGTAATTACGCATATAACAGTATTTACCAATAACATTAATGACAACGAGGGAGCCTCGGGGCTCCCAACTAACAACCAGGGGGCCCCCAACTAACAACTAGGGTCCCTGTGGTCCATAACCGACAACCAGGGGGCCCCGGATTCCTTAACTGACGACCAGGGAGCCCCGAGGCCCCTAACTGACGACCAGAGGGCCCCAGGGCCTATAACTAAAAACCAGGCGACCCCAAAGCCTCTAATTAACAAACAGGAGCCTCCAACTGACAACTGACAACTAGGAGGCCTCGGGGCCCCCAACTGACAACTAGGAGGCCTCGGGGCCCCCAACTGACAACTAGGAGGCCTCGGGGCCCCCAACTGACAACTAGGAGGCCTCGGGGCCCCCAACTGACAACTAGGAGGCCTGGCCCCCTAACTGACGACTAGGGGGCTCTGGGGCATCTAATTAAAAACCAGGGGGCCCCGGGGACCCTAACTGACAACCAGAAGGCCCCGGGGCCTCTAACTGACAACCAGTAATCCCCAGAGTCCCTGACTGACGACGAAGGGTCCCGGTCCAGGGGGCCCTTAATTCAAATTTTTTTATAATTTATATGCAAAACCTGTAAGAAATCTAAAAGTTTTGTCCTAAAAGTTGCAACCCCAGGCTCTCATTTAACGTTATTATGAACTTAATGTTATTGCACAGGCGGTAATGCAAACCCTTCAATTGAAGGTACTACCAATGATAAATATAATGAGAGTATAGCCAGTTAGTTGTCCTTGTCCGGAACTGCAATTTCTTCATTTTGGTATTTACGCGTACAAAAGTAAGTAATGATATTGGCGACCCCGTGTCCACGTCATAATAATGTCATGCAATGCTTGGACGTTTCAAAAAACTGTCAAGTGACTTCACTCGAGTCCTCCACGTTTCGGAAAAAAGTTAGTTTAATTTTGCTTCGAATGTTTTTTTTTTTCTTTTAATAAAAGAACTTAAGGGCGCGATCTTATCTCAAAATTATAGGCGTAGCCAGAGAGGTGGCCTAGAGGGCCAGGCCCCCTCAATCGGAATACCGCCAATGACACAAATTTGACAAAAAAAGCCTTGTTTCTTCATTTTCAGTTTCTTTTAGCATCTTTGCGTACAACAGTACATGCGTACAACAGTAATTTACAGTAAATAATATTGCCGACCAGGGGGCCCGGCGCACCCAACTAATTCAATTTTTTCCAACCATTTTAAGCGTATAACCAGGGTAAAACAAATTTTCTTTGTCCAAAAAGTTGCTACCTCAGGCCCTCATCTAAACTTTTTATGGACGTAATGCAATAACCGGGGCCGGATTTGCCATATGCCTTCAGATAGTAGGACTTTTTTTGGTCTTCGCTTATATCTGGCAGGAAGATGTTGCAAAAATCAATAAATTGGCAGGAAGATGTGCCAGGGGTAAAGTAAATCCGGCCCGAGAATAACAAGTTTTAGTAAGCGTAGCTATTGTACCATTTTTCAATAATGATTCACCTACACCTCACCAGTTTTTACGCACAAAATACTTTAAAAAAATAACTAGCGAAAATGCTCATTGAACAAATTATTGAATTTGAATTTAGGGTCCCGGGCCCCCTGGCTGTACATGTACTCCAAACTGGTTAACTTCATGACAAAACAAAAATCTCTACGGAAAATCTTCGAGTGGATTATGATTTACCGCTAAAAAGTTGCAGGAGGCAATGTGCCTTACTTCCCCCGACATGAACCAAATCACTTACAATTAAAATTTTACTTCATAATGCAAGATTTTAAACGTGTTTTGGACTTTAATTGCAAGTAAAAGGAGGATTGAACAATTATAAATCTTTGTTTGGCTTTCAAATGTTAAAAATCTAGAGCTTTCAAACGGCTGTGAACACGTGCAAAATGTGATCCAATGGGATTAAAAAGCTTTTTTTTCCAAAAATACAAAAATCGCCCAGGGGCGGGGGCTTTGCCCCCAGATCCCCATAGCCGCCAGCGGCTGGGGGGTCCGCCCCCAGACCCCGTCTGTGATCCATTTGAGTACACTAGCTTACTCAACACCGCTCCTAAGTAAGATATTTGCACTTTTTATCTATTAGTTTTTGCCCTCTCCCTTGAATAAAATGCCAGTTAAGTGACAACAGGCGCCGACTTCAGATCTTCCATTCTAGGATATCTTTGCCTCACAATAAGTTCGTTTTTTGAAAATTTCTGACGACGTCATTGCATGTGATTTGTGATTTGCCTCCTCCCCAATCAAAAATCCTGGCTACGCATATTCCATTCAGTTATACTTTTTTTATAAGAACCAATAAATTTTGAGTTGAGGCTCACTTTCAAAACTTTTTGCGAATTTTCAGCTTCATTTGTTTTAATCTGTTCTTGACCTTATTGGAGAATAAAGTGGCACGAATTTATTCTTGCTCAGCTAATTTACGTTAATTTAGATCTTTATGCATCGGGTGAAACCGTACCAGCGTAACATTACTTTAAACAACTTCACCAATGGGCTACTTTTACATACGTAACTGACGGGAGACAGGGGTGCATTATTTGGCCTCTCCCAGATGAGGACCTTCTACCCCCAAGTTCAACTAATAATCGGAAAAAAAGTAAACAGAGTATTTTTTTACTTAAATTCGACACAAAAACACTGAAAGTGTGGGTGAAGACCTTTTTTGTCTTTACCTAAATTTGACAAAATAAAATAGACCACCGTATTTTTGTCTGGTTTGATGTTCTAAGTTCTAACGCGATGCTATCTTTCCTACTCTACTGACTGTACAATTACTACTTTCTATCATTTGTAGTGTAACATGTAATTTTGTGAAAAGAAACAAAAGAATCACGTAACTTTCTGAAATGACTAGACAATATTTTCGACAACATAGCATTTGCTTTTAAAACTTTTGTCCATTTAAGCTACATAGGTAAAACTATACAATAGTTTCTTGTTTTCACTTTTCGCGGTTGAAATCTATATAGTATCAATTACTTTAACCTCAGCTGGTTTTAACTCTACAGTACATTTAATTTACTTTTTTCTAAAGCTTGCCTTTACAAAACAACTTACAATGCGATCGTTAAAGCACAAAAAATAACTAAAGCTATTCAGTATCTAAGCATTCAATAACTGGGGTTACGTTTTGCGTACTGGTACCATTTTCTATTTCTTCGCTGAGGAGAAATTGCGTTTTGAAAGTATTCGGTGAAATCTGAAGCAGCAAATTTTAAATTTCTGTTAAGACACAACAAAATGTAATTATTACAGCCGATTGCATCATAAGCAGCAGCGTAGCCAGGGGGGGGGGGGGGGGCTATAGCCCCTGCCATTGGCATGTCGAGCAAAATGCAGAATGAGAAAATTTCTACGTTTTTAGCACTTTTGAGACTGTTTTATACACTGGATTGGACTAAATAGTGATTTAAAACATATGTTGAAACATATATTCAGGGGGGGCTAATTTGTTAAAAATAAAACTAACAAATAAATGAAAACTTCAAAAAATGGTCAAAAATAAGCAATCAAATTTAATCGCAACTGGAAAAATGCAAAACATAGGTGTCACCAACAAATATATTATAAACTAAGGAATAGGGGGGGCTATTCAGTATTAGTTAATTACCAATCATTTCACTCAAATTTCTTTTCATTACCCCCCCCCCCCCTCCCGATTATTTTTATGTACAAACTATATACGAAATAGATTACTCCAGGTGAGTTTTATTGAACTATTCGATTTTATAATTTATCAGCATCTAAACAAGAGAACTAAAACTAAAATTTTACCAGACCCCCGTGCCTCCGGCGGCTTGGGGTTTTGCCCCAAAACCCTTAGCCTCCGGCGGCTGGGGGCTTCGCCCCCAGATCCCCAAAACAGCCCCGCCCATTGTGAATTTCTGGCTACGCGCCTGATCATAAGCAATGATTAGTGATGTATGTAGTGACTATTTCACTAAAAATTTTTAAATTAAAGATAATGAAACGAAAATGAGGAAGATTTACTCGCTCATCTTTCATTTGCAGTACGTTTTTAGGGTTAAGGTTACTAAGATTAAACTTTTGAGTTAGGGTTCGGGTCTTTGGGTCTTCGGTTAGATTTTGAATTAGTTGTAGAGAAAGAATTTGATTTAGGGTTAGATTTGGGTCAAAATTAATGAAGAAATAAATTAATATTCCCGGTTAAATAGTCTTTTCCGTAAGATGTATACGCAGCCTATTTTGAGAAAATGATGCTGGAAAAGGTATTTAATATATAGCTCAGCAAAAATGATTTAATTCCTTATTAGCCAATGTTTCATTATTGTTTTTAAAATTATGTAAGGCAAATAATAACAATCAACAAAGTCAGGATTTACCTGCAAATTGGTCGGCGTTATGCTGGGCTCTTGAGTTGAAGGTCTGATATTCAAATCTTGAGGAGGTCAAATTCGATACTGTGCTCCTAACGGCCTGCCACCGCTGCGAAAATTTTTTTCGAAAGAGCTGTGTTGCCCCGGTGCAATGACGCGGAAATAAGCCCTGCAAACTTGTAGCACGCTTTGGCGTAATACAGCGAGTACAATGAAAGATTTGATTGAAAACCAGATTTAATTTTTTGAAAAATCTAACTATCATACTTTATATGAGACACCTATAAATTCACGACGTCGTAGTTACTCAGAATTGTTGTATAAAGTACAGTTTAGGTAATTTAGGTCTACGCCAGGCGTGAAATCGTACCAGCGTATCATTCTTTTTGTTTACTCAGCTGCTATCACTGGCTTCGCTGATATGGGGCAAGAAGGAATTTGCTCACCCAGATGTGGGTCCCCTTCTCAGAAACAGGCCGCCTAGGTGCGACGCATTTGTAGAAACAAGAAAGCGGATACAAGCTTTCCCCCAAAATTCGGCGAAATAAAATAAACCACCGTAGTTTTGGCTAACAACTTTTTGTTGGTCTTCACCTAAATTCTGTCGAATCGTGGCCCCCTTGAAGCTTGTACCCAGGCAAAAACCTCTAGTTATACACCACTGTCTGTTACCTATTATATGCTGGTGCTTTCATCAAGGTAAGCCTCGTTAATTTGCTCAAAATATACAAATGAAGATTCTCTTCAAATAAACAAAAACTTAGAGCGTCGAAAATCTCACAAAACTTTTCATTGTTCATCCCCATGTACATCTAATGAAATTGCGTACACCATGCGTAGCTAACTATAGCTATAGTGATGGTAAAAAGACCAATGGTAAAAATTAAAAACAATAAAATAAATAAGTGTAAACCGATTAGGTGTTCCATGCTTTCACTAAGCGAATGTGGCAAGAAAAATGAGGAAGATCAAAAAAGATTTTCTACACATTCATAGACAAAAATTATAAACATAAAAAAGCATATTTTTGACATGTTTTCCGGTGAATCTTGTAACAAAAGAAAAGATGAAGACAAGGGACTGGCCAATCGAAACTTTATCGCTGGCCGGCCTTCAAAAACCCCTGATTTTTGCAATGCTTCAGAACAGCATAAATGATTTTTAACTTGTAATAAATTAAACTATTTCAAACCTGCACAAAAAGATCAAATTTAAAGCTTAATGTCCGCACAGTGCGTAATGCACGCTTACAGTATTTCTTTGAATACACAACTAAAGTAGCAAAATAAAAAAAATCTAGCTCCTTAGTGGCGATCTTTTTTTTTTGTACGAATGAACCAGGCGCACTGCGTCTGTCTAGCCACACTAACTCAGGATACTCCTTTTAGGAGTTCTGTTTGCAAGTCTTCCAACTTGCTGGCCACCACAACCGGGAGACTGCTTGGTCCCAATGAGAAATAAGCGGAAATGGTCTTTCCCAAAGACACTTCGATTCATTGCCAGTTCGGAAATTGAACCGAGAGTCAGAAGTAGACAGCTTTCAGGGTCATGTAAGCCCAACAAATCAATATCAGCATTTCACGTTTTCGGTAAAGAAATATGATAGCGATCCTAAATCAAGTACCGAATGAAGTCAAAACCCACTGCCATCACAAGTTAATATTTGATCATTATAGCATGGAAGTGTCTCATCTCTTAACAGCACTTTTTTTATCATCGCTATGATTCATTACTACCACTCTTGTTTTTTTATACCCGAAGCGCCTTTTTGGTTCTACTGTCGCTTAAGTTTTGTTAGCTCCTGCAGTATATCAAACAAATTTTTCACCGGTCCATAGAGGAGGTTGATTTCCTACCTAACTCCTGAAATCCGTTGTAGATTAATTCTAAATCAGCCACATCTTGCTGTAACTCTTCCTTCTTTTCATCCCTGACAAAACTATAAGTAGCAAAAAGCTTTTTGGCAAGCCTAATAAAGCGTAACGGTTTTAATTCAAAATTCCTTTTGAATTTCCAGCTAGAAAACCGTTTATCAGTTCAAAAAGTGGTAAGTGCAATTTACCTCCCAACAGCAATATCATGAAGTAAAGTGAAATTTAATGAGCCTTATAAAATAAAAATAAAAAAATAACAAGAAAGAAATTTGCTCAGGACTACACTTATCACGGTTATTTCCTATAAACTAGCCGTCAAATTCAAACATGCAAAGTATTACAGAGGTCAAAATGGCTTGGTGGCTGTGGAAAAACTAACGCTTCAATTTCACTAATCGAAGAAGTTCTTTTGCGTAGTTTTTCAGTACAGTTTATACGGTTATTTTGATGACGTAACCAGTCAAAGAAATCGAAATAATGTAATAAGGATGCTTGCATTACGACTTTTGAATGTCTTTTTAACGTAGTCACTAAAGTTTATTATTTACAATTCAATACGTTTTGTAAAGGCACAGATATACATTGTACAATACGCTTGTAATGTAGCTACAATTATCGAAAAACAATACAAAAAAATATGATTGCAGAACTGTACCAAACTTAGAATCCAAAAAAACATTTTTGTTCCAGTCTTGTTTGAAAACCTGGTTGAAGTGGATTTCATTTACGATTTATTGCATTGTTACAAAACAGATTCGTCCTTTTTGAGTGTTCGTTTGTTCCAATGTTTGTCCAAACAGGGGGTTCTGTGTCAGAAATAAACTCTTCGATCACATCGATAGGTTCACTTGGGCCGTCGATATTCGCATAACTAAATTTGTAAGTGCATTGAAAGCTTAGCAGAAGTCATGTTTAAGTGATTAAAAAATCTTTAATACACTTAAGGAAAACTATCCCAAATTTTATTCTCCGTTTTCACCCTTGTTCAGTTTTTTCATCTACAATACATCAAAAACTACAACGTCAGAATACTGTAGTTACAAAAGGCCAAAAAGTAATATAATACCCATCAGTTGTTGTGTAATAAAATATCAGAAATTTTGTCCAAACACATGTAATCAAAGTAGAGATAAACAGCAAAATTAACGTTACAAAAAATTAAGTGAATGATTTTACAAAATCTAAAGTAAAACTTGCCAGACATGTACATCTTACAATTGCACAGAAAAGTTCGATGATTTACATCCAAAGATTAAACCTGCGGTAGATTACGTAAAGCAATGGTAGTATCCTCCGAGCCAAAAAGGATGATGTTAGAGATACAACAGACCTCAGGATTGGGAAGGCACTTTGCGATATGATGATATTTCGACAGATAACAAATTATAATAATCACTGCGAGTAGATTTTGTTAACTGCCGTTGACTATATTTTCGGTTTCAAGTTATTGTGTAAGCTTTAGGTAATGTTTTAGGTTTGATAATTATACTACTTTCCTCTGTTAGTATGATATTTCGTTTTGGTTATAATTCACGTAATTTTGGTTATAATTCACGTAATAAAATTCCCCCACCCACTCCTACAGCATTTTAAAACCAAAAAAAAATAAAATATAATGATTATTCGAAAGATGAAAAGGTCTAGCGAAAACACAACTCACCCTCCTGCAACATATATTTTCCCGTTAACAACTGCAGCAGTGTGGTAGCATCTGGCAACGTTCAGAGATGTTACAACTTGCCAGCAATCTTTGGATTCATTGTATCTTTCCACCGATGCAAGAACGCCTTCTTGTTCGTTCCATCCTCCTAAAAGTTTGATGGCTACGTCAAAGTAAACAACAATTGCGATTGAAAGAGCCAGGCGAATTGTGCTTCTTTGGAATAAAATTACAGTACGCAGCTATTAAGCGGCGCTAACATCTATTTCTTTGATTGGTAACATACAAAACTAAAATACAGTACAGTATGCAGAATAACAAAATTGAAAAAAATTAAAAGAACTCAGTACCGGTATTTCCTTTCAAGAGTGTTTGAACCTAACACCATTTAATTGTCAGTCCCTCAAGTTACCGCACAACCTGTGAGTTTCAATGATGTTTATGAAGCAGCAGGCACTCTGCTTTTATCTATCAGTATAAGCAAAGACTTGACTAACACAAAATATTCTTTTGCTGTCGGTTTGCGTGTGCTACCACCGTTTGAGTAACAGTGCATTTTCCAACAAATCAAAACACAACTTCTTGCCTTTTAAGATTATCTATAGTAAGTCTAATTCGTTTGTTTACAAAATTTTAAAATAAATTAAAATCCACCTCGTAGATTAGTTCTTACGAGTTTTTCTTTAAATGACGTTTAAATTTGATTTCTGTACATTGCATCCTTAGCTTTGGTGCTATAATAACAAGTCAACAATCACTTGTCAAATTACACAATGGTTACTTTGTTTCGACAATGTAAAACCATATTGATATCCAAACGGTCTTTTTGGGATTTTTCCGCCATATCATTCTTAATTTGCAGCATACAGTAAAAGACTTAATGGCGATTTTTCTTCTACAGGGTCAAAATTTAGGTAAAATAAACAATTTTGAATCGAAATCACAAACGAGGAAATATGGATGGCAACAGTGCTTGAAATACCTTCGGGAAAATAGTTGTACCAAACAGTAACTGTATAATTGATCAATTACCATTCTCCTGGCGAAAGAATAAGACCGCTTATTTTAGTTGCTAACAATTAATTCAAACCTATGGCATAGAGTTGCTGATGCAAAACAACAGCAGCTACTCCACTTCTTTTCGAGTTCATTGGAGCCATCAGAGACCAAGCACGTTTAGACGGATTAAACACTTCTACCGAATCCAACTCATTTCCATCCAACAGCATAAAGTTTGTCTGTAAAACCAATAAAAAACAAAAACATTTTGGCGAAACTTTTAACTTGCAATGAATTTAGTTTGGAAAGTGATATAAACTCTAATAATCATGAAACTTCATTTAGGCAGGCAATCTAGATGTTTAGAAATACCGGTTGATCGGGTGGCAAAATGCATTTGTCTCTGGAGCGGGAAGACTGAAGTTCAAATCTCGGGCCGGTCAAATCGGACACAGTGTTGTCAACGGCTCGCTATCACTGCGACATTTCTTTAAAAGAAGCTGTGTTACCTTCAGGGGCAATGATGCGTAGATGGACCCCGCCAACTCGTTACGCCCTTCGGCGAAACACAGCAAGTATAATAAAAGATTTGATTTTAACAAAGACCGAGTTTAGCTCATTCAAGTCTGCCTGTAGGGTTAGTTTTGGGTCAGCATTAATGAAGAAGTAGATAAAAAATTGTCGGTGAAATGGTCTTTTCTTATGATGTATACGCAGCCTATTTTGAAAAGATGATGCTGGAAAAGGTAGCTTGTATAACTCAGCAATAATGATTTCATTCCGTATTACCTGATATTGCATTATTGTTTTTAAAAATATTTAAGGCTAAAGAATAACAATCAAATGAAGCCAGATTTGCCATCAAGTTGGTCGGCGTTATGTCTTCGCCCTTTGAGTTGAAGGTCTGATATTCAAATCTTGAGGAGGTCAAATTGGACTCAGTGTTCCTAAACGCCTGCCACCGCTGCGACATTTTTTCGAAAGAGTTGTGTTGCTACGGCACAATGACGCAGAAATTAGCCCTGCAAATTCGTTGCATGCTTCGGCGTAATACAGTGAGTACAATGAAAGATTTGATTTAACCCTATTCGGCCCAGGGGGGGATCGATTCGCTCCCCCCCTTCACTTTTTTTGAAATTTTGTAATGAAGCAGTCAAACCACAGCAATGAAATTTCTTGACTTTTCCTAAAATTTACTGCTTCTACTTTTATTTGTAAAACCATAGTCGTATGACAACTAGACTCGGAGTTATTAAACGTTTCTCAAGGTCGACCCTGCGTTTCTGGCAAAATTTTTGAAAAAGTAATTTAATCCTGTTAGTCCCAATTGTTCTGTCGTAATTAATACTTTCACACTTTTTCGTACACTGGCAACGTGAATAAGAACGTAAATCCAGTGACCTATTGAACAGCTTTTGTTGCGATCGATGTTCAAAAAGAGACGTCACAATAGATTTTCATTTACTGTTTGCCGGAGGCATTATAATTTTCATTATGATTTCAAAAGCTCACAGCTGAATTTTTCAAACAATTTTGTATAATTTTACCAAATTTCAAACCAAACTTCATTTTTAGCATTTCGCTCATAAATAAGAATAGCGATTTAGTAATACAACCGTATTTGTTGATAAAAGGTTTAGAGGCCAACATAAGCGCTAATCCTTTTGTTTTTTGCCAATTTTTTTTTCACGTTGCTGATATACAGTAATCAAAAATGTCCATAAGTTATCACATGTGTGGCATGCAGCATGAATTTCGGTAGTCTTTCTGTTCAAAGTTTGTTTTTGGTAACTAAAAAAAGGAAAAAAAGCAAATCACAAATATATTTTTAGTTTCTGCTAAGCAGCAGTATGAGGAGAAAGATGTTCTTTTCATTTTTAAAAAAAACATGTACATAATTTTGACTGCCGAAGGTTTTTTTAAGAAGTTCAAGTGATCACATCCAAACCAGAATTTTGCTCGAGTTTCTTTGCGTGTGACGTAGCAGCACACCCATAACTTCATTGAGCGCATCCGCTTTGCTTTCACTAAATTGCAACATTTTATATGCGTTTGCGATATTCAATAACATTGCTAACAGTGGAGAGTTATTGATAATTATAATGCTTGTTTCGGAATCAATATTTTCAATTTTTAGGTTTTTTCTTATTCAAGGTTATTATTGCAAAAAGCTTGGCGTAAAAAATGCTTTTCGAAGCAGTAACGAATAGCTAGTGTAAAATATTGTTAAATTTTCATAAAATTTTGATCAAACTAAACAATTATTGGGTATGTACATTTAAAATGTGCTATGTGGTATAATATACTTGTTACCGCATTTACTAATTTCGTATTAGATGCTACTACAGGCTTACGGCATGGCGTAGGCCTACTATTGCAAATATTACTGAGTTTCACATTAATTTTTCATTTGTGGTCTATAATGATAGGTGGCACTCTTAACTAAACAAATATATGTTGCTTCATTACTTTTCATTTTTCGCTTTTATGCGGTACATTCACCACCAACAAAAATTATGTTTGTAGATACAAAATATAAAAACGGAAAACAAATTCTCTAACTAACAGACTTTGCAAGTTACAATCTGACTAGCTAACCATTTAGTAAATGAATTTATACTGTTTTTTGTGGTCGTAAATAACTAAGATATCTAAATATACTGACGTCGTTGGGAAATTCTTGATATTTTTAATTTATCGCAGCTGTCTAAAGGTTTTAACGCATCCAAACAATATTGCTGGTTCTAGATGCGAGGACAAAAGGAGGAGATTAGCTTTTATGATTTTGATCAAGGATGAGAGCCGGCAAATAAATTTCTAAATTTGGGATTATACTTTTTTTTTTGTTTTTCTAAACTTATGCAGCACTAATCCTAGTAACAACCAAAGTTTGCAACAATTTGTTATAAAGCCACCTCTGAAATAAAATCTGAAACATTATCAAGATAAAATCGTTACGTGTGTGCATGGGCGTAGGAGGTGGGGGGGCCGGGAGGGAACTGGCCCCCCATGCTTGGTTTGAAGGTGTCGAGTATCGAATAATTTTCGGGCAAAATTTAGGGCAGTTTGATATTATTTGGGCAATTTTGCGTCAAAATTTTGGGCAATTTCATACTTTCTAGGCATATTGTTTGATTTTAAATTTGGACAGAAAAACCGTCAAAACTGTCTCAATGTCAGTGAAGACCTGTTTTTGTTGTAGCAGATCACCTAAATTTGGGCAGAAAAACCGTCTCAAAATTGGCGAAGACCTTTTTTTTTCGGAGATCACCTAAATTTGGACAGAAAAACCGACATTTTTTTGAAAATACACTATCAAGTCATTTTTCGGGCAAAACTTTGGTGCCCCCCAAATCATTTTGAGCTTCAATGCCCATGCGTGTGAGAATTAGGCAGTCTTTGTAGAATGATACGAATAGTAATAAAAAGAATGGCATTTCAATCAATATAACCATTAATTGTAATTGCAACGTTAGAAACAATTTTAATTTTTGCTTTTTACTTCTGAAATCATTTGTAATGATACAATAGAAGGTAAGCCCATTGGGTACTATATAAGATTTTTGAAAATCTAATAACGAACAATGACTAAATCAGTTTAGGATTTTTTATATACACTTCATAAAAACTGCAAAATTTTTGAGAAAAAAAAACTCTATACTATTAGACAATGTAATCTTTTGCAAAATAAGCAAAAAAAAAAAACAATAAACTAATCCGATGACAAAACCTATTACAGTATTCAAATTGTCCCAACCATTATTCTAAAAAATGAAGCAAGAATCTGAGAATCAAGTTAGACCAATTTCTTTTTTACTTATGATTCAAAAGTCCGTGAAAAATGGTACTTAAATTGTTTGAAAACATTAACATTCACTACATTCCATCCAACATATTTTGAAAGTTTTTTTCGTAAGTTCGAAGTAATTGCATTTTTATTTACCAAATTGTCAACAGATAGCGAAAAAATTGCTCATTTTCCGAGAAAAAGCTGTCGTTTGCCCACCTGTCACCACACACGGTGAAGCTTCGCGCTGCCCATTTTATTGCTAATATCTAGCCGGGAAGCTGGATGTGAATACAAATTTTTTTCAAGTTTTGGTTTGAGCAGACCGGTAATCGAATCCCCAATCTTCTTTATCAGCAGCAGACGTTTTATCCACTAGACTAATGATAAAAAAAAAATGATAAGATTGGTAAGATAAATAGTGTTGTTATTATACAGAATGCTACGCTGCACTTTTGATTAGGTTTAGCAAGAGCAGGACCAAATGCAGTTTCTGCATTGCCAGGTCTACCGGACTGAGAATGAAACCCATAGTACGAGTTTTCCAAGTGAAAACTCTTACTATATTATATTAGACTACGAATTCTCAGCATACTAAAAGTTACATCAACATTCAATTAATTTTATTGACATATTTTGTAGTGTTTAGCAAAAGGAACTAAAACAGTAACAAATATTCAGCTTGCAATTAATTCACGCAACGAACTAGCAATTTAGATATTTAAGCACAATTGAAATAATCTTTTAATTTAATCCGTAATTATCTCTTGAGTTACTAAATAAAACTCCAGCTGCGATGCCGCGTCACGGCAATCAAACGCTTATTAACATTATGCAGATGAAAAGCAAACCGATCGCTTCTGATAGTCCTTGACTTATGTTGAAATTTATTGAAGGTCAAGGTTGCAAATATAATGACAAAAAGTTTAGACTTTTTGTCAGAAAATTGAGCTTCTCGTGAAGCAAAAACGGATTTTTTATCATATGTAATTCGGGAGTTATTAAAGTTTGAATGTGTTGTGTGGAATCGATCCCCCCCTGGGCCATTAATCAAAACATTTTGCCTGGTCCGAATAGGGTTAAAACCAGGATTTGATTTTTTGAAAAATCTAACCATCATACTTTACATGAAACACCTAAAAATTCACGACATCGTAGTTACTCAGAATTATAGATGGGCAAGTTAATGCAAAACGTTAGCTTCGTTGACCACTAGTCCGTTAACAAACTTCACATCTCCGTTAACGTTAATCCGTTATTTTCAGCTTTAATTAGCGGGAGTTAATAAAGTCTTTTAATTCGTTAACATTTTGCGTGTAATTTACATTTCTTTTTATTCACTCGCTTCTAGAATACGTATTGACGCTGTTGAACAGATTGTAAGGAAATATTTATTGCTGTAGTGTTCTTTTTGTGTTTTGGAAGTTACATTTTAAAGTTTAATCTAAATTCAAGATAAAAATACGCTCCAATGCACTAACGTAGCTGCGAACGGAAAATCTTTGGAAATTGCGAACAGCGTTACTTAATAGACCTGTGAGGCTGCAGCTTATTATTTGTCACAAAAAAGACCTCCTTCCTTCACTTTGTTCTAAAAAACTTGTGCTAATACGCAACAAGTGTTACCAACGCAAACTGGTTTGTACCGGTGCGATGAATAAATGGTGCAAGATATTAACCATAAAAACCTTAACGGAAGTTAACAGAACTTAACGGACGTTAATTTAGTCCGTTAACATGAAAAAACTTTTTAACGGATTAACGAGTAAATGAAAAAGTTAGCTTCGTTATTAACGGATTAACGATTAACGGACTTGTGCCCACCTATGCTCAGAATTGTTATATAAAGTACAGTTTAGTTTAATTTAGGTCAACGCCATGCGTGAAGTACCACTAGCGTATCATTATTATTGTTTAATCAGTCGCTATCACTGGCATAACTGACGTGGGGCAAGAGGGTATTTTCCCCCCAAATGTGGGTCCCTTTCTCAGAGAAACCCCCCAGGTGCAACGCAGTTCTGGAAACAAGTAAACGGATAAAACGTTTCATCCAAAACTCAACGAAATAAAATAGACCACCGTAGTTTTGGTAAACAACTTTTTCTTGGTCTTCACCTAAATTCCGTCGTATTGTGGGCCGCTTTGAAGCTGTCCCTATGCACAAATCTTTAGTTATCCGCCACTGTCTGTTTGTTATTATATACCGGTGGTTTCATCATGGTAAGCCTCGTTAATTTGCTCAAAACATACAAATGAAGATTCGCTGATATTTTTATGACTTTTTGCTTAGATAAGTTAGAGTAGATCAGTGTGTTACTGCCATTATGCGACGGATCGGAAGGTTTTCGGTCTCAAAAAAGCTAGCTCTTTTAAAACAAACAAAAACTTAGAGCGTCGTATAAGTCTCACAAAACATTTCACTGTTTGCCCCCATATACTGTAATGAAATTGCGTAAACCATGCGCAGCTAACTATAGCTATACTGATGGTAAAAAGATCAGTGGTAAAAAATTAAGAAAAAGAGATAGATAAGTGTAAGCCGAAATGGTGTTCCATGCTTTCACTAGGCGAATGTGGCAAGAAAAATGAGGAAGATCGAAAAAGATTTTCAACACATTTATTTAGAAAAATTATAAACAAAAAAAAGGGTATTTTTGACATGTTTTACAAGTGAATCTTGTTACAAAAGAAAAGATGAAGACAAGGGACTGGCCAATTGAAACTTCATCGCGGACCGGCCTTCAAAAACCCGTGATTTCCGCAATTCTTCAGTACAGCATAAATGATTTTTAACTTGTAATAAATTAAACTATTTCAAACCTGCACAAAAACATCAAATTTAAACCTTAACGTCCGCAAAGTGCGTAATGCACGCTTACGGTATTTCTTCGAATACACTTTGAAAGTTGTAAAATAAAAAGCGATAGCGATTTTAAATTAAGTATTGAATGAAGTCAAAACACACTGCCATCACAAGTTATATTTCATCATCATAGTATGGCGGTGTCTCATCTCTTAACAGCATTGTTTTATCATCGCTATGATTCATTACTACCACTCTTGTTCTTTTATACCCGAAGCGCCTTTTTGTTTCAACTGTCGCTTAAGTTTTGTTAGTTCCTGCAGTATATCAAACAAATTTTTCACCGGTCGATAGCGGAGGTTGGTTTTCTACCAAACTCCTGATATTCGTTTTGGAATAATCCTAAATCAGCTACGTCTTGCTATAACTGTTCCTTCTTTTCAGCCCTAACAAAACTATAGGTAGTAAAAAGCTTTTTTGGCAAGCCTAATAAAGCGTAACGGTTTTAATTTGAAATTCCTTTTGAACTTCCAGTTAGAAAACCTTTTATGAATTAAGCAAGTGGTAAGTATAATTTACCTCGTAACAGCAATAGCAGGAAGAAAAGTGAAATTTAATAAGCCTGGTAAATTAAAAAAAAGAAAAAGAAAGAAATTCGCTCAGCACTGCACGTAACAGTTATTTCCTATAAACTAGCTGTCAAATTCAAACATACAAAGTATTGCAGTGGTCAAAATGGCTTGGTGGCTGTGGAAAAACTAACACTTCAGTTTCGCTAATCAAAGAAGTTCTTTTGCGTAGTTTTTCAGCATAGTTTATTAGATTATTTTGATGACGTAGCCAGTCAAAGAAATGAAATTAATGCGAAAAGGATGCTTGCATTAAGACTTTTGAATGTCTTTCTAACGTAGTCACTGAAGTTTATCATTTGCAATTCAATACGTTTTGTAAAGGCACAGATATACATTGTACAATATGCTTTTAATGCAGCTACAATTATCGAAAAACAATACAAACAAACAATAATCTGATTGCAAAACTGCAGCAAACTTAGAACCCAAAAAACATCTTTGTTTCAGTCTTGTTTGAAAACCTGGTTGAAGTGGATTTCATTTACGATTTATTGCATTGTTATAAAACAGATTCGTCCTTTCAAATGTTCGTCTGTTCCAATGTTCACCCAAACAGGAGGTTCTGCGTCAGAAATAAATTCCTCGACCACATCAATAGGTTCACTTGGGCCGTCAATATTCGCATGACTAAATCTGTAAGTGCATAGAAAACCTAGCAGAAGTCATGTTTAAGTGATTAAAAAATCTATGACACACTTGAGGAAAACTATCTCAAATTTTTATTCTCTGTTTTCACCCTTGTTCAGTTTTTTCATCCAAAAATACATTAAAAACTACAACGTCAGAATACTGCAGTTACATATAGGCCAAAAAATAGAGTAATATTCATCAGTTGTTATGTAATAAAATATTAGAAATTTTGTCCAAACACATCTTATCAAAGTAGAGATAAAGAACAGAATTGACGTTATAGAAAATTAAGTAAATGATTTTATAAAATCTAAAGTAAAACTTGCCAGACATGTACATTTTACGATTGTACAGAAAAGTTCAATGGTTTAAATCCAAAGATTAAACATGGAGAGATGAAGTAAAGCATTGGTCGTATCCTCCGAGCCAAAAAGAATGAGGTTAGAGATACAACAGACCTCAGGATCGGAAAAGGCACTTTGCGATATGATGATATTTCGACAGATAACAAATTATAATAATCACTGCGAGTAGATTTGTTAACTGCAGTTGACAATGTTTTCGGTTTCAAGTTATTGTGTAAGCTTTAGGTAATGGTTTAGATTTGATTATAACACTATTTTCCTTTGTTAGCAAGCTATTCTCTTTTGGTTATCATTTACACCCACCCACCACCTTTTGGTTATCATTTCCACAGCATTTTAAAACCAAAAAAAATAAAATATAATGATTATTCGAAAGATGAAAAGGTCTAGCGAAAACACAACTCACCCTCCTGCAACATATATTTTCCCGTTAACAACTGCAGCAGTGTGGTAGCATCTGGCAACGTTCAGAGATGTTACAACTTGCCAGCAATCTTTGGATTCATTGTATCTTTCCACCGATGCAAGAACGCCTTCTTGTTCGTTCCATCCTCCTAAAAGTTTGATGGCTACGTCAAAGTAAACAACAATTGCGATTGAAAGAGCCAAGCAAATTGTGCGTTTTTGAAATAAAATTACAGTATGCAGTTTTATAGCAGTTTTGGCGTTTAATTGTGTGATTGACAGTGTTCAAAACTAAAGTACTGGAAAGTAGAATAACGAAATTGAAAAAAATTGATAGAACCCAGTACCGGTATTTCCTTTCAAGGGCTGTTTAAACCTAACATCATCTAATTGCCAGTCTCTCAGCTTACTGTACAACGTATAAGTTTTAATGATGTTTATGAAGCAGTAGGCACTCTGCTTCTATCTATCAGTATAAGCAATGACTTGACTTACACAAAATATTCTTTTGCTGTCGGTTTGCGTGTGCTACCACCGTTTGAGTAACAGTGCATATTTCAATAAATCAAAACACAACTTCTTGCCCTCTAAGCTTATTTATCGTAAATGTTAAAGCCAAAAATATGTTTTTGTTTGAAAATGTGCTTTTTGTTTTAATTTCAGCTTACTTTAGTTTCGAACTCTAGCTTTACATTTTATTCAAACTCTAACTTAAAAAAGCTAATTATTTGACGCAAAGCGAGGGCTTTTTATTGTTTTGAAACTGTGCACACAGACACTGTTTTGTTTTTCAAAGATTTAACTGCGCAGAACAGTAACAGTTTTACAAAACAGTATTACAAAGTAAAGCAGTTTTACAAACCCCGCAGATGCAACTCACGAACCCACAGTTGCTCAGACCCAATGAGTTACAAACTCGCAACCAGTCGATTACTTTTCTGCTTCCAGACCCGCCATAAACACTATTTCCAGGACTCAGCCCACTCCTGATCGTGAATTAGGAAGTGCTTTTAGTCTATCAGCTGGTGGTTTCAAAGAATTAATGCACGCGAACCACAACAACCTTCAAATATTAATACATCACCCCAAAATGTGTTAGTGCTCCCTTCTGCCGCACCTGTACTAGATCCTAAAGTTTTTGATGAGAACCGATCAGTGGTCGAGTGGATAGAGCGTCTGCTACTGAAGCGGTAGACACGGGTTCGATTCCCGGTCGAGTCAAACCAAAGACTATAAAAATTGGTAATCACAGCTTCCCTGCTTGACGTTCAGCAATTAAAGGGACAGTGTGAAGCCTCCATCGTGTGTGGTAGACAGATGGGCAGGTGGCAGCTTGACTCGAAGACCGAAAGGTCCCTTTCGCTGTCTCCTGGCCAAGGCAACTTGGTGAATAAAATGTAATTACAATTACAATTACCCAGCTGATAATTGTAACTCTATTCATGCCTTTGATGCTCTTATCACCTTTTACGTTCCCGAACCTAGGTGAAAAGTTTTTTATCTCTTGAGATACACTAAAGGCCCTGCTCATTCATTTGTAAAAGGCTGCCAATACATGGGTGACAACTTAGGTTACACTAAAGCACGAGAACTCTTACAACAAACGTTTGACCGAAAATATCAAGTTGCCAAAGCTTGCATTGACACATTAACTTACAGACCTGTGTTACATCAAAACGATAAGGCTTTATTGCTCAGATTTTCCTCCGAGCTCAACTCGTGCATGAACACCTTAAAAGGCATGAACTACATCGACAAAATGAACACCCTTGACGTAATCACTAAAATTGCTAAACGATTTCCACACCCGTGGATTAATGGCAGGTAAACAAAAGTAGGTTCGCTAATTCATATACAACGTTGTAATGTTACCATTGAGAATCTTGCATTCTACATAGTCCTTAAAACTAGGCAGATGGCAAATTTTGACTGTGAATGGACAAATTCAAAAAATATTCTCGCCAATAGAAATCGCAAAGAAACCACACTAGCGGTGCAAACAGCTCTCGCTCCGCCATAGACATGTCGCAAACTTTGCAAAAGCTTTTATTACTAAAACTAAAGTTTACCTATAATGAACGCATTAAATTTGTGAATAAAAACAAATTGTGTCGCAGCTGCCTCAAATCTGGGCATTTTGCACTTAATTGCTCTAGGAAGGATTCATGCACGAAACCCGATTGCAAGGGCCATCACACTATACTTTTGCATCCTCCTGAAACTTTTATCTCTTCTGATTCTTCATTCTTCTCTCTGCTTCTACAGCTACTATTTCTACTTCTTCACAGCGTGTTGAATAAAAATAAAGATACGCGAAAAGCTTAGGTTATCTATAACTTGGAAATTAGCAAACTTTCCAAATTTTTTTGCTTCTTTCACTTGCAACCTTTGCTGTCAATTCAATGCCTGCCCGTTTCTCGAAACGACGCTCCGACTCAAGAGGATATTTCCGAGTTTCCAGAATTCGACAAGATCTTTCTTCCATCTGTCGATGAGGATGTAGGTTTGTTAATTGGCCACAATAATCGCCACATTCTGAAACTTCAGAGCATCATCAACATTGCTTTGGGTCACTACGCAACAAGAACACCAGTTGGCTGGGTTGTTAACTGTTCTAAAAAGGACAAGTCTGTAACACATTGCAAGAACTTTTTCATTAAGTTCGACACTAAATTTGTTCAACCCATGTGTTCTTTGTGCACTGACGTAGTTGATACTGTGCACAATATCAATTCACTCTCGAGGGAACAACATCGGTTTATGGAAATGGTCAAGACATTAGTCCGACATCTTGAAAATAATCATTACAAAATTGCCTTGCCACTTTGTAATCGAAATTTACGTCTTCCAGCCAACAAGAGTTTAGCGGAGCAGAGAGCCTGTTATATTAAACGAAAGTTTTTGAAGAATTCAATCTTCTTTGAACTATACTAACAGTTCGTAGAAGAAATGATCGACCAAGGGTACGCAGAAAAGATCGAAGGCGTAGAAGGAGAGGAAGGCAAAACATGGTACATTCCTCATCATGGTGTATATCACAACAATAAGACAGGAAAGTTGAGAGTGGTTTTCGACTGTTCAGCAAGGTACAAGGCACTTGTCTTAATGATCACCTTCTTCCAGGCCCGAATATCACTATAAACAGTTTATCACACCTAAATTCAAGTTATGTAAATAACAAAACAAAGGTTTATCACACCTTCGTAGCCAATCGAGTTCAGACCATTCAAAACAATTCTGAGCCCTCCCAATGGAAAATGTTCCTTCAAATGATAACTCGGCAGATCTTCCTAGTTGAGGACTCAAGATCAAAAATTTCTTATGTAATAAGCAACTGATAAATGGACCTGACTTCTTAAGGCAATCCGAATCCGATTGGCCACCACAGCCTACGTTTCGCAGTGAAGACAGTCCATATTCCGAAGAAAAGTGCCAATCTTTCCTGTTCTGCAGCTCCCGATTCCGACTCTGACTTTTATGACTCTCTGCTCTCTCATAACTCGAATTGGCAAAAACTGCTGCGAGTTTGCGCAATCGTACTTCGCTACAAAAGGCTATTTTTGTTTATGATTAAGTCACGACACAACACTGTTCCTCCTATCAAATGCAATTCACCTAAATCCTGTACTCTTTCTGTTGCTGATATAAACGAATCTAAACACTTTATCCTTTTTCATCTTTAACAGCAACTCTTTTTGGAAGAAATTCAAGCTCTGAAGGCAACAAAGCTTATCAAAACTTCAAGCAAACTTTGAAAACTGAACCCACTTCTTATTAATAGTTTGCTAAGAGTAAGAGGCCGAATGAAGCAAGCTACTCTACCCAACAATCAAAGGCATCCGAAAATACTTCTGTTTTGTAGTCACGTCACCTCTCTGCTTATCAAATCTGCACACATTTCTCTTGGCCACGCTGGAAGGCAACACGTACTCTCTTATCTGAGGGAAAGCTTTTGGATTCTAAAAGCAAATTCATCTGTTTGCAAAGTTTTGTCTGAGTGTGTAACATGTCGTAAACTATATGCTCCCACCGAAGTGCAGTTAATGGCCGAACTTCCAAAAGAAAGATTGACTCCTAATGAACCTCCTTTTTTGCATGTAGGAACTGATCTTTTTGGTCCGTTTTCAACGAAAACGAACAGAAGTAAGACCAAATGATATGGAGTCATTTTCACTTGCCTTGCAGCACGCGCTATACACATTGAAATTGCCTAGAGTCTTGACACAAGCTGTTTTATTCACGCTATGAGACGTTGCGTCGCTAGGAGGGTCCGGTAGTCGAAGTCAAGTCCGACAATGAAACTAACCTCGTAGGTAGCGAGCGTGAATTACTGAAGCAATATAAAATTGGAATGGCAAATAGATACACGACTTCCTTTGGCAAAAAGGCTTTGATTGGTGTTTTAATCCGCTGGGTGCCTTACATCACAGTGAAATCTGGGAAAGACAGATTAGATCCGTTCGCAAGCAACTCAATGCCATCTGTCAAGAGCAACTATTGACCAATGAATCTCTCATTACTCTGATGTGCAAAGTAGAAGCAATCATCAATAGCCTCTCACCACAGTTTCTAATAATCCCCACGATTTGGAGCCACCTACACCTAACCATCTTCTACTGATAAAAACCAACTCTTCTCTCCCACCAGGTGTCTTTGATTCTATTGACTTTTATTCATGCAAGCAGTGGAGGTAAGTTCAACATCTAGCCAATGTTTTCTGGTCCAGGTGGCTTAAAAAATATTTACCGACACTTCAATTGAGACAAAAATGAAGTTGAACTCATCGCAACTTTTTGATAAACGATGTCGTACTGATCGTGGATAAGGGTCTTTCTTGTAACGTTTGGTTTATGGGACGGATTTTAGAGACTTTTCCAGACTCGTTTGGACATGTTCGCACTGTTGGTATTTTAACAAAAAACTCAGTTTTGGTTCGTCCAGTAACAACAGTGGCGTTACTAACACCAGCATCAGATGAATCGTAAATGTTACGTACTACGTTG
This sequence comes from Trididemnum nubilum, assembly GCA_963965965.1. Classification (NCBI taxonomy): domain Eukaryota; kingdom Metazoa; phylum Chordata; class Ascidiacea; order Aplousobranchia; family Didemnidae; genus Trididemnum; species Trididemnum nubilum. The sequence goes on along the minus strand of OZ014486.1, from coordinate 36,621,665 downwards.
ATTGAATTATTACCGCTGTAGTGTAATGTTTGGAAATTTCAGTTTTCAGTTATTTACAAATTTATGTTAACTGTAACCGTTCTTAATTAATATCTGCAATTTTGCTTATGTTTAAAATCAAGAATAAATTATCAGGTTTGTCAAAAATCAGCTCCATATTTTAATGTAATCACAAACACGAAAAAATTGTTTATACTGGTACAAATTTATAGATTACACAGTTGCAAATGAGCTATTGCGACGCGTTTCGACCTTGCTCAAGGGTCTCATCAGGCAAAAAAAAACCCATGAAAGTCTCCAAAAAGTCAGGTAAGCACAGCAATGGAAAAATTTTTTTTACAAGCGCATAAGTAATTACATCAAAACCTGCAGTACAACTCCAAATACGGGCAAGTTTGCCAGAGGAAAGGGTTGGGCTAAAAAGCACAAATGCAGCATTGCATGTGACCACACAACAGGGCGACTTATAAAGACAAGATCAAATAAAATTTCGTGAGAACTTGCCAAATTCTCAAAAGTTTAGGGGACCTACACAAAGTGGTCGCTCACAGGGCAGTCAACGATAAATTATCAGGTTTGTCAAAAATCAGCTCCATATTTTAATGCAATCACAAACACGAAAAAATTGTTTATACTGGTACAAATTTATAGATTAAACAGTTGCAAACGAGCTATTGCGACGCGTGTCGACCTTGCTCAAGGGTCTCATCGGGCAAAAAAAAAACATGAAAGTCTCCAAAAAGTCAGGTAAGCACAGCAATGGAAAAAATAGCTCCAAATAGCTCATTTGCAACTGTGTAATCTATAAATTTGTACCAGTATAAACAATTTTTTCGTGTTTGTGATTGCATTAAAATATGGAGCTGATTTTTGACAAACCTGATAATTTATCGTTGACAGCCCTGTGAGCGACCACTTTGTGTAGGTCCCCTAAACTTTTGAGAATTAGGCAAGTTCTCACGAAATTTTAAAATCAAGAACGTTGTGTATTTTGCTTTTAAATAACTGCTGAGAATTTGTGAATGTTTTAATGAACGAGGATTTAAGCGCCTGTTCGTAGCTCCCTTGGTGCAATGAAAGGGACGGGAATGTTAAAGCCAAAAATATGTTTTTGTTTGAAAATGTGCTATTTCAATAAAGTAACAGTGCATTTGAGTAACAGTGCATATTTCAATAAATCAAAACACAACTTCTTGCCCTCTAAGCTTATTTATCGTAAATGTTAAAGCCAAAAATATGTTTTTGTTTGAAAATGTGCTTTTTATTTTAATTTCAGCTTACTTTAGTTTCGAACTCTAGCTTTACATTTTATTCAAACTCTGACTTAAAAAAGCTAATTATTTGACGCAAAGCAAGCGCTTTCTGTTGTTTTGAAACTGTGCACGCAGACACTGTTTTGTTTTTCAAAGATTTAACTGCGCAGAACAGTAACAGCTTTGTATAGTTGGTTCGCGAAATACTTAAAATGAAGTCAAATTGCTGAATTATTTGAAAGAAGCCATAGAACTAACATTTGTGTTAATTTATAAATCTGTATAAATAGGATTAGAATCAATAAGTAAATAAAACATTAGTTGTTAATAAATCGACAGTTGACGGCATCACAGCAGTCCTTGATCTGTTAGAAAATTCAAATTGCAGTATCTATAAGTCTAATTCGTTTGTTTACAAATTTTGAAAATAAATCAAAATTCACCGCGTAGATTAGTTTTTACGAGTTTTTCTTTAAATAATGTTTGAATTTGATTACTCTACATTGCAGCCTTCGCTTTGGTGTTATTATGCCAAGTCAACAACAACTTGTCAAATAACAGGATGGTTACTTTGTTTCGACAATGTAAAACCATAGAGAACATCCAAACGGTTTTTCGGGGGTTCTTCCGCCATTATCACTCTTAATCATAGGTGGGCACAAGTCCCTTAATCATTAATCCGTTAATAACGAAGCTAACTTTTTCTTGAACTCGTTAATCCGTTAAAAAGTTTTTTCATGTTAACGGACTAAATTAACTTCCGTTAAGTTCTGTTAACGGACTAAAGTAACTTCCGTTAAGTCCTGTTAACTTCCGTTAAGGTTTTTATCGTTAATATCTTACACCATTCATTCATCATATCGGTACAAACCAGTTTGCACTGGTAACACTTGTTGCGTGTTAGCACGAGTTTTTTAGAACAAAGTCAAGAAAGATCTTTTTTGTGACAATTAATAAGCTGCAGTCTCAGAGGTCTGTCTATTAAGTATCGCTGTTCGCAATTTCCAAAGATTTTCCGATCGCAGCTACGTTAGTGCATTTGAACATATTTCTATCTAGAAATTAAATTAACTGTAAAATGTAACTTCCAAAACACAAAAAATCTCCATAGCAACAAATATTTCCTTACAATCTGCTCAACAGCGTCAATACGTATTCTAGAAGCGAGTGAAAAAAACGAAATGTAAATTACACGCAAAATGTTAACGAATTAAAAGACTTTATTAACTCCCGTTAATTAACGCTGAAAATAACGGATTAACGTTAACGGAGATGTGAAGTTTGTTAACGGACTAGTGGTTAACGAAGCTAACGTTTTGTATTAACTTGCCCACCTATGCTCTTAATTTACAGCATACAGTAAAAGATTTAATCGCACTTTTTCTTCTTCACGGTCAAAATTTAAGTAAAATAAACAATTTTAAATCGAAATTGCAAACTTGGAAAAATGGGTAGAAACAGTGGTTGGAATGCCTGTGGGAGAATTGGTGTAACGAGCAGTAACTGTATAATTGATCATTTACCATTCTCCTGACAAAAATACGAACGCTTGTTTTAGCAGCTAGCAATTAACTCAAACCTATAGCATAGAGTTGATGATGCAAAACAACAGCAGCAACTCCACTTCTTTTCGAGTTCATTGGAGCTATTAAAGACCAAACACGTCTAGATGGATTTAAAACTTCTACCGAATTTAATTCATTTCCTCCAACAGCATAAAGTTTGTCTATAAAAGCAATAAAAAACGAAAACATTTTAGCTAAACTTTTAACTTGCAGGGAATTTAGCTTGGAAAGGGACATAAACTCTATAATTTTAAAAATTCATTTAGGCAGCAATCTAGATTTTTAGAAAAACCAGTTGATCAAATGATAAAACGCTTTCGTCTCTGGAGCGGGAGGTGTGAGGTTCAAATCTTAAGCCAATCAAATCGGACACAGTGTTGCCAACGGCTCGCCATCACTGCGACATTTCTTCGAAAGAAGCTGTTACCTGCAGGGGCAATGACGCGTAGATTGGCGCCACCAACTCGATACAAGCTTCGGCGAAATACAGCAAGTATAACGAAAGATTTGATTTGGTTTGCATAAAGACTGTGTAGCAATTTGGACCAAATTAATGTTGAAAGTAGTTGTTTGAAAATAGCCTAGTGCAAGTCCATCAGAAACCTATGAACTAGGTAATTATCAATGTAAAATAACTACTGTACGCGACACACTATTATGACCAACCTGACTTTCAAGACCAGCCTTAAGTACAATGTATACTAAACGGGTTCCAATAAATTTTATCATCAGTGTTCACAGTATACCGTTCATGCAAACAAGATCAAAATTTTTCCTCTCATGCCGAGTGTTGTCGATGAAACTCCACTTGTATTTGTTTGGATCGTAACGTTCACCGGATGATCTAGACAAAGATTTGTCGGCACACTCTCCAACCGTGTAGATATACCCTGTTAAAAATAAGATACAGCAGATTGATATGTTACAATGGATAAACCTTATCAAGAATAAAATTTCGGATTTTACCTGTTCAGTTAGCAAATTTTGTGACAAATGCAGAGGACTACTAAAGTGTTTCATCAACCTGAATGATACTGTTGAGCCCAACTGACGTCATTGCAGCGAAACTTTGAAAGGTTAATTTCTGAAACATTGCAAGCTTAAACATTTGAGAATAAAAACAATAACTCTAAAAGCTTGAGACAAAATAAAGTTTCAAAATCTATCCAGAGAAGTGCTTTAACAAATCGATTAGCTAGTTAATTAATATTTATTGATTCTATTTGAATAAGGCCTGTAGGCTAATGTTAGTATTAGAAATGTTGAAATTTTAAGAAGTATTGTGATGCGCCGACAACTGGCTGCTCTGGCACTCCCGAGAAATTATCAAAATGAGCTCTCCAGTCTACTAGCTGTAGCCTACTGGTTATGGCCCGCCATTGAAAAAAGGTAGCCTAATGTTAATAGGCCTGTAGGCTACCATGCCACTAACAACTGAATTTTTATTTGGCTTAAAGAAAAATGCTCCCAAATCATTAGCATCCTCAGTGAGGCAACTAATTGTAAAACTGAAAATCAACAAAAAGAGAAAAAACCAGAAGAGGAACCAGAGCAGGTACTGATACTCGACAAAAGACAAGCTATAAAATTCCATCCATTACCAGTGATCCCTTACTTGCACAAACCAACAAGCTCCACCTTGCTCAAAATCGAAGCACTAAATTCAAAAGAAGTAATTTTTCAAACCTAAAGACCGACCTAGTGAAAGAAAGAAATGTAAGTGGTGTCTTCTTGAATTTCTGTTGTTTAAACGCTAGATCTGTCAACAACAAAACTTTGGCAATATCCGATTTTATTCTTTCCAAAAATATTGATATTTGTGCAATTACTGAAACATGGCTTGCAGACCACTCCTCATCAGCAGTGCTGAACGAGCTAATCCCCAAGGGCTACAAATTATTTCATCGACCACGTGCAGGCAAAAGAGGAGGTGGATTGGCTATTATTTTTAGAGATACCATCGCAGTCAAAGAATACTTTTCTAAAGAAATTAATTTTTCCAACTTTGAATCACTAAACTGCAGTATAGCTTTGAACAAAAAGGTAACTTTTATTGGAATCATCTACAGACCACCACCTTCAAAATCAAATGGCTTCTCAAACTCTTCGTTTTTCAAGGACTGGGAAGATTATCTTAATCATTTAATGCTTTTAAAACAGGATATTTTATTAACTGGGGACATAAATTTTCACTTGGAAAACTCAAATTCAGCAGACACTAAGCACTTTATTTCGATACTGGATTCTCACAATTTTCTTCAGCATGTAGACACTGCTACTCATGTATGTGGCCATATATTAGACTTTGTAGCAACTTTGGAAACTTCTTCTTTACTTTCTGGAAAACCTGTTGTACATGAGACTTTTATAGCTGACTCCATATCTGGAAAAACCTTAGACCATTTTGTTGTAACTTACAAGCTTGCTCTTTCTGTTAAATCAACCAAATGCAAAACTATTAAATACAGAAATTTGAAAGCCATTGATGTTGATGTACTAAACACTACTTTATCTCAGAAGCTATCATCTGTTCAACTGATTCAAGATGTAGATACACAAGTAAATCTTTATAACAATATTATGACTGAGGCTCTGGACACACTAGCTCCTATTGTAGAGAAACGTATTCAGATGCGCACTACTTTTCCTTGGTATAATGTTGATCTGAAAAATGCTAAGAAATTATGCCGAAAATCAGAAAGACTGTGGAAGAAATCAAAATTATTATCTCACAAACTGGCTTTCAAAGAGCAATGTGCTAAATTCAATAAACTGCTGTACAATTCTAAAAAATCTTTTATTCTTTCCAGCATCAAAACGTGTAAAAAAGACAACAAGAAACTGTATCAAATAGTTGGCAAATTCCTAAAATCTTATTCATCAAATAAACTGCCTCAGATCTGTCCTGCACATGAGCTTCCAAACGCATTTGCTACTTTTTTTCAAAACAAAATTCTTATGTTGCATCAAGATTTAAGTACTAATCAATCTGCTGTCTGTGCTCCTGAAGAGAATGATGTGGTCTTTGATGGGACTACTTTTGACCAGTTTAATCCTGTTACCACTGTTGATGTAAATAACATTCTGCACTCATTAAACTCAACAAATTGCAAATTAGATCCTCTTCCTGCTGTTCTTCTGAAAAAATGCTCTTCTGTTGTCGTTAATGCAATCACTGTCATCATTAACAACTCCTTGAAATCTTCACAAGTCCCCTTGGAATTTAAAAAAGCTATCATTTCTCCCTTATTGAAAAGCCACAATTTAGATCCGGACACTCTTGCTAATTATAGACCAATATCTCATTTATCATTTTTGTCGAAAGTATTAGAAAAAGTAGTAGCTGGGCAGTTAAATGAGCATCTAGCAATCAATAACATTCATGACAAATTTCAATCTGCTTATAGAACTGGTTTTTCGACAGAAACTGCTCTCATCAGAATTACTGATGATATACTATTTGCTCTGGATAATAAGTGTTTTATTGCTTTGATAATGATTGACATGTCAGCTGCTTTTGACACCATTGATCACAACATCTTACTTTACAGATTATCTCATCATTTTGGTATTAACAATTCAGTGCTATCTTGGTTTCTTTCTTATCTGAATAACAGAAGTCATTGTGTAGATGTAAACAATAATGTATCTCGCTCGTTTCAACTGTTTTCTGGTGTACCTCAGGGCTCAGTCCTTGCTCCTATACTGTTTACTCTTTACATTAAACCACTTACCAGTATAATCTCTAATTTGGGTTTCAGTTACCACTTCTATGCCGATGATGTGCAGTTTTATGTTACCTTTGATGCTGACAAGACCTTAGATGCTAACGTACTCACAAAATGTTTGAAAGCAGTAGAGCAATGGCTATGCTGTAACAAATTAAAGCTAAATAATAAAAAAACTCAATGTATTCTGTTTGGTCGTACCTGCAAACAATCTAGTTCTATTGCAAATGCGTTCAATACTGTTGATATTCCTCTGACTTCGTCCATTTGTGTTAAAAATCTTGGTGTTCTGCTAGACAGCAATCTATCCATGGAAGGCCAGATCAAAAGTATCATTAAAAAATGTTTTTTCAATATTCGTAATATTGGCAAGATCAGAAAGTATCTCGATGAAGATAGTTGCAAAATGTTGGTTAATAACTTGATTATTTCTCATCTGGACTATTGTAATGCTCTTTATCACGGTTTACCTGATTGTTTATTGAACCAATTGCAAAGAATGCAAAATACTGCTGCTAGATTGGTTTTGTGTATCCGTAAATCTGCTCACATAACTCCTGTTTTAATGAAACTGCATTGGTTGCCTGTCCAACATCGAATCAAGTTCAAAATTCTGATGCAAGTGTTTAAAATTTTGAATGGTCAATCACCTTTATATCTAGTTGATTTAATATCTAGACATGTACCTACTCGAGCCTTACGTTCGCGAGATACAAATCTTTTGGCTGTACCTCGCTCCTCTTCAAAATTTGGTGATCGTAGATTTAGTGTAAGTGGCCCTCGGTTATGGAACGATTTACCTATCTATATAAAAAATGCTGAATCCTTAACTCAGTTCAAAACTTTGCTGAAAACTTATTTTTTTACCCAAGTGTTTGTTGAAGCTTAGATGTACTTAAATATTTTGCTTTGCTCAGTATTAGTATTTCGATATTCATTTCATGGTGTTCCATTATACTCTTAGACTGTGTACTTAATGTGCTATATCTCCAAAAACTGACTCAACTACCTGTTTAATGTTAATAGCACTACTATACTTTAATATTGACTAGGCCAGTTGACCTGCAACATAGTGATTTAGTTTTTCCTACGTTTTTTATTTTGTGCCTTAAGGTCTGCCTAAAGTCAATGTATTTTGATCAATACTCCCTTGCTTGTTTTCTTGTTGTGTTTCCTGTTATCTTTTTTGTTTCTTTTTCGGTTTCCAGGGTGAGGGTTAATAGCTATCCGATTTGCTTAGGGAGATAGTATGCAAAAAAAAAAAAATCACTCTGAATATATTGATAGTTTTACCGTGCTGTGTGTGTAAATTGCTTTTCGATTTTCTGTAAAGCGCCTTTGATCTGATTCACTTCAGGAAAGGGCGCTATACAAATTTCTGTTATTATTATTATTATTATTATTAATATTTAGCAGTTTTAAATTAATCTACGGTACCTCCACATGAGCATGACTTTGCACCATTTCTTTCCCTGATCATTGATGGTGAGTTGAACCACTTGGTAGCCAATGGATTTAATGACAGTACTTTCACTGTTTTGTAGTTTCCAAGAACTTCATGCTCAACTTTGACGCCTTGACCTCCTCCAATCACGTAACACTTTTCGTTATGGATGGCGAACGAAGCTCCATAGCATTCAAACTTTATTTTCTTGTTAAAAAAATAATTAAAAATTATTGACAAAAAGAAATCTAAAACCTCAAGATCAAAAAGAATGATGGTAAGCGCCATAATACAAATTTAGCACAAAAAAGTTAAAACCGCAAGTTAAATACAACTTGCACTATTTAAAAAGTAACAATTTTAAATTTTTGTTTCAAAATCAAATATTGCTAAAACTTTGTTAGATCTCAATCTATGTTTCCATAAACATCACCCAAAGTATAGAATTCGTTGCCACTATTGCTGCGTGAAATAAAATTTTGTCCCTTTTCAAGAAACGTCTAAAAGCATAATATTTTAATTTAGCCTTTGATGATATTACCACTGTTTGTTCCAGTGGTAATATTTTGCTGCTCATTGCTATAGAATTAGTACCTCTGTTGTGCATTAATTTTATTTCTGTGCAGCTATGAGAATGTTACCGCAGCCACTTCGTCTGATGCCCTGACACTTGGTGTTATCTCAAGGGGGATATAAATTGCAATCATTATTATTATTATTATTTCAGTAAATAATAACGAAGAATACAGCTTATCCTTTATACCATGAAATATATGTGTGCGCTTTTTAGCTGTGCAGCAGCTGATCGCTCAAATTTTGCCAAAATTTTTAAGATGAAGTAAATTTCTTCAACTACTTCTTTTACTAGTGCAAGCAATACGTTTTCAAAATAATGTACAAGCCAACTAAACAACTGAAGAAGCCTATAAACCACCTACTGTACGTACTGGCAAATGGGAAGGTTTTAGTGTGTTGGTATCGGTGTCAAGCATGAACATTTCTTCGTAATTGAAGACCATGATTATCTCTGTACATAATAAGAGCTTAGCATAAAAACAAGCTGGTAACTTCAATTAGTTTACATTTATTTTAAAGTTAGTTGACTTTTTGTCCATTGTTTCGTTTATTTCGATATTGCAAAATACGGTTTCTCATTTTCGAGATTTGGTTGGAAATTTAATTTATTTTCATATTTTGTTATTGAATAGCTTGTTTAGGTAAATCGGAATTGTGTGTATTCAAACTTTCATTGCTTTTCACTTGATTCATCACAAATACCTTTAGAACAGTTGGAATAAAGAATTTTGACTGCTAATTATTATGATACTGCAGCATCTTTTGCGTGCAGACGAATTGGTTGACATATATCATAATCTTTAGAACAGTTGGAATAAAGAATTTTGACTGCTAATTATTATGATACTGCAGCATCTTTTGCGTGCAGACGAATTGGTTGACATATATCAATATATAGTGACTTACATATTCAACATTAAAGCTAGAAAATATCTATTGGCCAAGATAAGCCCACCAACTATTCAAAGCAATTTCATTTTAAATCTAGTGTAAAAGTTTTTTTCCATCTGCCTAGTATTTTTATGTGAAGGCTACCAGACGCTAGAATGCCGAAAGCAGTTGTTTTGTCAATAGTAGACTCAAAACTATAAATTTTGTTTTACAATCATTTCCAACAAAGCATTCATTTTAGGCCTAAAACCTACTACAGTCTTCTTGGCCATTACGATCTTCTTGAACAGAGTCGACAGTTTTTCTCTTATCAATGTTTGTATCCTCAATGCCTCTTCTAAACATTTCGACTGCAAAAAAATTATAACATGAATTTTAACTGCAAAAAATTATAACATGAATTCCGTTCTTGCTATATTTTTCTGCAGTAACTGGCTGAACAATCATATCGATTCTCATTAAAGGAGAGCAGCAGGTAAAATCAATAAAGCTTCTAAAATCCCAGCTTTCAATTTTTAAGACTAATTGATATATACAGCAAGTAAGGTTTAACAAACAAAACAAATGCCACAAACTCCTATACGATGTGAATGATTGATTGTATTACCACACTGTGTGGCCAAGAGGGTAAAGGAGTCATTTTTACGCCCTGATCACATAATCTTGGGTTCAACCCGCACCAGTTCAATTCAATCACTTCGCATTGTTGCGTGCTTTGGATAAGAAAGCAGCAAATTTACGTTGGAAGAAGTCAAAGATCAACCGGAAAATTTCAAAAAGGGTCAACTCCTAAGCGGGTGCGAATTTGTCCAAAGGATAGCGCCACCGTCGCTTTCTCGTGAAAGGAGGATAAAGATGCATCAATCAATCAATCACTATAGTGTATTGTTGTATCGCAAACATAAAAATTGAGGCTGCATGATACTTCAAAACAGTTTCGATTTTGTAAGGTTTTGCAACAGTAACTTTTGCAATACCTCGCAAAATGTCCCCTTTCAACAGCACCCGTATGCCGTGCCCCACACTTCAAAGCTTTTAAGACACAGATAATTGTTCGGATACTCCACTAAAAACAACAAATACACCCATGTTATAAAGTGTAACTAACTTTCATCCTTTTTTTCACATTCTGTTGAATCTTTGTCGTCTCTGCATGTTGAACCAATATTGCCAATATTGATTTCGTTATCACCAATATGGGTTTCTGTGATGTCTCTCCCAGCAATTTTAACTGCAAGAATAGACGTAATCACTATAAACTAGAACATAAGCTTCATTGTAACACTTTTGGTAACACCAATATTCCAAAATATCTTTCTGCAATTATTTTGCCAGCTTTTGAGTTGGCTAAATTACCTTTATATGCGTCGTTTTAAATTCTATAGACATTATTGAATTTTGGGTTCTACAATTTATCGCAAAAACTATTTCAAATTATTTCCAAATTAATTAGGCCTACATTCATCATGCCGGTCAAAAGTAATCTGCACTTTTTTTGAAGTTGCAGCAAGACTTATAGAATGTTTCTTCATGCAGTAATATTATCTTCCCTAAACCACGAGTTTCCTCTGTACTCAACTTCATTGTTAACCGTTTTTTGATCTACTCGAAAAGCTAGTCAAGTAGTTTTCTTAAAGTTGTAGTGACAGTTTCAAAATAGTTGTCAAATAAAAATTTCAATGCACGATTGGAAAGAATGCAGAGATGCAATAAGTTTTGTTAAATCAAACTGATTTTGTGTCTGCGAAATAAGCTTGTGGAAAAGTTGTCAAAATTGCATAGGGGCAAGCTCTTCAGTCGTGCCTTTTTGAAAGTTGATCCGTGATCATTTCTATACCACGTATTTCATTCTGCATTAAGATTCAGAGAGTGTTGCGGTTTAAAAACTTCATGCGGTTTAAAAAATTAAAGCAATTCTGACTAATTTTGAGTGCTTTTTCAACCATGATGCTTGGTGGGAGGGAGAGACTCAAATGATGATTATGCACTGGCATAGTTGAGGTAAGTCTTCTTCGGCTTCAGTTTTGCTCTGCATAATAGACGTACCATCTTCAAGGTCATTGCAATCTTTTAGCTCCAAACTTCCAGCAATTTCATCTAAAAGAAACAAATGATAATAACTGCAAGCAGTAATGTACAATATCAATTTAAATTTACAATTATTGTAGAGTCTAGACAGTATAGCAAATAACAGCAATACAAACTCAGGTACTTATTTAGCAATTGTTGATTACGAGCAAATATTGCATTATTACAAATGATCTTTTTCACCACCAAATTGTTCAATCTTTTTTTGTTTGTTTTTATGAGACTTAAAGAAAAGACAATGCAGCAAAACCTTTAGTGGCCATCATTGACTTTACTCTTCAAAATTACCTTTTTAATATTTTTTATAAATTTAAGAAAATACACCCCACACAATTTGAACCAGATTCCATTTGAAATATCGTGATTAGTCGTTGTGCCATGTCTTGTACAATTACCTGCCTAGCATTATACTGTACAACTCAATTTAGCTCAATCGTATCAAAAACTTCAAAACTGAGCAGACAAATACAGTAGATTGTAAGAATACTCAGCCCCAAATGCAACCATGAAGAGGTACTTACCGCCATCTTGGTCTTTAGAATCTTCACCCAATGAAGCGATATTGCCAATGTTAATTTTGCTGTCACCAATATGCGTCTTAGTAATGTCTCTTCCGGCAATTTCAACTGCAATAGTAAAAATAGTCACGAAAAGTGAAAATTTCAACTCCACAAAAAAATGCTGAAATCTTATCGTCTCTCCAAAATTTAGAAATAGCAAAACTTGACAACATTGCGCTATTTGCTTAAGTTAATTGCCTCAACTTAGCAAAACTTTCTCGAGTAATGGGGGGCTTTGAGTAATCGTGGGGGTCTGATAAGTCATAAAGTAATTCAGTGTTTAATTTTTTTTGTTGTTTTATACCAAAACTTAATGATTTTTTGTATTGTGACAACGTTTACCTGATTTTGTTGAGCCAGTTGCGGCTTTCACGTCTATATTCACGTAAATCGAGTTTGAATTGTTCTTTTCTGATGACATACCTAAAAATAGTTTTATCAGAATCTTCGTTTCTTCTAAGCTCTTCTTCCCAAACTTGTCAATACAAATCGTTAAAACAAAAAGCGCAAAAAAAAGACGGCAATTTAGAGAAAAAAAGCCGAGCACTGATAGGCTGAAAAGCAGGACCAATGAGAGAGTGGCATTAGTGTGAGAAAAGATGTACATGAATTCTTTTTATCGACAGAGGACTGGGCTGGAGATTTTAATGGCTTTAGGAGCAAAAAAGCAAAAGGGAAAGCAAGAGTAAGAAATCTATACCTTAAGCAAGGAAAAAGAATCTACTGTCATCGAAATGTTGTGCATAGGCATATATCGTTAACAGTCAAAAAACTAAAAACTTATACAAAAGTCAGTGTTTGTAATTGAAACTTTTTGATAAATCAAAGCAATTTAAAAAATACGCAATGATATAAGTGCATAAGACAGTCAAATGTAGGTACAACTTGGCAATTCAATCATAAAATCAGCAACAACTTAGCCCAAATACAAATCGTGCAATCGAATTCCAAAAAGAATGCAATGTGAAAAAAGATGCAGTGTAATAAAACAAATTAATCAAAGAGAAAACTGTCTTACTTTCGCCAGTACGATTTGTGAAATTTTTGTCCTTTGAACCGATATTGATGATGTTACTTCCAAAGTGCGTTTCTTTGATATTTGTTCCCGCACTTTTACCTTTACAAGAAAAAATGATAATGATATGAGTTTTCAATTTAACCAATTCAAAAATTGATCTACATCAAGTGTTAAAGTGCATTAAAATATTGTACACGCCGCACAACGATTGCTAATTGCAGGAGCGTAGCCAGGGGATAGTTCCGCCCCCCGCTTGCCTGTCAACCAAAATGCTGAATAAAGAAAATACTACGTTTTTCCACTTTTGAGACTGTTTTTTGCTCTGGAATGGACTAAAAAAGGATTAAAAGCATCTTTTAAAATATTTATTTAGAGAGGGGCTAATTTTCAAAAATAAAACTCACAAGTCTGCAAAAACTTTAAAAAATGGCCCAAAATAAGCAATTAAATTTGATCGTTTGTTGAAAAATGGCAAACATAGATTTCATCAAAAAGAATAATACAGGTTCAGTAATTGGGGAGGGGAAGCTATTTAGTATCAGTTAATTCCCAATCACTTCTCTCAAACATTGTTTCATAAGCCCCCTTCCCAATTATCTTTCTCTACAACATAAAAATGAAATAGATCACTGCTAGAGAGTTTCATTAAACTATTGGGTTTTATAATTTACCAGGTTCTAAATAAAAGAACTGAAATTTCACCATTAGCCTCCTCCCACATAACCCATTTATGCAATCAGTTAAATAATGTTTTTTGCGCTGCTAATTAACTTCAAGTTTTTTAGTAGTGTGAGATGACTTTTTTAAATTGATGAAAAGGGTAAAACGAAATGATTATCGCAATGACTGAGCAGAGGGCCGTAATGTGTATGCTAAAATAATTGTTTCTAACTACGATAAAAATGGTGAAATAATTATTCTATTTTCAATTTTATTAAATTTATTCCAGAGAGGTCATTCCATGCTTTACTCAAATTTTTTGAAATTTTTTGTAATCATGTTTTTGGTATACTACAAATTTGCTCTTCAGGCTAAAGGTGTCAAAAAATGATAATGAATAGAAAAAAATTTTTTTGGATACCTCAAGTGGTTTTTAAGTTATCACAGTTTGAATTTTTGACTACTAAAGGGAAGTTTTGTTACCGAGTTTTGAAAATAGTGCTGTAATTCCATTTCTGAAGCAGTCTGATGTCTGAAACTTGCTACATTGGGGTTTTTGGAGTCAAGGAATTCATGTTTGATGTCAAAATTGCAAAAATATGACTGCTTTATGGTGAAAATTTGATTTTAAATTTTGACGAGAGCCCAACTTTGGGGGCAAATTTCGGGATGTAGACGCGTCGCTGCGACAAAATTTGTTTTTTGTCTAATCTGTATCTACTTTGCCCATAGTTTTTGAAAATATTACGGTTTTTCATATACTTTTTGTTGGCATTTGAACTGGAAAAGTTTTTGTTTGAATAGTTAATTCTAATAAATCTGCAATATTCATAATTGTATTACTCTGAAAATTGGCAAAAATTTTTGAAAAAAAGCATTGTTGTGTGCCTTAAGTATGATTTACATACATGTCATACAGTATTACTTTAACTCGTACACTGTCTTCCCAGTTTTTAAAGTGCTCAATTGACATGGACCAGAGCTTGTTAACGATGCAGAAAGCTCTAAAAAAAAAAAAACGCTGCAGGGGAAACAGCCTGTAGCGGGATTTTTGAATTTTAACTTTTTGTAATTTTTAACTGAGCTTTCTGTACCGTTACAATATTACTTTAAATTAATTTCCACCGTCTCTCAGCATAGTAGCACTTAGAGTTTGTGATAAGATTTAAACCCAGTCTTTTGTTTTATCTAGTACGCATTGTATGTGTCACGCCATTTAATTAGTTTCTGGTAACCGTATAGTCCACTTTGTCTTTTTCACCTTTATGTTTGTTCGCTTTTCACAGTTCAGTATCGTATTAGATTATCAGATCACACAGTTGTTTTAGAAGACACGTTAAGCATAGCATCAGTTTTTTGACGAGTGTTTGCATATCTATTATGTTTCTTAAGTATGAATATTTATTTCTGTTTATTTTCAGAGTCATTAATAAAGTCTTTTAGAGCCTTAATGAAAGGTACAAATAAATGTTAAACTGTTGTTGTATTTCAAAGTTCAAAGATGAGTAACAACTCCGTTGGATTTATACAACTTGCATCGTATGCAGTAGCTATCAGTACTGGTTACTGACACACACTCTCATGGATGCAAGATTAGTTAAGGTGTTTGTGATTAATCTTGAAAAAGACAAAATTTCATGTTATAAGCAAAAAATAGCAACCGTGTTTGAAGTATATCACTAAGTACTGTACAATTTTTTTCAGTTTTGCTGGTCACACCAACACACACATAGTGTTAGTGAGTGTGCAACCAACAAAGCTTACATTAATCATTAAGCAAGTAATATCATTGAAACATTTCGCAGCAGTTTACCACAGTATTAAAAAATTCAAAATTACAATTTTTTTAATTGTTTAGATTTACCCCTAATGATCCCGTTTACGGAAGAAACAAACTGTTAACTTTTATAGTTTTTAATTTTTAATGAACCACAAATTGAAACATTTCTTATGGTTTATGTGAAACAATTAAAGTATAATAATGCTTCAAGAGTAGTTGTTGTTTTTACTTTATTACTGTGCATGTGCTTATTGAGTTTAATTTGTTTGCTGTAAGTGGTTTTGAGGCATAAATTATCTTCCAAAATACTTCCCAGACTGCATGAATTCATGTTATCAACAACTATTCCATTAAGAACTGGGCTGCCTAAGATGTGGCTCTCAGGTCATTAATGTGGCCTTGAACAACCTTTTGCTGCTGACAATTGGTCTTAAGATTTTCTTTTAAAGTTTTTCGATGCTCGCAATTTTTTTACCCAAAAATTGTAGTTGTCAAGTTTGTTGATGCTAGTTGTTTACGTTAATTTTAGTCACTAATTGTAATAATTTCTGTGAATTTTTTGCTTAATGATGGTGCCACGATTACTTAAGAAAGTAGCAAATTTTACGTTTCATTGGTCACTTTATTAGCTACGGAATACCGTAACTACTTTTATTTGATCAATAATTTTTTTTAACCACATAGTTTGCATTTCTAAAATAATGGTCACAGGTGTATACCATGTGGTTCATACCAAATACGTTTAGCAGTGCAACTATTGAAGAAAACGCTTTGCATGGGCTGAAGTCTTTCACTTCAGCCAAGTTATTTTAAGGTTTATTTCAAGCTATTCAAATATGATAACTTTTAAATATGTTTTGGACCTGACCTATACAGTATAAGTGGGGGAATGAATTGGTTTAGTAATTTAATTCCTTGAAGTGGCTCTAAAAAGAAAATTTCTTGCAAATGGCGTTAAAACTGAGCTGCTAAAAAAAATATTTTTTCTACGAAATTGTACAAACCATCTAGCATCTGCGAGTCAAGCCTTATATTGTTCGTGATGCATGTTAAACACACAGCAGTTTTTTCAACTCGTTGGGTGCTAGATGCTATTGAAATTCTGACATGGAGAAATGCTATCTTTTTGAAGCCTTTACCTTCATAAAATCTGGATATGATGGTGCTGTGTAACAAATAGGATGTGTTTGTTGTGTTAGAAAAAATTCTTCCAAATAATTGACAAACTTCAATTTTTTGAGAACATAAAACGAACTTTATCTTTACTATAGTTTAACTCTGGTTAAAAAATTATTTAGTGTAAAATAAGGACAACGATGCAAAACTTAAATTAGCAGTATTCGGGATAAAATTATCCAAACAGTGTATATGAATCGTACAGTTTGTTAAAGGTGAGAAAAAATGTAATGTGGCTCGCTCCTTGAAAACTTTAGGCACTCCTGAACTAGAATTTTTTATAATGTTGTTATGTTAGAGATATTTTGTAAAAGATAATGCAGACTTTAAAAAGCAGTTTAGAACTACTAGAAGGCTACTCTCAAGGCTACTCCGTAGGAATACAGGTATAATAAATAGACTATTAAAGCTGCTTCAGCTTTTGATAAATCTTGCCTGACATACAAGATAGTCAGCAATTTCAAAATAGAAACGTACTACTTTAGAAAGTTGATAAATGCTATCACTAACTTATTCCTTGAAATAGCTACCCCTTTGCGTCT
Organism: Trididemnum nubilum; assembly: GCA_963965965.1. NCBI lineage: Eukaryota > Metazoa > Chordata > Ascidiacea > Aplousobranchia > Didemnidae > Trididemnum > Trididemnum nubilum. The sequence goes on along the minus strand of OZ014486.1, from coordinate 36,604,384 downwards.
TTGACAAGAAATTATTGCCTCTAAACTAATATAAACTTTTTATTAAAACTCCATGTACAGTATCATGATTGACTGAGCTATTGGTGATGTGTAGATAGAATGATTTTTCTATTTACAATTCCTGAATTATACTGCAGTTACCTCACACAAAACGTCAAATAGTTTTCCAAACTTGTTTCAGAAAATCCCAGCAATTTTTAAAGTAATACTCTCATTAAAATTGCAGGTTTATTAGAATTAACTATTCAAACAAAAACCTTTCCAGTTCAAATGCCAACAAAAAGTATATGAAAAATCGTAATATTTTCTAAAACTATGGGCAAAGTAGATACAGATTAGACAAAAAACAAATTTTGTCGCAGCGACGCGTCTACATCCCAAAATTTGCCCCCAAAGTTGGGCTCCCGTCAAAATTTAAAATCAAATTTTCACCATAAAGCAGTCATATTTTTGCAATTTTGACATCAAAAATGAATTCCTTGACTTCAAAAACCCTAATTTAGCAATTTTCAGACATCAGACTGCTTCAGAAATGGAATTACAGCACTATTTTCAAAACTCGGTAACAAAACTTCCCTTTAGTGGTCAAAAATTCAAACTGTGATAACTTGAAAACTACTTGATATATTCGAAAAAAATTTTTTTTTATTTTTTATTCTGTGTGATACTCTTTAAGTTTAAGAACAAATATCCATGTTTGGTGACGCATGGTGACAAGTTATTTGAATTCCTGATCACTGTTTAGTACTTTTTCGAAAACAGACTTTAGCTGCTCTTCCTCTGATGTCTTTTATCTACAAGATATAAACGTAAACAATCATTACAAAAATTTTAAAGTTTGCATTTTGTTTTCACACAGTCTTTTGAGTTTGATTCGCAGGCATAGATCAGTTACCAGATTTGTAGCCAGAAATTTTTGGGAAACGCTTCCTAAATTTAGTTTGGCTCGTAATGAAAGCTGGAGAAGCCTCACCATACCCTGCATCTGTTCGTGTTTTTTACAAACTTTTTTTAAATTTTTGGAGGAAATTGCAGTGGTTACCGGTAATCAATAAATTACTCTGACTCCCCCTCCCCGTCTGACCGCAAAATTTAGAGCATTATTGCATTATTAAAACTATTTTAATGAAAATAAGTGAGAAACTCCTAAGAAAAGCAGTTGACTTCGCAGCGTTTGTAACGCATTAAAATTGTACTCGATGACGTCACAGCTAATTTTTCTTCATTCTCTGTTGTGATATATGGGCAAAAATAATATGCTCTGCAGCTCAAGAAGCATTTTTTGCTTGTTTAGAAATGCAAAAATGTGTTTATTGGATACCAAGTTCGCGCTAGTAATGAAAATATCACATCTTGTACTGTCATGGAATACTGTAGTTAGTGAAGAGTTGTGGAAGAGTATATGCTAAACTAGAATGTGACATCGCAAGCGATATCCAGGGACTTTGCGACAGTATCCAACTTTTAAAGAAGTGCATTAAGCTTCAAAATAGTGACCCAATTACGTTAAATGAATTTGTAGTATGTATCGTTGATAGTCAAATAAGTAATTGAAATGCATGCGCTTTTGCAAGCTTTGTTTTACTATAACTTTAACAGCTTTGTGGTTATTCGCTTTTTATATTTAAATGTCTCGAAAAGCAGAGATGAGCGTTGCGCAAACTAGTTCGCAAGTTGCGCAAATGCGCAATTTGCGTTTCGCACTATGCCTTTTTTTTAGCTTTTGCGCAATTTGCTTTGCGCTCTATGCCTGTTTTTTCAGCGCTTGCGCAATTTGCGTTGCGCTCTATGCCTTTTTTTATCGCTTGTGCAATTTGCGTTTGCAAAGCGGTAAAACTAGTATTTGTTGCGCTTTAATTGAGAATTTTTTCCAAAATGCGCAATCACAAAATAATTTTTAAATGCTGATCTGCATGTCCCTGTCAAAAAATAAATAAATTCTGATTTTACAGATTTAAAGCATGATCACGAAATAGTTGATACATGCTGATTGCTGATAGAAAGATTTTTTTTCTTGTTTTATTTTCTTCTGCGTTATCGACTTTTTTTTCTTGATTTGTTTTCTTCCGCACTATCTACTTTTAAACCGCTGAACGTGCTGTATTTAAAGTTTAAGCGATTGAATATACCAAGGAGTACTAGTGTGTGACAGAAATCAAGGGTGATAGATTGGGAGTTACCCCTCAATCGGATCCTCCAAAATTTTGAACTTTTAAACCGTTAGAGCTAGATGAATCAGACTTTTAAAATGGGTAGATATTAAAAATAAACTAAACTTAACAAAAATTGGGGGTGCCACAATGGGGTTTTGCCCCAAACGGGCCCTCCAAAATTCAAACTTTTTAACCACTCACGCTGGATACATGAAATTTTCAGGGTGGACAAATATGAAAAAACGTTTTCCCAAACGGGGCTCTCCAAAACTCAAACTTTTTAACCTTTTAAAATGGATACATGAAATGGTGGTCCACAAATTTTCAACTTTCCTATTTGAAGCAACCTTTGCATTCCTGCACCATCAGCTTCTTCAGTGCAGGCTTGAATGTGAGCGAATTAAGAATGCAACTAAGTGGTAAACATTTGGAAGCACTTAATGTCATGCACTGCAAAAAAGCGCTGCTTTAACTAACCAAATCATTTCATAAATTTTTTCTGAATATCGGTGGTGGTTGACTGGTTGTTCACTTTTTCAGCAAATTAAGTTAATTTAAGCCAGATTAGGATTTCGTTTTAGCTACAGTATTCGGAATAATTCTGAAATAGCCTACTATTCTGAAATGCCCATCCCTAGTGGTAGTACTTGTGCTTAGATAAACTACATTCCAGGGCTGTCCAACCCGTGGCCCGCCGGCCACATTTGGCCTGCGAAGCTATTTTGTGTGGCCCTCGAGGTCTTTTTACGCGGTTAATTTCCTCATGGAAAGGCTTACCATTTTCTGGCAAATAAAAAGGTCTAACGTTGGTCTTTGCTATCAATGCGGCTAAAAAAATGCCTGATATTCTTGGTAAAAACTCTTGGTAAAAATGTATTAGGCCCGCAATAACTTTTCTCCCGCAGTTGTGGCCCGTACCAATAAAAAGGTTTGGCAAGCCTGCTATATGCTGTATACGGCTGAAAGACAAAGAGTAATGTATCAATATTATATCAGGGATCGAACTTAACTTTTTTGACAACTTGCCACTCGGGCAAATGTTATCAAATGTCTGCTTGCTCAAGAAAAATTCAACTTGCCCGAAAAAAAGGTACTCCAAGTTTTGAGGTTAACTTAGAAAAAAGCATTGGATTTGCAAAATACGCGTAGTTTCGAGAATCAAGTTTTTGTGCGCGATCGTTAAGATAATGTGATGCAATCAGTAACTTTTTCCAATCAAGCATCAGCAAAAATCAATTTTTTGATTGTACAGTAGATATTTCATTTAATATTTAACGATCATAATTATTAATTACCGTTGTGGTTTGTTGCAAACGTTTTTTATTAGCGAATATTTTGGAAACTACACCAGCTAAAAAGCTGAAAGATCTTCAAAATAATCATAGCAAAAAAATTGCAAAATTCTTGACGATATCGTCATGCAGCGCAGGGTAATACTTGTGGTATCTGAAACAGCTGTTAGCGTGGCAAGCGTCGAAAAACTTTTCTACAAAAAAAAACAACGTAACATTTTGTGCCAAACAGTTGCTAAACGCGTCCAAGAATCGAAAAATCTGCGTTCGAAAAATCAGCTCGAAAAATCGAAAAATCGAAAAATCGAAAAATCAGCTTTCTCTACGTACAAATTTTACTTTATTGCAACAAAACCGGGTAAATTGCGTCTTAAAATAATCTTGTTTGAAGTTGTCTAATACGCTGTATTTTGTTAACTTGCCGTCGGGGAAGTTAAGCTGAAAACTAACTTGACCGAAGCGATTTCAGCTTGCCTCGGGCAAGCGGGCAGACGTTAATTCTGAACCCTGTATTTAGTTTAAACTACCTTACCTAATAAGTACAACACACCTTTTGTTTTTTTGTGTTGTAATTAGTAGCCGAAAACTTTGCCGCTACAATAAGAAAAAGATTAGATGAAAGGGTCGGAAGAGCAAACGACAAAATCACCAAAGATTGCTTTCCTGCCTACAAGAGAGATGCGTGGTTGCAAAAATTCAAAAGATTCAACACTGCGATTTCTAGTTCGGCCGCCGTCGTGATATTATTTGCTGTTGGTTCTAATATTTTGCGATCGAAACGATCGTCTATGACGAAAGAAGATTTTGAAAAGTAAGTTTTGCTACGTGAGAATGAAAAAGGTTTAAAAAAGTCAATTTTTCTCCATGAATAACGCATTATTTCTAAATGTGAGCGAGTGGAGCTTTTTTTGTTTTGGTGTTTATTGCTGTTTATTTTTATCATTTTTTGTTTTGTTTTAGTGTTTAATTGCTTTTTTCGATAATAAAAGTAATTCTTTCTTCAGTTTTAGATATGCGCCTTTAGTTATAAAAGCTAAACACATTGCAGTTGGTTTATTCCAGAGCACCTTAGCTGAAGATGGTACAATGTTTGTACTTTCATATTTTTATGCTTAACACCATCGTCTGCATCGCGCTTTTGAAACTTCGATTATGCAAAAATTTGTACTGAAAAGCTTTTTTAAATAGCGAAATTTGTGTGCGCTTCTCAAGCAATCAATTCGTAGTTGCGTTGTACTATTTTCAATTTTTGGTTGCGGAATTTGTGTTTGCGTTTTAAAACGTATTGCGCTTTAAGCTTTGAAGATTTTGGTTGCAAAATTTGCATTTGCGCTTTAAGCTTAAAAATTTTGGTTGCGGAATTTGCGCTTGCGCTTTAAGCTAAAAAAATTTTGGTGGCGTAATTTGCGCTTGCGCTTTAACCCTAAAAAATTTTGGTTGCAGAATTTGCGCTAGCGCTTTGAGCTTAAGAATTTTTGGTAGCGAAATTTGCGCTTGCGCTTTACGATGTGTTTTTTAAACGCCCAGCTCTGTCGAAAAGTTGAAATGATGAAATAAAGTCAATTAAATAACAGCAACGTAGAAAGATGGACCTCGCAAACTCGTTACACGTTTCGGCGTAGTACAGCGAGAATAACGAAAAATTTAATTTGATTGATACAACCAAAGCCATTTATACCATTCTCGGTCTAGTTAAAATTGCAGATCAGCAATTCTTCGCGGTTAAAATACCTATCGTAAATTATGTTTCGGCAATTAGCGTTTATTGGATCAGATCAAAGCTTTTATCTCGGCATTTTTTTAAAAGAAATCTTTCATCAAAGCAGCTGCTAAAACTGCCAGGCTGCTACAAACGATGTTACATTAAATGCGTATTTAAATAAAAATTTAACGTATAGGAGAAGTGATATCTATAAATGTTTTGAAACATGCGTCTTCAGTCACGCGTCAATAGTGCTGGCCAAATCTTGAATCAAACTTCCGACGTCAGTGATACCAATCGAAAGCAGTTGAGACATTACAATACATGAGGCATGAATTTTGAATAATTACAAAGATGACTATAAAGTAGACTTCTGTTGAGTTAACAATCTCGTTTTTCGTAATATGTTCAGATGAAATTTTTCGTCGTAGTTGAATTTACCAACGAAGTTGACTTTTTAGAACCCAAATGGTTTTTCTATGCTTTGCAGCTTACCCTTTAAAAATGGTCAAGAGCCGCCACTATTGGCTTCATTCTCTCCCAAACTTCTACAAACCTAAGCACTGCAAAAAGTTTTGTTTTTAGCTGATTTGCTTCTAAGACTAATTTAAAAACTGTTCTGTAAAACCAAAATAATCTGATATTTGACGTGAATGCAAATAAAAAAGTCGAACTGACGTTAAAGTGTTATATTATTAATCGGCAGAAAAACAAAATAAAAATGTATGAGCTTGCTGAGGAGCAAGCCCTTTGAACGGTCGACGTATATTGAATAATGAGAATTGATTTTGGGGGTCCATATTGCGGTTCCCAAAGGGGGGTACACTCATTATGCGTCAAAATATTTGTCTGTTAAATATCTACAAATATAAAAAAAAACTATCGCCCTAGCTTGAAACGTTTAAAAAATTGATTATTCTGGACCCCATTTTGGAGGAGTTTCTGGGAGAGTGGTCCCAAAAAATTTTGAAAAACAAAATTGCGTTTGCAGCTCAACTACTTTAAACAAAAATTACATTTCGATGTTTTGTGGTTTGGTACAAAAAAAGCGTATAAGATTTACAAAAGAAAAAAAAGAAAATAAAAACTCATCGGCCAAAAGTGGGTTGGTAGGGATAAATAGGTATCTTAAGAGATAATATTGTGTAAAATATTTTTTAAAATACTGTGTAAAACTGTGTAAAATATTTAAAATATTTTAAGCCGTTTTTAATAAAACAACTTTTCAAGTTCAACTTTTGGGGAGGTTTTCGCATCATAAAACCAAAGTCACTTGACCAATAGCCTCGAAATTTGGTACAAAGATATAACTTATTAATCTTAAACTGCTCCCAAAATTTCATGTAGCTACATTAAACTGTTCTTGAGTTATACGAAGATGGCTGAAACTTCGCTTTTGTTAGTTTGAGAATGGCCGCGTAAACAAAGCAGCACGCGACGCAAGCGTCGGTTGTTCCAATTTGCTAGCCAAGAAGGACTTCATTTAGGAGACTTATTGATATTTTTTCTCGGCCGCTATAAGGTGTTAACTAGCGTAGAAAATGATTTCATAGTAAAGTTATGTTATACCGTAGCAAATTCCGCAAGTACTTGTAAACACACGTGTTAAAAAAATTTTCATGTCATGCGTCCTTTGTTACGTATGATTTTTTTTTAAGATTGATTTTTAAAAAATTATAGGGTAGGTAACAGAAACGCCTTGCGATAATTTATGTCATCAATATAGTGCACCGGTAATAAAAACGTTATACACCTGAGTCTGTGCTTTCCTCTATACTATCTATAGTGTTTTGGAAATCATCGTCTGTTGGATTGTCAGTTTCAGAAGACGAACGGTCTAAAAATATAAATATTTAGAAGTTACGTGATGCTGTACTTCGCGAACAGTTTCGGCACTATACAATTGCCCTATTCAGGTTCATTTAAATTCGGAAGCATAACTTTTACTAAATTTCAATCAATAAAAAACTTGAAAGAATTCCTGCACAGCTTACTACATAGCAATTATAAGAGTGAAAATTTCTTTTACAGTAGATTCGTATCGAGTTCTTAGTTTATTTACTACAGTAAAAGAGAAATACTTTGGCAAATTAAAAATCAATCAATTAATAAATTCAAAGAGAACAAAAAGTTTTAGTCGCACTTCCCCAACAGTAGACTAAATTTCTTACGGAAAAATGCGATCAAAATCAAAAATTACAGTTTGTGATTATGACAATACAGATTTTTTGTCTAAAATGCATTACTTGGAATTTATTTAAATAAATAGAAACAAGACTATATTTGAGCAGAAAGTATTCCATGATGATTCAATTTATTGGTAAAACAAGCTGTTGGGTTTTATCAGATTTTATACTTTTAATATTTTAAAACTGCGGTAATCTACTGCCATATCCGCTCTAAGTCTAAATATGCAGTACATTGCACATCCTAGATTCAACCCTATAGCCTATACAAAACTTTTAATAAAAAAAAACTTGCAGCAATAACGGCGTAAAGCAAGTTGATTATGAAGAGTATGTTTTTTATTAATAGAAGAACACTGTGGATTTTTGTGTCATATTCAGAACGGTATTTCCAAATGATTTTGAACAAGTCCAAACCACTTTTTACATTGGAGCATTATGCAATTACAGGACATCATACGATTTTGGATTGAGCTTTGCTTACTGCTGGTGAAATTTAAATGTTCTTAAACTCAAGTATTGAGAGGCTGTCTAGAAGACATACCGATAAATGTCTTGTTCGTGCTATACAAACATTTGAATTGATAAACAACATTGAGCACAGAGCCACGAAAGCATAAGATTTAGGTTGAAAAAAGAAACTAAATTTAAATGATTTGTAATCGGGGTAATTTACAACATTCATTTGATTCTTCATTATTTTTGAAAACCTACGAACGAATCGTCGTGAACACTTCAATGTCAAAACTTTTAGACATAGGCCTATTAAGTAAAAAATCGTAGCGAAGTGCTAAAACATTTAACCATGAAAACTAATAAAACCCAAGAGTATATTTCACCCACAAATTGGATCAGCAGGGTTATATTTTATTTAAACAGATTTCTTTGTCAACATAGCGCATCAAAGTTGAATAAAAAGCATTCAATACATGCAAGCTTAGAAATACCTAATTCAGCACCTTCTATGTTTTCCTCGGTGTCTTCGGAAGCGGCAGTTATTGGGTAGTTGCAATCTGGAAACAAATTCTCTAAAAATAGTTACATTCTACTTTTCCCCTAAGTTGTGTAAAATGTTTTTTTAAAAGAGCTCAGTTTATGGTGAGTACCCATTGCGTCCAACAATTAAACATCTAGAAAACTGTTTTTGTTTGGTTCGTAGTTCTAACTTTTGTAATTTGTATATTTGCGTTTTCTAATTGCATATTGCTTCTTGTGCCTTTGTCAAAGCAGTTAGCATTTTAAAAAATGGCATCAAGCACGACATCCTCCCATAATAATTTTTTCATTGCTTTTGTCCCATGATTGCTGGCCTAAAATTATTTTTTGTGATTATAATTTTTGGGTATATTTTTTTGTTTCAATATCCAGCTACTGTAGATACCAAAGTGAGTAATAACTAATTTCTAATTTCTATCAAAGTGATTAAAACATATTTGTAAAAAAAAACATAAAATATAGTTGGTTATTGTTTTGGCATACGTGCTAGTTCCGCAGCTCGTGTTCGCAGTGCCTTCAATATTTTGCAAATAAGTTCGTTTTTAATGAAGGCATGCCCAGTGTCTTAATTACTTGGTAATACAGTGTATTGTAGCTGGTGGAAATTAAACATTTTGACCTGGCTGTAAGCTCGTTAAGATTTTTCTTTCTTTTTTCAGTGTGCCTTAGCAATCATGCGTTGCAAGCGGAAGGTGTTGGTAAACAACCACTATTTGAAAAAAAAAGTAGCAGAGATCTAGCTAAGTTTGAACAAACCCATCAACATAACCATCAAGTCTCCCCACCAAATGACAATATGGGACTAAACAAATTAGAACCCAACTGGCAAATCAGACAAAAATTGAAATACAGAGCATTTTTTTCACAGCACTGCCCTGGACTCTAGTTTCGCTTAATCGCAAAGCGCATAAGCAGAAATGATATGAAATTATGGTATTACGTCGTATTCTTCGTTTTTTCTTTGTTGTCCACTAATTGCCTGTGCTTTTATTGTTTGGCTAACGCTGGCTATGTCTATGATTTTTGCCAAGTCGTCGGAAGCGACATGTTATTTTCACACTGACCAGACCTTCACACGTGGAGATTTGGTCAGTATAGTTTCAGCATTTCTAATAGTAGGATGTTTCTGATATTCTGGAATTTTTTCTCTGTCGGTAAAGTTAGCTACTGTGAATTTGCACTCCTCTGATTACCTGGCAAAAATCAGTTAGTACATATTTGTTAATGATTTCTATTTAGCGTTAGTCTTCGTATATCTTGTGTTCTATGATTTTACCGTAATGATATGGGAGCCGAAAAGCACACCTTTTTAATTGGTTTTGGGAGTTAAGTGTGGTTAGCCTGGGCATGTGAATGCTTTACATGGCCTTGATTCCAATATTTTTACAGGTCTTACAGTAATTGCTATAGTACATTTGAAACTTTTCGGTTTGTTTCTAGAAACTGCAGTAAGCCGTACGACAACTTCATTAAATCTTTGATTAGAAACTGAGTCGTACGATTCTGCTTCCTGTGTACAGGGCCGACATGACAAAACGTGCTAGCAAACCCATAAAAGGCGCCCTTCTCGCTCGTTAAAATACGCTAACGAACAAAAAATTTTTGTAGACAAACTGCCATTTCTGAGCGTCTCGCCCAACACACGTTAAAACTGCTGGCTCGAATTTCTTTGCGAGATGTTCGTAACTTGTGTTAATACGTAATAAATATCTTCATTGTGACGTCAGATGCATTTCTACTTCAAAATATTGCGTTCAAGCGTATTGTATGTAGTGCATTGTTATGGAAAAAGTTACAATAAGTTATGTGTTATTGTTCTAAGCAAGCAAATTTCTCAACTGATACTAATTAGTAAATGAACGACAGAATTTAATTATATTTTGGATCAATGTGAAATAAGAACAGCTTTTTCTATACTACAATTTTTTTGAATGACGTAAAGCGCCCTTGAGGTTGTTGGTGGGTAAACTCAAATGTTAACAGTAACTTTAGGTCTTAAGGTTTCAAAATTTTTCAAAAGTGAGCAAGTCGAAGTACACTCTTCCTTTTTAGAACCGGTAAATTTTGAGTTGAGACTGGCTGTTATTAATTTTGTGCCGATATTCAGTCTCATTTGTTATTGATTTTGTAAAAACTTTGAGAGCATCAATGTCAATTATAGTAGGCATGTTTGAAACACTGTTTAATTTCTATTGCTCAGTCTGCTTAAATGAAGATAAGTTGAACAACTGCCAAACAAATTTCTCAATTGCTTGCGCAGAGCAACAGGGCTGAATAATCTGAAATAGTTGCAATTTTGCTTGCAAACCAAAGAAAATTACTGAATTTTTATCGTTTTAAATCAGCATAAATTTTAATTTCTTTGATTAGTATAATTTTTTGTTTGTTTGTTTTTGATTTATTTTGCTGCCGAGGCTGGCATTGTTTTTAATTTGTTCTTAACCCGAATCAGCCCAGTGGAACATATATGTTCCATTACGAACGGTCGGATTAAATTGCTTTTAATTAGCACAGCTAACATTTTAAAAACTATTCTATCGAGTTTTTGGAATGTCTGTGACTGCATTTATGATGTTTTTAAGGTTTTATTCGGTATTTGCAACTAGTAGTGTTACGTAAGTCAGACAGATAAAGTCGAAGCAAATTTTTCAGGAAAAATGCCCGCTACAGAAAGGTACATTTTAGTGTTTGAGTATTATTTCAAACTTAGAATAACATTTTGAATTTTTTGTATTTGAATATTGTTAAAGACTAATATCAAATGCTAACCAATACCAAAATTTGATATTTATTTTTTCTGCACTTCCGGTATTTGCCTTTAGATTTACTGGAACATGTATGTACCAATGGGCAGATACGAGTACATTTTTCTGTACTTTCTTCGATATGCGTGCCATGAAATAGTATCTATTCTGGAAGATGAAGACGCATCAGCAGTAATTTTTATGAAGTCAAATGATGGTTGTGCTTCAGATGAAGACTTTGCTAACAAAAATGATGGATGTCTAATCGACAATTTTCCTGGAAGTCTACTCAATGCACCAGCTGAAGCTTTGCTTTTAGATAAACGGCGAATAAAAATTTGTCAAACTGACCGAAACAACAAAAGTATCGATGCGGAGCAAATTTACTAATAACTAAACTGGAAACATGGCAATTTACTTCTGGAACGAAGTCCAGCATATACTTTATATATTTCACGATTATAACAAGCATATGGGAGGAACTGATCACCAAGATCAGAGTATGAACAAAATGTTGTCATAGCGGCGGAAGAAAGCATGTTGTGGTTGAACTGCAGTGTAATGGCATTGATCACCGTTTAACAGAGACTCTCGCAAAATCGCGGAGAAGATGAGCAGGGTTTAATTGTACTAAACATGTTTCTAGCCAGTGCTCTACATGCGATGTTGGTTTATTTTTAAGGTGTAAATTGTCATTTCATAAAAGTATGAGCTATACGAAAGCGGACTATATTGCAATGATCATTTTTCAAAAAACCTATAAACAACTTTATATTTTGTACTATTTTGCATCACTGTATCTTTGCGTAGCACCATTTTGTACGTAACACAGTACTGTGTTGTTTGTTTTACAAAGGGATTAAATAAATGTAAACAAAAAAATCAAGTTAGTGTAATGTGACTGCGTAAATAGAGTCGTTTGTGCAATTAGAATGCAGACTATTGGCTCACTAAAGCAAAATGTTTTCACGTTAATGCCCAGTGGAACATATATGGCACGGGTCATATCTCGTCAAGTTCAAATGATGCAAAAATTTTTTCAACGCTTAATGACTCAGTACTTGATACTCATTGTACATTATATAAAAAAATTCCCAAATTAAAACTTTTTTTTCTGGGCATTGATGGGTTAACTTTCGAGCAAAAATGAGCCTTGTATTTCAGAAAATCGTTTTTATAAAAACAGTGTATTGCTATTTTTTTATCCTGGCACTACTCAACATTTCTTTATCAATCAAAACAACAAATGGTTCTCAATGCAGTTGGCTTGTTTTTAGCAGTCTAATAGCAAACATGGCAACGATTTTCATTCATTTTCAGCAAAAATTCGCTTTAGTTAGAAGTTTTCAACATTTCGCCATTAAATTTCTGAACCAAAAAGACTTCTCGCACGCTTAAAGAAAGCTTCAAGACCCTCTTTAAGTTGGCAAGGAAAATGTGACGTTTTTTTACACGAACTGCTTTCCGCAATCGCTCGATGCAAGTTAGCAAAAAAGAATGACGTAGCGGATTTCGCAAAGCTTTACATGCACGTGCAAAAATGACCTCCTGTTTAGCGAGTATTTTGTTTGGTAGCGCCTGTTGAAAAAAACTCGTTAATTAAAGCGAACGAGAAAATTTTTGTCATGTGGGCCCAGGTATCAGGCTGTGCCAGGAGCCCATAGTGTACCCTACAATGGTATACTTGAAGTTAATACAGTGGAATTCGGTTAATAAATCCACGGTTAATAAATCCAGCCGCTTATTACATCCAATTTGCTTGGAACGGAATTGTCTTGTGCATTTTAGAAAACGCCGTTTATTAAAGCCTCCGCATATTAAATCCAAAACCGGCTGTCCCGAGGTGGATTTATTAACCGAATTCCACTGTAATTTGTTAAAATTTCATGTAGCATGTTTCGTGTGCTAACATGTCAATAATCAGTTGCCTTCTTGCTTTAAAAATGTGTTGCCTAAAACTTGCAACGTTAGATCTCGTCGAACTAGACAATATAATCACTAATACCTGCGCCTGCACAAGAAATCTGTTTGCCAGCAAACTACTGTATCTCCTTTTTGGAGTTAAAATGTGTAATGATCTGCCCCTAGCAATCAGAAGCACAAAAAGCTTCACAAAATTTAAAGAAAGCCTCACTAAAAAAGTTTTATTTAGAACAAACTTGAATCATTACATAGTAATTTAGCGCACAAACTGATTGTTGACAACAATGAGTTGTTGGTTCGTTTTCTTTCGTTTCATTGTTTCAACGTTAGGCTATTTTCTCTTTTTTCCTTCCGGCTCTTGAACCACTGCAATGTTTTTGCATCGGGCCAAAAGCCATTGCTAGGCTTCACAAGAGTCCTGGGTGCAGTAATTTATAATTTATCATTACCTGGTCTTATGATTTTTATTTCTGTTTACTGTGCCCAAACCAATTGAAAAAATTTATACCATATAGCTTTTGGACTCTGGTCAAAGGAACAAAATAACTCAGCAAAATGGAAATAGAAACAAGAAGAGCTCGATTGAACGAAATTACAAACATAACGACTATATTCCATATTCTACAAACATAACGACTATATTCCACAGAACATAACGACTATAGTCCATAAACAGTCCTTTGGACAAAACAGCCACAAAGCTGTAAGACCGGGGAGCATTTCTGTTGCCAATTCTGCGATGTTGGTTGGCAACAGAAATCATTCCCACTTTCTTTTCTCCAGTTTTGTAGCAATTTGTCTCCATAATCTCTTTGTGACCTAAGTCTGAGCACTTATGAGCTTGGTAGGTTCATCCAATTGGGACTTCGCTTTGGTTAGTCTTGCCTCAAGTGTCAACAGTTTTTATCGTTCAGTCCTTGTTTATTGGATTTCCAGAATTGTTTCAGACTTGGTTCATGGGTTACCATTAAAGCAGTTCATGCATTCTGATTAAGAGCTTTGTAATTAAGCAGAGCTCTAGGACAAGGCAGTGTTTTTGGAAAGAATGTCCTACAGTAGTTAAAACTTATAATTTGATTTTCTTGTTTGCTTCAAATTTGTGTAGTCCCATAATCAACTGGTTGGGGTGCCGGTTGGATGTGTTCGATTCCACATTATTGAAAAGCTAGGTATTTGACTTAATTTTTTTTCATTTAACTCTATTTTACTCGGGCTATTTTACCAACACATTTTACACGGGAGGAGGGACAAAAATGTCCCCGCATCTATAACTCCTTAACTTAACGTCGTGGATGGGATTACCAAATTTTGCATGCGAGTTGGTGTTAACCGAAATTTTTTAGAAAACCCAGTTTTGTGTTGATGACGTCATCAAAGTGATGCCACGGCCATATTTGCGAAAAATGACGTCACAGACAGTTCAAATTTTGTACATAAGTTTGTTTTTTAATACTGCGTCGCAATTATGTCACAAAAACGCCATGAGACGTCATTTAAGTTAAGCATTGGACAAAAATTCTCAGATTTTGGAAAGTGACTTCGGGAAACCTCAAAATTGAGAAACTTCTCGTTATCTTAGCAACTTCAAATTTCTAAGGGTTATTTCTTAATACATTTGACTCAAAGTTAAGTTAGTTTCAAGTAAAAAACTATTTTATGAAAAAATTCACCACAAAAAACGAGATTACGATCATTTTTATCCCCTCAGTATAAAATACGGTTAAAGAATTACATGCAGCATTAACTTAGTTCTGATTCCTAAAATGGGCAAATCAAAATGAATATGAGGGTATAAAACCGCTTAACACTTTTAAAGCAACCGACAAGCAGTTAGAGACAATATATTTCAATAGCGTCGGAGCCATCATTTCCACTCTGAGAAATTGGTAGCCTTGAAAAAGGATGTTTTAGATTATATGTTTTTGTCCAGCTCTCTTCATGAATGTACCCTGGAATGAAGAAAAACTAAAATGCAGTGGTATGTATGGAAATTGACTACATTGAAATGACAATGGGTTGCTATTTTGACGTAATATGCTGCAAAAATTACCTAAAATAGTACAAAGTCAGCGCAAAAATATGGAAAATATAGAAAATTTCTTATCGTATTTGATTGGTCAAAATTTGTTATTTTGACAATTTGATTGGTGGAAAAATATTGTTCCGTTTTAGTCGGAAGTGAGCACAAAAAAAAAACTAATGTCAATTTGGAGTGAATAAACGAATTCTTTTTGACGACAAAGAAAAGGCGGTAAAGCATTGATGTAGGTTGTTTCCAGAACTGATAAATAGAACGAAAATCTTGCTGTAGCCAAAATGGAAAATTGTGCATCGTCAAATGTTTGGCACATTCTTCGTGCTTTAGTAAATGCTGTCCGATTGCAGAATCACAGAAAACATTAAGGGTGCTAGTAATCTTGTATTCTCGATTAGGCAGATTTTTCGTTGGTCTTATGTCACTTTTTATGCATCTCGTAATGTGTTGATTAATTCTTTTCTGCAATCTTTGAGAGATTCGACCCACGTACTGAGAGTCACAGCGGAACACGAATTGATATACGACCATACTTTGTTGAAGGGAGGGTAGAACTCATCTTTATGAATTGCAGGCAAATTTTTTCTTGTTATAAAAATAATGCGAGGTTTAACAGCTTGGTAAGATCTGTTGATAGCAGTCTTAGTTTGCTTTATAGAATTTAAAGAAATTTTGCCAATCCAAGGGAGTTTCAAGTAGACTGGACACTTTTGACGTCTTTCTTTTGGTTTACGGTAAAATGCGAAGCATTATAGCAATCCACAGTTTGAAAATAACGGACGCGTTGCGTTCATCGGGATAGTTATTCATAACAAGATCCACAAATTTCTATTTTGGCTACAGCAAGATTTTTGTTCCATTTATCAGTTCTGGAAGCAATCTGCGTACACCAATTCCTAACCACCTTTTCTTTGCCGTCAAAAAAAATTCGTTTATTCACTCCAAATTTCACATTGGTTTTTTTTTACGCACACTTCCAACTAAAACGAAACAATATTTTTTCCACCAATCAAATTGTCAAAATAACAAATTTTGACCAATCAAATACGATAAGAAATTTTCTATATTTTTTGCGTTGGCATTATACTATTTTAGGAAATTTTTGCTGCATATTACGTCATAACAGCAACCCATTGTCATTTCAATGTAGTCAATTTCTATATATACCACTGCATTTTAGTTTTTCTTCATTCCAGGGTAGATTCATAAAGAGAGCTGGACAAAAAATGTCAATCTAAAACATCCTTTTTCAAGGCTACCAATTTCTCAGAGTAGAAATGATGACTCCGACGCTACAAAAACCTATTTTGAAATTCTGTGACACTAACAAGCTTTTCAGACAACATGTACGTGAGCGACGACACACTTCTGCGGCTTGATAAGGTCCAATTTTGTTGCTTAGTTCTCCTGCCGTCATGCTCAGTAAAAAGAAAATTTTATTCAATTTGTTAGCAAAAACCGACGCATTTAAGAAAGAATACGAGCCATGATAGCTTGTTAACCAGTAACGCTTAAGACTTACCAGTTGGTGAGCTGCTTGCATTTGCATCACTTTCACTTTCAGGGTGTTTAGCCACTGCAAGAAAAAGCATTTTTGTTGTTGTGAAGATTTATCGCACTGTTTTAATGCAAACTAGACTCAACACAAATTTAAAAAACTCAATCCTAGATTTAGAGCAGCATTGGATGAACGTAGAAAGAAGCAAACGATCGAATCTTGAAATAACGATTCTCTAAAGTTTATTTTAATGACACGTAAAAGCAAAACAAGCAAAACCACGCTGGCCGGTGATATTTTGAGTCGCAAAATAGCTTAGCAAAGTCAAAATATTTATTCCACTTTTTGGTGAACAATTAATGAGTGAAAATTATAAGTCACTACACTGGAGCATTAAATTTTACCGTATGTTGTTTTTTTGTTCTGGCAGTTGGATTTTTGTCTTCCTGTTACTCTTCTGCTGCGATCCAGCAAAACTAAAGAACCGAACGGGAATAAAACAGTACGGGCTACATCAAACAGAAAATTTCCGTCAGATACAAATGAGGAAAACATTGTGGCAGCAATTAGAATTAAAGCAATTTGCCTGGGAGGAATTCCATATCGAAGCCAAGCAAAACCGCATAGACGGTGACAAACCACAAGGACAAACAAAGCAAACGTCATAATAATAAGAATCGAAGCAAATTGTGCTGTGGCTATTCCATTCGGAAAATATTGAAATCCTCTCCAAATCAATTTTTTGACATACTTGTAACTTTCTGAAACGCAACGTGAGAAAAGTTTTGCCACATATTTTGCAAGATGGTACAGCAGGTATAGAGTAATAAACATTTATACACAAACGCAAATACGCCAATTATACGTAAAAACTGCAAAAAAAAGCATAATTTTTTATATTATTATCTGCATAAATTGGTAAGGAATATCAAACCCTTAAATTTATGGTGATCTGCCTAATTGAGGAGATCGAGAAATAGGTTATTCTCAAAGAAAGTAAGAAATAACGAAACGGGTGGCAAAAATTAAGCTTCTCAATACCATGCAAGATATTGAATTGCATTTTAACGAAAAGACATTATACTTTAATCACTTTTTCGTTTTAAAATGAAGGCCAAAAAGGTAGGGTTTTTCCCGTGCATCTTTACCGTACACTTTTAAAAAACAAATTCAAAAGCGGAGAAGCCCAATTGACTTTCTGGGAAGTAGTGGCCAAAAGAATGAGCAAAGTGTACAAATGCACAGGACCCCCCACTTCTGGGGCCTCCCCATTTGACCTATCGCGCGCAGAAAAACTTTGATTGTAAAAAATTGTACCAAATTATGGCAAAAAGTTTATGCACTTGTTTTAAGTGTCATTACATTATATTTCCTCTCCCCAAGATGCACTTGTTTCAAGTGTTGTTACACATATTCCCCTTTCCAAGATAATATTAGTTTTAACTTTTTAGTCAGATTTAGTAAACAGATAATAAAAGTTCACTGGTAAAGTCAACTTCTCTTTTTTTTTTGCTTGCTACTGTAAGGCTACTCAGGTTATAGGCGTAGCTTGGGGAGGGGGCCCGGGGGGCCCCCAAATTGAAATGCTACCAATGATAAAAATGTCACAAAAAAGACTGTTGTTTTTTCAGCTTTAGTTTCTTTTAGCATCTTTGCGTACAACAGTATATTCGTACAGCAGTAATTAACAATTGTATTGAGCCAGGGAGCCCGGGTCCCCTCAATTTAATTTTTACCAACCAATTTCAATGGGCTTCCTACAATAATAATTAAATGAGTGCCCAACAATAATATGGATCCAGGGGGCCAGGGCTCCTTAATTTAATTTTTGCCAACCAATTTAAATGGGCCCCCACAAGAATATTTAAATGGCCCCCAATTTAAATGGGCCCCAAGAATAATATTGTTTCAGGGGGCCAGAGCCCCTTCAATTTTGATGTTTGCCAATCAATTTAAACATATAACCCGAGTGAAATTAGGCGTTTTTATCCTAACTTGCTAACTGAGGCTCTTATCTAACCTTTTTATAAATGCAATGCAATAACCAGAAACGGATTTAACACATGGCACAGTGCCAGAGGCCCCGTGCTTACATAAGACGTTTTTTGGTCTTCACCTGTATTTGGCAGGAAAATAGTGCGAAAATCTCAAAGTGCCAGGGGCCCGACTCAATGCAAATTCGACTCGGGCAATAACATGGTTTGTAGGCGTAACTATCTATAGTACATTTTTCAATAACAATTCACCTCCACCTCGCCAGTTTTTATGCAACAAAACACTTTTCAAAAAAATTAGCTACAGTAAGGGGAATGCTCATTAAACAAATTTTTGAATTGAGAGGGCCTGGGCCCCCTAGCCGTACATGTACTCCTATACCCGGCTATTTTCAAGACAAAACAATAATCTCTGAAGAAAATAATCAACTGAATTGTTATTTACTGCTAAAATATTGCAGGAGGCAATGTGCTTTACTTCCCCCTACCTGGGCGAAATTACTCACAAAATTTAACCACAACATGCAAGATTTTAAACGTGTTTGGGACATAAATTGCAAGCAAAAGGAGGACTGAATAACTTAATTTTTTCAATTGGCTTTTAAACGTTAAAAATCTAGTACTTTCAAATGGCTCTGAATACGTTCGGAATGTGATCCAATGGTATTAAAATAGCTTTTTTTTCCAAAAAAATTACGAAAAATCACCTAGCGGCTATAGACATCGCCCCCTGACCCTCGTCTGTGATACGTTGGAATTACAGTACACTTCTTTACTGAAACACGTCTCCCCATTTAGACATTTTTGCATTTTAACTATTGGTTTAAACCCTCTCCTTGAACGAGTTCCTAGTTACGTGCCAACACCACGCCACGGCTTCTCATCTTCCATTCTACAATATCTTTGCCCCCCCCCCACGGAAAATTCCTCTTTCGAAGTTTCTGATGACGTCTTTGCATGTGATTGGTGCTTTAGACCCTCCCAATCAATAATCCTGGCTACGCCTATGACTCAGGTAGTCGTTTTTCCACTTGTTTTATTTCAACTGCTTTCAGCAACTGGCACTAACAGGTTTTTGACTAAGGTATGCAGTAGCCTATATCATATGCTCAGTAGTGCCGGAACCGGGGGGCAGGGGGAGCTGTCTCCCCTGCACTTTTCCCATGGGGGGCAAGGAGGGAATTACAGCGCGACTAAACTGAAGACAAGCAAGAGAGTATAGCAGCTACAAAAAACATTCTTGTAATTAAAGTTTAGTTTTTTGTGAACATAGCCTTTCTAGAAAAATAGCCTTTCTAGAAAAATAGCCTTTCTAGAAATACAACATAAAAACGTTTTTTGTCTATCCAAAAATACATCACAGTTTTCAATTTCTGAAAAAAATATCTTTTTTTATTATAAACAAATACTCTCACTAAGTGGCACTAAAAAGCTCATCAAATTAATTACAACAAAATGGAAGAGGCTGTTTTACCAGAAATTTGTATCTAATTTTCTATGAATTTTAATCCAACTCAACGTCTTACTTTAAAAGTAGCCCTAAAACTAACCCAAACCTTTATCGTAACCAGTGCCGTCGCCAGAGCAAACGAAGTGAGGGGGCACTAGCCAGAAATAGTGGGCACTAAAATTTGCTTATAAAAACTGATCTTCAAATCTTGGACGGCTGCAATTATGCGCAATTTGAAAATAAGGCCGGCAGCGATTTTTAGCTTGTTTCCTCTGCGGCCCAATTGCTTGAAAAATTTATCGACAGCAGTGATTGTTACCAGACGTGCAACAAGGATTTTGCTGAGGAGGTAAACCAAAAGTTGTTTTTTTTGCAGTAAAACTGCATGATGTAGCTCCTGTGGTGAACAAACTGATGCAACTCAGCGTGTCACAGACGGACACAATCACTAAATATTTAGCGACTGTGGACGGGGGCCTAGGGGCGGTGCCCCCAGCCGCTGGACGATTTTTACAATTTTTCAGCAAAAAAAAAAAAAAACAGAGACTTTAACGACATTTTAATCACATTTTGCACTTTTTGAAGCCATACGAATGACTAAATTTCTAAAATTCAAAAGTCATTTCAAAGAATTAAATTGCTTAACACCTATAGCCCCATTCCCCTCTTTACTTTAGGTCAAGTCTAAAATGCGTTTAAAAGATCGTATTTTGAGTTTAAATTTTCTAAGTGACTGAGCTAATGGGGCTTAAGCACCTTTACCCTACTTGCGCCACTGACTGTGACCTCAAATTGTTGAGTGTGCTCAAAAAATCAAAACAGCGGGCTTTGAAAAAAAATATTCACGTATATTGTTTCATGTTATAATCACTTACGAAGTGGCGGTAACGATTGTGCAGGCTTACATGTCTCCTCCGCGACACATTCGTAAAGGCGTGTTAATAAAACGGGGTTTTGCGTCAGATTTATGTACAGCAATTTTTCCATCACTGTTTGTTGCCTTGTTGTGTGATGTTGTAAAAACAGTATTTTTAGTAAACCAAAATGGGGGCACAAGCAGCCGTTAGGGGGGCAAATCACCCCTGCCTCCCCGGAGCGACGGCACTGATTATTACCCTTAAAAAAGCAAATAAAAAAAACGTGGATGAATATTTTTCATTTTCGTTTTAAGCTTTTTAACTAGAAAATTTACGGTTAAATAGTCACTATAATATACAACAAATTGCGTGTGTTAAATGATTTCTAAATGACGTAAAATAAATCAAAAAACTTGTGGAAGGCATTTGATTAGCTTGTAACATCCGATTTAGTTCCGTCAGTTTAAATTGATGCTAGGAAGATAGGGTGCTACAAAATTTCAAATTTAGAACTCAAGGGTCCTATGCTTGTAAACCTAAGCATTACTCTTAAGCAGAGGTGGAAAAAGTAGTCGCAAAATCTACTTAAGTAGAAGTATTGTTACTTACTCAAAAATGCCTTTCAAGTAAAAGTAGAAGTATGGCGAAGCAGTAAAAGTAGGAAAGTAGTTAAAATTAATTCTACTTAAGTAATGAAAGTAGAAAGTAATTTCGAATTTCACGTGTTTGTTTATTCTTCGAAGGTTTGCTGTTGTGACGCTTACGATCAGTGTTCAAGCAAAGCCATACTTACGGTAGCATATCAAAAAATCAAAGTTTTATTATTTTCTTGAAATTACACCGAAGCGTGTTACGAATACGATTTAGTAGGGACTCTGGGCTCATCTCCGCGCCTAGACAACACAGCTTGAGAAGAAATGTCGCAGCGATGGCGAGTCGTTAGCAACACTGTTTGTTAACCGGCTAGGGAATTGAACCCCAGACGGGCCGCAGCAAACGCAACGCCGTTAACCGCTAATCTTTTTCGTATGAACCAGGAGTAATGCGCATGTCTAGTTTGTCTACTGTACCATGCTAATCAGGGTTCGATATGTTTTTTTGTTTTTTTTAGTGAGACTGAGTCAACACCTGGTATTTGATGCAACGCAAAAACACACTACCCTAGATGACCTGTAAATGAATCGGCGTAACTATTCAATAAGTTTCGTAGTACTGTACAGTAAAACAAACTCGATACGTACTTATTGTACACCTTGTGAAGTGGAATAATGTACACTGCCTAACGGTCGAGTTCAACAATTCATTTAAACTTTTATTGGATTAAACCTGCTATGTGCAGTACAATATGAAGTAAGCCAATCAACAAGTCACCACAGATTCGTAACATCTAATTCGTACAAATCTTCAACCGGGTATACGATATACCAATTGATATGCGAAACGGTAATTATGGTACTCGGTATACAGAGGGTATACGAAACAAAACTGCGATCTCCAAAAAAAAAAGAAAATGGTCTCCACTTACATTCGGGCTAGATTCGGTCCAATTTCGCCCAAATCTAAGCATGAAAAATCGGATCTACAAAAAAAGTCTACACCGCTTACACGGGCTAGAATTTTTTGTGGAGTATACAAAGTTTTTGAAAATTGCAAAAGGTATACCACGTAAAAAAGGTTGAAGAGCACTGATCTAAACAATGCATTACGCTGCTCGGATGGCTAATTGTACAGCTCGCATGCCTCTAAAGCGGTAGATTAGGGCTGGACTCCAAGTCGAGTTACGCCAAAAACTTTGCAATTGATATTCACTGCTTGATAGTGTAAAAAAGCAAACAAACAATAAAAAAAATTACACAGCTATTACCATTGTAATTTCTTAAAAGCAACGTTAAAAAATGAATTTCACAATGGAACTTATAGCAATATAGCCTGCCTTTAAAAATAGCAAGAAAGAAAATACAGAGTGGGCCAAAAGTATGTTTGCGGCTCATTACGGCTGCGGCTCATTACCGGTATTGGTAAATTGCGGCTCATTACCGGTACATAGACTGTAATCACAGCGTACCAGACTTCTGTTTCGCGTCCTGTACGAACATGTTTTCGATAAGCAGAGTTGCCAGATATAATGAGACAAACAAAAAAACTACAAATCGTGGTCATTGGTCAAATCATCATCAAAAAGGATTGGCTAGGTGTTTACTTCTACTTTACATAAAAGTCATTACTACTCAAGTAGCGTTACTTCGAGAGGATTTTACTTGAAGTAAAAGTAGAAGTATCAGAAATAAAAAATACTTAAGTAAGTCGCTCGTTACCGAAAATACTACTTAAGTAGTCTACTTAAGTAGAACTACTTCGTTACTGACCACCTCTGCTCTTAAGACATTCAAACTTCTAACTTTGTAGCCAGAGCCGCAACTACGGGGGGCCTAGGGGGGCGGTGCCCCCAAAACACAAACTTCACCCCCCCCCCAAACCCAACGCGACAATAGTGAAAGAAAATAGTGGTAAGTATTGTAAGCGCCCTCCCTCCTGAAAGAAATTTTTGCCCCCATAGAACAACTCTCTAGTTTGTAGCCCTAATTGGAACGATCAACGCGGGCGTTACCAGTGATGGATTTTGGGATTCAAAGTGTCTGGACCCCAGCTCAAGCAGGAACAATATAGGATAAAATTTTATAAAATTCATTGCAATAACTCTAGCAAGATCTATTTCTTGTTCAGACTAGACAGTAAAATACTCGGTGGAGGCGACGATGAACATCTTCAAAAATTTTTGTTTTGTAAATGCTGACAAATCAGATTATAACTTGTATTTTTTTTGATTTCATAAGTTACCAGCTTGTAACAAAACGGTTGATTTTTTACGATTAACCACTGACCTCATAGCCCATTTGCTTATCCAATTTATTTATGCTTTTGCACTGTTAATTCCTATGCCACGCTTTAAAAGCATTAATTTTTGCCAAAACAGGCCTAAAATTAAGTTATATTTTACAAAAAAATTGCAAATTCCCTTAGCGCTGGGGGCAAAGCCCCCAGACCCCCGCGCCTACGGCTATGGGGGCGTTGCCTCCAAACTCCCAATGGCTGAGCCTACCTTTGCTTAATT
This sequence comes from Trididemnum nubilum, assembly GCA_963965965.1. Lineage (NCBI taxonomy): Eukaryota > Metazoa > Chordata > Ascidiacea > Aplousobranchia > Didemnidae > Trididemnum > Trididemnum nubilum. Next base: position 36,580,442 of record OZ014486.1, on the reverse strand, counting down.
GATTATTCGTTTTGTTGTTATTTTTTAGGTCTAGTGTTTATGCTAGGTATTCAGTACTCTAATTTTTTGAAGCGCTTAATTGTTTGACAGCATTAGAGAGCAAAGTTGGTGGTAATAGCTGTACGCACAGTATTGAAAGCGCCCTTAGAAAAAGGTGCTCCCCATTGCCCTTCCGACGTTCCGGCACCCCTGCATATGCTAAGCAGTATAAAATATTCAAATTTTATTGCGAAGTACTTAAACATAATCTGTAACAACACTAACATACTGAAAGCAATTGCTGAAAGTTTACGTTAATTTACTACAAACAATTGAGTTAATATGCTAGATGAGGGGCCTTATGTTATGAACAAACATTTGATTTAATTAGGGCTGCAATAACACTGATCTTGTGGTCTTGTTATTTGTGAAATGCATTGTTGCGCTTAATTGCATGTGCAGATAAATCATGGCAAAGTACTGTGCAAAAAAAAGGCCCCCCATTTAATTTGCACAGGGGCCCCCCTTTCCCTAAGGCCACCACTGTTTCTGGAAAGGGGAGATTTTGCTCCCAACCTCCCCTATTCCATTTGCTAAACACCGCTGGTTTAGATGTTTTTGATGTTTTAGCGCATATTAATCCTTTCTGTCACCGGACAGCGTTACACGCAAACTAATGAATGATCCATACATTTTTCATTGCCATAACTATTTCTTGCTTAGAGAAATCTGCACCTGCTTAAAAATTTTTAGTGATCCCATGTTTCTGTGAATTTTTTCGAGTTGTTGTCCATTAAATTTGCTGTTGATTCGAAGCCACCAAGCAAAGATATAATCATTGCAAAGCGTCTTATCCAAGGACGTCTAACAACGTGACCAGGGTTGGTGTTGAACCCCAATCATGTGATCAGGGTTGTTGTAAAATTCACGCCTTTTCCGTCTTGCTCACGCTGCCATGTGTTTGCTGCAAGATTTTTCCTAAATTGCTAAATTGGGAAGGTGTATCTGTACTTGTCCTTATTGCTTTTCTTAGGTATCCAAATTAAAGCAAAATGACGACATTTACCAATGCCTATTATTTACTCGTATTATTATTATTGGTGTTTGCAGGGGCGTAAATCCGGGGGGATGGGGGGATGCATCCCCCCAATAATTTTTGAGGGGGGGATGCGGGGGGATGCAACCCCCCCAATCATCCCCCCTCCCAATAATTTATCGTGCGCTGCTATTTTTGACGATTTATCTTGCGGATTCAATGGCCTCCCGTTTCTTGCTAATATGGTTACGGATTGCTAGAGCCTTTTTTTATATACGCACTCACTCAACAAAGTACAAACGTCAATCGTTCGCATTGCAGAAAAAAAGATAAAGCTCTGCTTTCTTTATGCAGCGGAACAGAGATGCAGTAAGAAAAAAAGAGACGAGCGTGGAGATAGTAGAAAAAAAGAGCGCGCTGGTTTCTTGCTGTCTTGCTAAATGCGCGGCATTCAAGTGTAGCAGCAATAGCGCGGAGAAACAAACTATAATTAATGAAAAATGAAGATACGTTAGTCGTCAACAGTTCAGTACTCAGCAGTACAATAATTTACGACTGAAGCATAATAATTACGATAATACCTGGTGCTAATAATTACGACTATAGCAATTTAAGCGCTATAACCAATTAGATTTCGTTATGCAGCCCACATATTATTAGGCAAGTACAGGGTAAAAATGAAAAGACAAGCACCTCATTCGTAATGTCGAGTAATACCAAAAACTTTGAAACTGGTCTGCCCTGCTCTTGCCAAACGCGCAGAGGATAAAATAAACAACTTTAGAAGAGAAGTCAGTGAATTTATTTTGATGTACTCCCCTTATTCAATGCTAAGCAGCATGACGCTAAAGGCAAGGGGGCTTAAACTGAAGATAGCCTACCGGGGAGAATTTAATTCAAAACCAGTCCTGTCGCTGTAAGACCTGAGCAGTTAGAAAGCGCGGGTACCACTAATTTACGGAGCATCGGTTCGAAATGTAGGAATTGTCGGGACCCCACATGTTTGGGCAAGATTCAGTTCAAGAAATAGTTTGAATTTGAAACACTGCAAGTTTTCACTCCGGTAATTCCGAAGCTGCGATACTCCATAAATTAATGTCAGTGTCTGGTTCCCAGAAAACGTTATAAAGCCATTTAAATCTCAATATGCTGGCTAGGCAAGCACAATAAAAAAAAGACAAGCACTATGCTTTAGTGAAGTAAAGTAACATGAAAGAAAAATGAGGTGTTTCTATTCGCACAAGGCAGCGAAATGCAGATCTGCCACGAGACTTCTACCACTAAGTTAAACCTTAATACAGATAGATAGAATAGATAGATCACTGAATTTGGAAGTCTTAGCTGCATGCACTATAATATGATATAAGTTAGTAATTGTAGTCTTAGTCAAACTACTAAGCTTATGTTATTAGCTTTAACTTTTAACCCATTGAAGCAAAAGTTCAACATCCAGCCTAACCAATACAGCTTTAATGAAAGAAATGGTAAAGCTAGGTAGTTACTAGTTAGCCTATTAGTGCTTCACGAAAACTGAAAACTTTTCGAGATATTGACGTAGCAAAGCTTATAAATAGAATAAAATTGATCAGTAAACCAAGCAAAAGACAGGGCATCTCATTGATCTCAAAGACACAGTATTTCTTATTCGTGCTTTTTCATGAAGAGGACAAATTCTCGAAGGACAACAATTTTCAATTTTTTTGCCGCTCAGCGAAATGAAAATAACTTGGAGTCAGTTACAGACTCAGGTTCAGCGTCAGAAGAGAATAATATTGACTTACATGCAAGCGAACAAGGAGAAGTCGAACAGACGCCCAACGATATATGCATAGACTCTAGTTCTAGTGCAGATGATCTTGAAAACCTTCAAATTGATGAGCTCGGCAGCAGCAGTGGTGCTACTTCGTCCTCAGTATCTTCTCAGCCCCAAGTACCAGTTACGACGACTGCCGTCGGTGAATATTCGAAACCAAATCATCCGGATGTTAAAGAAATACCTGCACTAAAGAGGAGAACACAAGCTGTTCGATTTCAAAAAAAGTGGTTCGATTTATACCGGTGGCTTCACTACCAACCTTCGTTGCAAGGTGTATTATGCTGGACATGTATCAAAGCTGAGGGTATGGGATTGCTTCGCAGCAATTCAAAGAAAGACCCTGATTTTTTGTCGAAAGGCTTCAGAAATTGAAAAAAAGCGACAAAACATTTGAAGGTCATCAAGTTTCAGACACTCATCGTACTGCTGCTGTAAAACTACAAGCATCAAGAGCGCCGTCTGTATGCGTCGTAATAGATGAAGGACAGAGAAAACGCCAAGAAGCCGCAAGACATGACTGTTGAGAATTTTTTCATGTGTGAAGTATCTGTTGCGACAAGGCTTACCTTTTCGAGGACACGATGATAAATCGGGGAATTTCTATCAACTTTTGATGTTGCTTGCTGAAGACGACCGAGATCTAAGGGTCTTTTTACAAAGATCTACTAATTTTACATCAACAACAAGCCAAATTGATATGATCAAAATGTACAGTTACTGTATTTTACGAAAACTGGCGAGCGACATAAACAAAAGTGGCATGTTTGCAATTATGGTAGATGGTACCAAAGACATCACCGGAAAGGAACAAGAATCAGTTTGCATTAGGCATGTTGATGCTATGCTTAATGTCCATGAGGAATTCATGGGCTTGTATGAAACGGCTTTGACTTCAGGAGAAGCCATCGCCAACATTATGTCTGACGTGCTGATTCGCTTTTCTCTACCTATTAACAACCTAAGAGCGCAAACTTACGATGGAGCAGCAAATATGTTGGGACATTTCAAAGGATGCCAAGCAATCGTGAAACAACGCCAGCCTCTAGCTTTGAACTTTCATTGTAAATCACATGTCGCAAATTTAGTCATGCAGGATGCAGTTGCCAAATGTTCGCAAATTCGGGAAGCAATTAACCGGGTACATGATCTTGGAAAATTGTACAATAATTCGTCAAAGTACAAGGTAAAGCATTGCATGCAAATAATTAATTAGACCCTACAATACAGCATAATATTACTCAGTGTTAAATCAGGAACAAAAAACAAGATAGTGGATAAACTCTACTGACTAGTAGCTAATCAATAAAATGAGGAACCTCACATAATCAGTTATCCACTGTAGAAACAAACTCATAAAAGCTATGCACTAAATATAACCGTAACAGTAACAAATAACGGGACTGTGAAAGATACAGTACAATTTCGCGCTGCTTTTCTATCAAACTGGAGAAATTTAAACCTTTACAGTAGATTATTTAAGAACCCACCATGATCCGTCTTGATGTTGCATGTTCACCAGAGTTGTAAATCGTGAGCCGGGTTCGAGCTTAGGTTTAATGAAAATTTCGGGCCGACTGTGGAGCTTTATTGTTTCTGTTTTATTGTGCTTTATAGTGAAGATGAATAATACTATATAGTTTCACTGTATGTTTAAAGATTTTTTGTTTCATCACTAGTACTAAATTTATAATTTAACCACACATGATAAGTCTTTAGTAACATCTAACCAATTGCCATTCATACATTGGCATTGCACCCTTGGTTTGAGTAGGCCATATTGCACTTTTAACATTATTCCGTTACCGTACTATACCGTAGTCATCCTTTTGGCTTTTGCAGAATATTTTTGATGATATTGCAACCAGTGAAGGTATACCCGTCATCGGTGGTTCAGGAATTCGCTCACTTTGCCCAACCAGGTGGCTATGCAGGCTGTCTGCAATTGTATCAGTTACGCAAAGGTATTCATCTGTGCTAAAAAGTCTTGAGGATATGTCAAGTGGATCGTCAGATGCTGCTAATACTGCAAACAGCTTATTGGTAAGCTTTGAACGTGGTTCGACCTACCTTGCATTGGCGATTGCGACGAAGCCAATTGCTGCAATGGAAAGTTTAAATGTGTCTTGACAGTCACGTACAGCTAGTATTGACGGTAAGTAAAGTAACCTATAAATGTTGTAGTCTTGTAGAATACCTATTAGCCTTGAACGAAAACGAATGACAGACTAAGTTGAATAACTGGGTTTGGGTTTACTGGGGTTGGGGATTATTGAATTCGGAAGTTGGAAGGATCAGAATTGCTCCTTTTTTCCCCTTAAAAATGAATATGATGGAGAAAGACGTTGGTAAGCTCGAGTCAAAATTCTCCAATTTAAAATGATGAATAAGCTTATTCGCCCAGATCTGTTTTTTTACAACTGGTTAGTGGAATTGAAGCAATTATTAGGATAATAAGTTGCTGCCTTGAAATAGATGTATTTTACCCTAATAAAGCTTCGACATTGCTGTAATACTACAAAATAAAAAGTTATGTGTACAGTATAGAGCAGGGGCGTATTCTCCAAGCATGCAAGGCATGCATTGCGTGCCTAGTCATTTAACCAAAAAAAGAAAATGATAACTTCAATTTTTATATTTAAGTACATGTAAAAATTTAAAACAATATCAAACTAAGTTGCCACAGTTATAGGTATTCACTTTCAAGTCGAAGTACCAATCAATAGTCTCGATTAATTCATTGATATCAGTTTTAGCCTGTTTTCAGCATATCGTTAAACTACAAAAAATAATGGCAACACGCATGCAATTTTTAAATTGCATTCAACCGCTCAAGAGATCGCTATGTTTCGATACGATTACAAACAAAATTAAACAGGTTTGAAAACTTTGATTGATGCATTGTTTGCTGCAAAAGTTCTTTTACAAGTCTAGTTTTTTGTTTTCGTAAAATATAGTCTCTATTTTGATTTTAGATTTGTAACAGTAAATTAGCTTAAAACAGGTCACAAGCTAGGCACCAAAGCATGCAATTTTAAATATTGCATGCGTGTTGCCATTTATTTTATGTAATTTTGTAATATGAAAAAAGCGAATGACTAAGCGGCGAAACCGAGCCGTGATAGCCGGTAGGTATATTGGCATTAACTGATGTAAATCAGAGTGAGTTTTTGATATGGTACTGTTCGCACTATTTTGGCTAAATGTTGAGCTATAAGAGTGAAAGCAAGATATGAAACCCATTTAAGCAGAGAGTTGCCGGTAGTTGGTTCAGTTAGTACTTACGGTAGTAGGCCTAGGATAGTTACCGGTATAGAATTTGCACTAGGTTTGTGAAAAAGTTTTTAGCACTATCAATGAATTACTTTGCTTGTACTTTACTGGTTGTTAAGCAAACTAAACAAGGCCAGGCCTAACCATACATGCATTGGACTAGTCTTGAGCACACCAGCCTGCTTAAATTTGTATAGAATCGCTGGCAGTTGGAAGGCTACGATATATTATAATGACATGAGGAAGAGGCTATGAAACTAGGTTATGTATTTGCTATTCAGCAAGTTGGCTCAGCTTAGTTCTGCAATTAATGTTTTTACTTTAATATTACGCCTACTTTACTGTTAGTGTTAGCCTAGTATGGTACCGGCTACTGTTAGATAAGGCCTACCAGTATAAAACTGTTGTACCTGTCACTGTTTGTAGCAAGACAAGAAAGATTTGTACTTGGACAGTAAATACACCCAGTAGCGTAGCCAGGGGGGTGGGGGGGCTCGAGCCCCCCCATTGACTTGTAAAGTATGCAAAATCGCACGTTTTTGGTGCTTTTGAGGCTAATTTTTGGTAAAAAATTGAAAACAGCCCCCCCCCCAAAGAAAATTGGGTGCCGAAGTTGTGAAGTACATGTCGTGATTCGGCCTGAAAAAGCGTTAGAATTTCCGATTTTGGCCGGAAAATCAGTCTCACAATTTCGGTGAGTTTTTTTTTTTTTTTGGAGAACACCTGTTTTTTGTTTTTGGGCTGAAAAAACTTTAGAATTTCCGATTCCGGCCAGAAAATCAGTCTCAATTTCGGTGAAGACCTTTTTTTTTTTGGAGATCACCTGTTTTTGGGCTAAAAAAACTTTAGAATTTTCGATTTCGGCCCAAAAATCAGTATCAATTTCGGTGAAGACCTTTTTTTTTGTTTTTGGACACCACCTGTTTTTGGCTGAAAAAACGTTGGAATTTCCGATTTCGGCCGGAAAATCAGTCTCAATTTCGGTGAAGACATTTTTTTTTTTTTGGGACCACCTGTTTTTGGGCTGAAAAAACGTTGGAATTTCCGAGCTTCCGAGAAATTCCGTCTCAATTTTCGGAAAAACCGTGTGATTCTGATTCAAGAGCAATGAAAATTCGGGTCAAGGTTGTTTGCACTTTTCTTACTCTTTCAAAAAAGCCTCCCCCCCTTTTCCAAATCCTGGCTACGCGCCTGAATACACCCACTAATGTGCACTGGGGAGAGGAGGCCTAGTTGCAGTAGTAGACGTGTATTAGTGTAAGTTGCTTTTTTATTTAGCTGCCTGATAATAATGACGTCATCAAAGCTGATGACGTCATCACAATTGCATGCCTTATCTGAAATGCCACGCTACGTCACTGGTATAGAGCACATTGAATGTTTATTATTGCTGTTCTCACTGATTTATTTTTTAGGAATGACCGAAGCAGTTTCAAACGTAGTTACGCTGATCAAATCATGGAGGACGGAAGAAAATGTTTCTAAAATTTTTCAAAGCAGGAGAAGCAGTTGATGAGTTAAGCATGGAAAAAATTACGCTACCTCGTCGCGCACAAGTACAACTCTCACAAAGATATCGCGGGGACGCTAAAGGTTATATCCCCGCGGATGCAGAAATCTACTACCGCCAGCTTTGCTTTGAATTTTTGGATTTTCTTCAAAACACACTAGAAACGAGATATATGAATTATCGAACACAGATCTAAACTCTTATTGCGAAATGGAAGAGATATTGATTTCCGGAAATATTAATGAGAGTATTGTTGCCAAGTATCCCGAACTCAATTCAGTTTTTCTTCCGATTTAACTGAAAATGTTTCGACACACCACTGGCATGGCATCTGTTAGAGAAACCAAATTTGCGTACCAACAAATGTCTACGGATTGTAGAGCTTTTTTTCCACAAGTTCAAACACTTTTGAAGCTGTTGCTAGTATGCCCAGTCACAACGTGTGAATGTGAAAAAAGTTTTTCGGCTCTTCGCCATCTAAAGACATGGGTTCGAAATAGAATGAGCCTGCAAGAGATTGAATCATACTTCGGTGGGTAACGTTCATCGTAATTTATTAGATGAAGTCGACGTACCAGCGTTGGCTAAGAAATTTGCCGAAAAAACAGAAATTCGGCGTAGAATCTTTGGAAACTTTTAGAACATTGCTTCTTGCCCTATTACTTTCACTATAGTAACTCTGCAACGCACTTACTAATGACAATTAAAAATCAAAGTAAAGTATTGCATCATTTATGAAAGTGGAAACAGAAGGGATTCGGAAAGCTCTCTTCCAAGCAAAACTTTAAAAAAGTAGGCTAAAAGCTTATTTAAGGAATTTCGTGTAGTACAGTATTTATTTGCAATCTTTGCGCCGTGAAACTGTTAAAAGAAAAATCCTTGAGCTTCTTTGCCACCAACAAAATACTGTATATTACGGTAAAATTGGCTGATCTAGCCAAACATAATCATGTAAGCTGTAAAATCTAAAAGTATAGTCTATAGCGCTTTCCGAAACTCTCTGCCTTTTTTTTTCTTGCTTTTGCAGCTGTTATACGTTATTACAGTAATGTTAAATTTGCTTCGGATTCATCTTCATGGTTCTTTTAGCAATTAATGTTTGCGCCCCGATTGTTTATTCAATTCGTCGTATTGTGCAATATGTAGGCTATCGCTAAATGTTGGTATTGTACAGTACAATTCTAACGTTCTTTGCTTGTTCTTTAGTCTTTACTGATTTCCTGTGCATATTATATACCGTACCGTAATTTCAAACTTCAGGACAAGTGAACTTGTATTAATTTTAGATTTTGTGGCTAACGCCTTTATCAGTCGTTAACAGATCCAGAGGATTCCAGACCCTTTTCCTCTTCCCCAGCTTAACCAAGGCAAACGTAAAATGATGCGAAAATGACATTTAATACATGCCCTCCGGCAGTTATATTACCTCGGGCCCCCCTCTTCCAAAATTTTCTGGATCTGTTTCTGCTTTATACAAGTTGTTACCAGTGGCGTAGTTTCTGGGACCAGGGCAGGCCCCCTCCCTCTCGTAGGCCTAAGTAACGTTGCAATTACATAAATCACCATGTTTTTCCACAACTGGAACCCATCGGGCAACTTTAATAAAGCATTGAATCATGGGCCTATGCTCCAAAAACGCTTATTTTGGCTTTAAAAATCCAAAAATTTTCTTGCTGTGATCGTCTTTGCAATGTAAATCCACTCCCATTGCAAAATCCTGGCTACGTCATTGGTTCTTAGTAACCAAAGGCTTGGGTGGATGTGATGCGTATAAGACGCAGTACGGCTAATATTGCAGCTAAGCAACTATACGCTTTTTTATATGTGCAACTTCTGATGGCTCTGTTTCATCCCCCCAAATAATTTTTACGGATTTACGCCACTGGGTGTTTATTGCAAGCAAATCGCCCATATCATAGCTCAAAAACACACACAAACAACAAAAAACACACAAACATACGCTGAACAAAAAATCATTCAACGTTAGACAACAGTTGGTTCTTTACTAAATTGTGGGATGTACCACCCTCATACACTTTGCTACAGTACATATAAAATGCAAGCATTTCGATTCAAAGAAGACATCCGAATTCATCATCAGTGCATTGATCCAAAAATTTGTCAATGCACGACAGCGTTTGACAAAGTTGAAAAGCGACTGACGTATAACAGCGTCAAAGGTATATCAAAAAAAATTTTTAATCTACGTAAATAACATTTATTCGTAACTCCACATTGTCAAATATCTCCCACTATATACCTCTCCTTAAAAAACTTGCTTTCTTTCCTGAATGCAAATTGGTTTTCTAATGTAGGTGTTAACTTTAAAGCAAGCTAACTCACGTTTTCGATGCGCATGAAGTACTCATACGTCGTTTTCAAAGCATTTTCCTGTTTTTTATTAAGCATATTTACCGCTTTGGGAATTTCCCAGGTGATTTGCTTCAAAATTTTTGCAGATGAAAAACGTGCAGCTCTGACTACGTCATTTCAGCAATGCGTGTATCGACACTTTGTTTTTGTAAGAACAATTTTTTACGAATACGTGGTTCATGTTTGCTGATAATTTGAAAGCAAATCAAGAGCAATGTCAAGCTTAGCGTGAAAAAATAATCAAGAACTAGCTCACTGTTTTTGCACGTAATCAGCAGAATTTTCTTGGCTTTTTCCGTATTGCGTTTGTTAATTTTTTTAGTTATGAACAACAACAAAATACAACTTTTAACCAGTGAGCAAAAATAAACTTGTATCACTTTATTTACAATAAAGTTACGAACAAATTAACACCAAATAAGACTAAAACTTTTTACCATCTAAAAACAGCCAGCCGATCAACCAAAAATTGGCTGGTTACGATAAAAAAAAGCGTAAACATTAAGGTTTGTAGTTCTTTAAATCTATACCGGTATAATAAACAGCAAATGGCGCGCAACCAAGATTTTACTAATGGAAGGATAGGAGATTGAATCAAATGTTTTAATTTTTTTTTCTCCAAAGAAGAGGGTGGCGCCCCCCTAAACAAACATTTTGCTTCCCAAACTGCCCAGCATGCCCACCCAAACTCCTTTTTCCCTTACGGCAGTTTTAAGATGGTGGCTTTTTTGTTTGGATACCATCAGAGAACTCGGAGGAAAGTAGACCAAATTGGCGCGATGACTTTTTTCTTTTTTTTTTTTTTTTGAGACTAACAAAAAATACGGAGAAAAGTAGACCAGCCCAAAAATTTTGGCCCCCTAGAAAGAAATTTTGCCCCCTCTAGAACAACATTCTAGTTGCGGCATTGTATTTCACGGGCGGCTTGGACAAGAGTCTCGGCAGAAATTTTTGCAGCGGGGAACCAATAAGAATATTAATGTTATTATTATTATAGCCAATATTAACGACCAAGAATGAAAGATTTTTTGAAATTTGGAGGTTTAGGAGAGCCCATGCAAAGACCTAAGCCATATATCTGATTTACTATCAGCACGGCAAATTATGTATTACCAACAAATACTCCAAAGTAGACTACTAGATTTGCAATTTTACAAAAAATCTTTCAATACTGTATCATAATCAGAATCAATTTATTTCAAAGCAATAAAAATTTTACATTGACAGTGATTGTATGCAATAAGCTTTCGAGTAATATGCATAAATTTTTAGATGAACATCTTTCTTTATGGGCAAAACAGTCTTGTATTATTTTATTCAAAGCTCGCCTTACCAGTACCCATAGTATATTTGTAGGGGCGAGGCAAACCTTAAGATGTAGACTGGACAAGGGCGTCAACAAAATTGCGAACAAGAAAGATGTTGAAGAGCTGGCAACCTAGTTTTCTTTTAAAATTTTCTGGCAACGGTATTAGACTTTAATCTTCCGGCGACGAGCCCTCTGGATAAAATCTTGCCGTTTAATCGTTAAAGGCGGGTTATAATGGCATTTGGAAAATATTTCTAAAATAGCGTTAATTTATTTTGAACCCAGCAGCATAAGCATGACCTTAAAAAACCCATTCGCTTTCGAAAAATCGCAAATTTAATGTTCCATTGTCTTGGTGATTATGACGACAATTAGCCTCTACGTTTTTGGTGGGTGTTCAGTTTGGCTGGGTTTTGCCATAAGAGCGAGAAAATGTCAAGAAAAAAAGCGAATACAGAAGCAGAAAACAACTTGCGCGATCGATCATATTGTTGGCGAGTACTATCAGATCCAGTGGCGTACGGTGAGCATTTTTTCAGGGTGTGCGCTGACACTTCAGTTTAAGTAAACCAGTTATTTTCCCAATAAATACCGCAAAAAAGTCATTTTCTCTTCAAACTAATTTCCGATACAAAATTTGACGACAATACATATACGTCACGCAGAAGTGACACCCACCGGCGAAGTTAAAATGCAAATGTAACAGCAAGATGTCGCCTAGCTTGCCGTTAAAAATTTAGAAGCGTCAAAAACTAAATAATTAAATAAAGAACTAACAAAGTAACAAACCCATTATGGAAATGACGCATATAGTTCACAGATTAGGAGATATTCAGCTTAAGAGTTTATACTTGGCTCATTGTACACTAAGAGCGGGTTGGAGTTTGTCACCGTTTATATTCTGTCAACACTTTTGCGGCCAATAATATTGATTTAAAAAAACAACTACAACAAAGCAAAAGTGAAATGGTTTTTGCCTCACTTAGTCCACTAACACGTTCTTGATGTTGACTACACCGAAAGCATGAGCTTATTCGCTTCAAAGCGGAAAATTTTCTTTCAGCAGAAGCCGTGTTACTCGGAATAGTACATATCAATTGACGAAGCTTGTACACTTCTAAAAATTCTAAAAATGGAGGTTCACAGATTTTATGAAAGTGATTAGCTCATGTGCATGTTTTCTAACAAAATTATTGGAGCGGTAAAGCACATAAAGTTCGTTTTCTAAGCGAATACAATCAAACAGAGGTCGGCAAATTGTTTGCACTTTGTTTAACAAATCTTTTGGAAATTTGCTTTATGTTCACCATATTTGGAAAAATTCAAGTTTTGATAGAGACGCATACCTAATTTTTCACTAAAGCTTTTGCTTGGAAACGGCTGTTTGATTATTATGCTGTCTGCACGATTTTCCATCGAGATTTTAGAAATAATTTTGAACTATTATTGATTTGAATGTACATTTACATTTAAACCTTACAAACAAAACTATAGCGATTAGCAAAACGGAAGTTGCTGTCAATTTCATGGTCTTGTTCTCTTTGCACACATTTATTTGGCGTCACACCTTGTCTCGTGCTCTTTTCCAAGCGCACGAGCCGATCATTTAAAATGCGTGGATTTTTGACGAAAAAGGCATCGTCACCGTCCGCTATATATCTCCAAGCCAAAATACACGGCAAGGTATAGCATGGCTCAGGTGCGCAAAGTTTCTTGAACGGATCGAACGGTTTCGTTATACACTAGTAGTTTCGTGAAAGAAAAAAAGCATTGGATTGTGTTGCGCTGGCAGAAATGTTTCTAACATTAAATCGATGTAACAAAAGTTTCAAATAATTTTTTGTGAGTGTAATTTCACAGGGCGTGCGCCGCACACTCCGCACCTATGGAGAATACGCCCCTGATCAGATCAAGTACGTGTAAACAATATCGTTTTTGCAATTGTAGGCAATACTGGTATAGTTTTTTTTTGTGGTGGCAATTGATAGGCCCGTATCGGCAGCTTATGCTTACCGGTACTGTTTAGTAGTATCGTATAATCTACTGATACAGTAGTTTCACTCCCATTGATTCCATTGTCCACGATTTCTAATCGGTGGCTGCCACTCAATGTAAAGTGAACATCCAAACTTTTCAACAGTAGAGACGCTAAAGTATTTTCAAAAGTAATATTTTTATTCTCATTAGGTTACCTTCATCACTAGCTTTCGCTTCGTCGGTTTTGAACAAAATAAACTACAAACCTGAAAGTGGTGTATCGGCGCAAGGTATGCTCGACATAGTCGAGATTCCAGTATGACGTCACAATAATCTCACAAATACGCTAATATAAAGCGATTTCAGTGCCATTATTAAAGTCGATTGATGCAAGTCATTTTGTTCCGGCTGAAAGTTTTGCGATGAGTCGAAGTAATCGATAGTCGGGACGTTATTGTGACGTCACTATTCCTTGAAAGTTCGTTTATTTATAGTAATGCTTACTTTTAAAAAGCTTTTTACTGCTCGTATTAAATAGACAAAACAACAAACTAGAAAATGATAGATCAGTTTGAAGTAGCAATCGCGACAGCACTATGACGTCACAATTAAGTGACAAACATGCTTATTTCAAAAGATTCAGATGTAATTTTCATCAATGTATTGGTAGTTCTCATCGGTGATAATTTTCATCAATGTATTGGCAGTTTTTTTAATCTGTATTAATGCTTGCCAGAAGTTTTTAGTTCTCGCATTGAATAAAAGAAACAGCAAAACTTGAAAATGGTAAATCGGTTTGAAGTAGTCGTGACTCGTAACTGTATTATGACATCATATTGAATGATTGATTATATAGTTAAATATCAAAAACTGATATAAATAACACTTGGAAAAAGCAATGTGTTTACGTCATTATGACATCATAGTACTCTCCTGACTACTTCAAACCGATTTAGCACCTTAAGTTTCGTTATGTAATTTTTTCAATACAAGCACTAAAATGCTGTTCAACAGCAAGCATTAATATTAATTTTGGAAAATCCTAATTCATTATGACATCATTACAACATCCCGACCATTTCGATTGCTGGTTCAAAACTTTGAGATGCAGCAATCGATTATCTTGGTGTGATTTATGATGAATAATTGCTCTAATATCCCTTAAAACCAGAAATTTGTTAAACAACATTATGACGTCACAATAGAGTCCCACTTACTTGCAGTCAATTTTGGACCTTCAGTTTTGTTAATTTATTTTGTGAATGTCAGCACAATTAAATTGTTCAACTGTGCATCAATACTTTACAAATTTACTTAAACCGTAAATTCATTATGACGTCACAAAAACATCTTGGGAGAGGAGACGCCACTTCGAATTGGCACATGAAACTTTTAATCTTGACAAAGACGTTGATGAAATTCATGATTGATAACTTTGTTAAGAGTCATCGAAATATGCATTTTGGTCACTTCAATAACCATAATACATAATACAGTAACGACTACTTCGAATTGATTTACCATTTTCAAGTTTGTAATTTTATTTATTCAATTTGAGCACTAAAATGCTGTTTAGTGGCAAGCATTGATATAAAAAAAAAAACTGCAAAGACATTGGGACTTCAAAACTGCATCCCGATCACGTCGACTTGGTGAAATATTGTCAGCTGCTTCGAAAAGACCTTGGATCGATCTACAATCAGTAATCGCGCTGAAATCTCTTGAAATCAGCGTATTTTTCAGGTTATTATGACGTCATAAAGGCATCGCGACTATGTCGAGCGTGCCGTGATTTGATGCACCACTTTCAGGTTTGTAGTTTATGTTATTTCATATCGGCAAAGCGAAAACTAGCAATGAAGGTAACTAACGAAAAACAAAATATAACACTCGAAAATACTTTAGTGTTGAAAAGTTTGGATGTTCACTTTGCATTGGCGGCCAGCAAAAAAATGGCAAATGGCCAAGAAAAAAAATAACGGCGCCCATCAGTTAAAAGTCATGGACGCAAAATTGGCAGAGTGAAACTACTGTATCAGTAGACTATACGATACTACTAAACAGTACCGGTAAGCATAAGCTGCCGATACGGGCCTATCAATTGCCACCACAAAAAAACTATACCAGTATTGCCTACAATTGCATAAACGATATTGTTTACACGTACTTGATCTGATAGTACTCGCCAACAATATGATCGATCGCGCAAGTTGTTTTCTGCTTCTGTATTCGCTTTTTTTCTTGACACTTTCTCGCTCTTATGGCAAAACCCAGCCAAACTGAAGACCTACCAAAAACGTAGAGGCTAATTGTCGTCATAATCACCAAGACAATGGAACATTAAATTTGCGATTTTTCGAAAGCGAATGGGTTTTTTAAGGTCATGCTTATGCTGCTGGGTTCAAAATAAATTAACGCTATTTTAGAAATATTTTCCAAATGCCATTACAGGTCCCCTTTAAAAGACTTTTTTCAACTTCAAGCGCAGTAAACGCACCGACTGCGTCTCTTTCGTTTCCACAAAACTTTTTTCCCTATATTTTATCGAGTCTTAAAAGTGTCTTTTGCCATATTTGATGCAACTTATTTTTCAAACAGCTAAATAAAAATGTACCTAAAGAAATTTATCTGCATTAAAACTATGCAAAACAACATGTTTTCAACATACCGGTACTAATACGAAAGCAATAACGGCATATTACCGTTTAAAAAGGCGATGACTTATGTTCACTTTTTGTTTGATTGCTTTTTCTGGTCCAGGCTAATAAAATAAGACCTTCAAAAGCAATTTCAAAAGTTGGCCTTGCCACGTCTGCCCTTGCCACGTCTGCCCCGAAGCTTATATGGTAATCAAACATTTGGCCAAAAAGAAAACGTTGTAAAAAAAACAATTATTCGAACTAGTAAAAACCAAAAGTCGTGCGCCTGAAATCAGTCCAGTGTTCTCGTAGTAAAGTGGTTGTGTCCTCTACCCATGTGCTAAGCTACTGACGCTTCCTGAGCTGAGAGCCATGTACTCGTTGAACCTCTCTCGTTTAGGTCCTGGAAAAAAAACAGTAGCTCCTAACGCTAATCAGAACATCGTTTTTGTGGAACTTAATCGGAATAAGTAGTGGGTGACAGTGGCTGTTGACAGTGGCTTGGACCAAGTAGTGGGTGTATTTCAGGAAGTTTAGCTAATTTAGGTAGATTAGACCGGAGATTTGTGTTGAGTACCTTGTCATCGTGACTTTCTTCCGTCATGTTTTGGAAAAAAAAATCTTCGCCAAAATTCAGGAGTCTTCTTTCGTCCGACTTAAGTAAAGACCAAAAAAAAAAGACTTCACCAAAATTCAATAGCCTTTTCCAAAAGTTTTTCTCAATTATCAATTCGCTCAGTGGGTTAGGGCCTACTTGATGCTATCCTGCCATTAAAGAAAGGTAGGCCGAGCCTGGGTAGGCAAGTAGTTTTAAGGGCAGCACTAGTTGCATTAGTTAGTACACTTCAAGCCTAGTACAGTGCATGAAAATCTACTGGTATTGATTTTATGTTCCAAATTCTGTGAAGTACTAATATCTTGCTAAGTATTTTGAAATGTACGTAGGCTGCTACTATGTCTTAGATATAAGAACTGTTAGTTGAAAGAACGTAACATTCTTCAGCCAAAATCACTTCGCTAAATGCACTTGCAAATTTCCTACAGTTGCTGGAAGTTGTGTTGAAACGATAACTAATTATTAGCTGTAACAGTAATCATTTAGGTGCAACAATAGCAACGGTCATTTATTGTAATTTTAAATCTCAAAAGCCGTATATCGTTGATGATCTGCTATTGTTTCTATTTTGTTGACATTTGTCAACAGGTGTTCTGATTAAGATAAAACGCAAATAACTCATTGCAGAAGCAATTTTGGAATTTGGTATCTCTGCATCAGGAGGCTAATAAGAAGTTTTCCTTCGTCAGTGAATGGCGCTGAGCTAGCATATAGGGGGCGAGTGCAATCAAACAAAATAAATCCACGTTGACAAATGTAAACGTATGTTCTGACAAGGGTTAAACGTGGTGAGCAAATAGTAATTGAAGTCGTTTAGGTTGAGAAGCGAAATCGTTTTTAACTTTGTGATTTCTTGCATTTATTCTTTGACTTTATTTCTGAGTAGACTAATAATACAAAGTTCACTAGTGCGATCTTCCACAGAGGTTGCTCGGAGCTAAGTGTTTACTCGCCTCAGAGCGCTGAAACAACCCTCCACAGTACAAGTAGTAGATGGCAAAGTTAAAGCAATTTACGAGGTATGTCAAACAGCAGGATAGAACTTACAGAATCGAAGAATTATTTCATCAACTGATCTGCTTTTTAACATTTTCAAGTTTATTTGAATGCTTCCACATATCATATCACGTGAGTGCTTCCATGCAAAAGTTTTCAGTCTCACAGTAGATATGGTCAATTTGCTATGCTTCGGCCTTAAAATCTCTCGACAAAGTAACTAGCTCGAGTAGGCTGTAACATCAGCAAGCAATTAGGCACGAAATTTCAATCGTCAATTATTTTTTTCGCGAAACACAAATTTAAACTATTTACCAAATTAACCGTTTTGTAGGTAGCACCATGACCCCTTTCTAAGCGCAGACCAGCGCACCAAAGAAAGAAACTTTGACGATCGGGTGATAGTTGAGATGATTCAGCATTATGAGGGCTTGTACATGGACTCACGACATCGTTTGTGAAAATCCAGGGGGGAAGGGCCCCCTAGCTCCCCCTTGCCGACGCCTATGTGGGCTTGGTGGCTAAACTGATGCATATTAAGGGTATCACAGGCGTGGTCGTGAAACAGGGTCCCCAGCAGTCGGGCAATTTTTTGTCGTTTGTCGCAAAAATAATAATATCTGCCATTTTAACACTATATGGGTGATATTTGGATAATATTTCGAACTATATTTGGATGTTATTTTGAACAGTTTTAGAACCCTTGGAGAGAAGTAAATTGTTAAGACTTGAAAATCATATCGAAGAATTAAATTGTTTACTGTTCAGCCCTCATATTTACTGGTCAAGTCCAAAACACGTTTTCAGGCTTGCATATTAGAATTCAATTTTCCAAATGTCTTGGCTATGGGATAGGGTTTCAGCCCCACAGTTTCCACACCTTCTCGTTTGCGTCATTGTGCAGCATAACCGCAGCATGATCTAGCTGAACAAAGTTTTGCTTGCTGCTCAATGACGTTACGGTTTTCTAAGTTATGTAGTGTCTAAAAGAAAAAGTTTTATAAATTTGTCGTAAAGTAAATAATTTTAGCCTTCGTGCGTGAGCACCAACATAGTTCTAGTCCAGGGGTGCCCAAAGGTTTTGAGAATCGGACCCATTACACTTTTGTTAAGCATTAGCGTTCCGCACATCATCTCATTTTTCACCATTTTTTCACCATAAACGGAGTAAGTTGGCCGAATTTTGTACGGTTATTGTCTTTACCACGTTTCAACATTTTGTTTGATCACACGCATCCTCTTTCACCAGTCCGTTATTGTTTTTTTTTCATCCTCTAATTGTTTATTTCAGGTTCTTTTCCTTTGTACCCTTCCTCTACTACCCCGTACTTCAAATTTCAAAACCTTCAACATCACTTCGTTTTTTCATTTTTGTTTCTCAAAATATGAGCTTACCACCGCATATCATCAAAATAAGTAATTTTTATTCTGCCGTTGTTTATCTTTAATAGAATTAAACTTCGTTTTTAATTCACCAAAAATCAAGTTTGTTAAACTATATTGAAGAATTTTTTATTAGAATAAAAAAACACAGTAATGTGTGTTATATAGACCATCATATCCAGGAATTTGTTAAGAGTGGGGCTAAAAATAACAGAAGTTGCTTTTTTCTCCGCTAAAGTTTGCACAGTATCTAGCATCGAAGACCGAAGAGGTAAATAAGCTACTGCAGTCTCAAACGCATTATTGAAGGAAATTGGGGACGAAGCCTTCAGCAGCTGAGTAACTTTGTGGTTTCAAAAATTGCAAAAGTAGGTATGGGCCTAGGCCTACAGGTTAGATGTTTACCGGGCATACTTAAAATAAGCCTGATTCTGGTGTTCTTCCGGTGAAGTCATAGTCACAGCAAGCTTGATCTTTAAGCCTTGTTGCTTTTTCAGACGTTTTGTTGTTCATGAAGACCAACATCATCAAAATACGAGCATATGATAAAGAGCTGCGACTGAAGCTACGTAGCATCAATATGAATTGTAAGATTTTTTAAAAACTTTCAAATCCGTCAGTTAATTATTTCATCACAAGACCAACAAAAAACTTGTCGGAAAGTGGCTAGTGTTATAACTTTGGTCACAAAAACAACAGTACTAACTAAAACAATATTAAGGCCGGAATCACTAGATTAGGTTTTTTGCACAATTTTCTTGCATTAATCGTGCGAAAGGTCGCGCAAGTTTATGTTTCACTATTGCGGGCACCTCTCGGCAATTTTATTGCGCAGCCGCGTGAGAATGAAAATCAGGGTCCAGAAAGTCTTGCTGAGTTCTTGCAGGGAAATAGAACCGGGCTCTATTTTGTCATCAATTTTTTTAAAAGCTGCAGTTCTCAACGATGAAAACTAAGCTTTTGATCGTGCTTTTAAAATTATTAGCCGCAGAATACAAAACAAAAACCGCCAAAGTTAACACAAAAAACGAATGCGTCACAATTATCAAGCAAAAATATAAGAAATTTTACTGCTTTTGATTTAATCGACAATGACGTATTATAATACTGCCCCTGCTCTTTTCCCATTTTTCTTCGAAGAAATGCGTTGTCTGCTGTTTCGTTTACGATCGCATATCGATTACCCAATTTTTTCTATTCAAACTTGTGTTTGGCCTTTTCCAAATTCATTCCGAAAAATTATTAACGCAAAACTGCAGTATAGTTATCAACATGCCGTCGTGGTCAACTCATGAAATTGAACCTTTAATTAGAGAAATTGATAAAATGCAGTGCTTTTGGAAGATGTTTAGTCCCGAGTACAACGCTAGAATAAAATAGTCAGATGCTTGGAAGGAAGTTTAGAAAGTGTTAAATTGAGATCATATGGAGAGAAGATTTTGCTCACTATTTAGTAATAATTAAACTTTAATAAGTATTGAAAGTGTGATCTGGTTTTAATCAAGATGTTGAAAATTTCTTTTGATCGGAAACAAGTTTCCTACCCAGTTTTCGCTGGTGCCGAATTTGTAATGATTTTTTTTGGTTGAAATTTGGCATGTCCACTGGCAAAAGAGCCTTTTCATTAAGATAATTTTCAGCTATTTCACGCTGATTTTATGAGAAACCAAACAAAAACGCTTTCATTTTTGTTTAATTAATAAAGTTTTAAGTTACACTGGCATCCAATTATTGAGCCCCCTGAAACCGTAAGTAGCCTACCGAAAAAAACTTACCTGGTTTATCCTTACTTGATCAATCACGCAATGTTCTGCAAATTTTATTGGTGATACATAACAGAGGTGGAGTCCTCAAAGACGTCCTTGGTCTCGAGGACATATTTTGAAGTCCTTGGCCTTGGTCTCGAAGATCAAGTCCTTGGCCTCGAAGCTTCAAGTCCTCGAAAATTGCCCTGTCCTCGACTCGAGGACAGCACTATTTTTTGTACGGTTAAAATCGTTTTGGAAAACGCCAGAAGCCTCGCGGAAAATTTGCAAAGACCTTTTCTGTTTTCCGCAATTGGAGATCGCATGAAAAATTTTTTTATTATGATTATATTAATGGGCAGCGGTGTAAGCTAATCTGCTAACGTTAGGTAAAGTCCACCTACACATTGCGTAGGCCTCATTTGGGCCCATTGTAACTGTAGCTGCTTTGTTATTGACGTTTTATTTGGTTACTAGTCGAACTCAGAAAGCCTTCTAGCTTCTTTTAAGTACGTGGTCAGTATATTAATGTTACATTTCGTTACCACAATGTGAACAGTGGTTTTGGTGATTCCAAAATATTTAACTCAAATATCTTGGTAAAGCTTGCAATTGCCTACATGATGATTTGGTGTTTCATCCTTTAGGCTATATTTTGGAAACAAAGAAGACTCAGCGCGACCTGTAGTTTTCTTTTGTCGCTGTAAATCGCAGCGCTCAGTTAAAACTTGCACTACTCTATATGATTGAGGCCTCGTAAGGTTAAGGAGACGTATTGTTAGTCGAGAAGACGTCCAACCTACAGACTCCTGTATTCTCAAGCAGTCCTTCCGTTCATTCAACATAGATTTCCATCTATCTGTGGACCAGTCCTTAACCGTGCTAGCACAACTGGCATGCGAGACTGTAATAAAAGATTTAGGACCATGTATTTTTTTTATTTCGAACCTGATTTGCTAGATAGTCTGCCACTTCGCTACCATGTACTCCTGCATGTTCAGGAATCCATGCAATACTGACGTGGTTTTGTTTATTTAACTGATTTGGGTTTCTAATGCAGTTGAGCATTGTACTGTAATTGATGTTACAGCCACTTTATGAATGATTTGATAGCTGCTTGACTATCAACCAGCACAACAATATTTTGATTGTGCATTTTTTTCAAAAGCAGGTCCTTTGCCACTTCTGAATTAGCTAAGACTTCTGCTTGGAACACAGTACTGTAAATTCCAAGGTGGAAAAATGCTTGTTTTGGGAAATTGTTCGAGTATTCTGCGTAAAAACCTGCCTTTACTCTCCAATGTAGTTTCGAGCCATCGGTGTAAACCTTGTCAGTGTTCTGATTTAGAACGCTTTCAGATCCGATAGCATTCTTTTTATCGATAATTTGACATTTAAAGTTGCTCTCGAATGCCTTTGTTTTCTTTATTCAGTCAGCTGGCATTTGCAGCAGAGGTAAGAATTTTCTTGCCTTCTTGCAAACATCAACATGGCTTTTTTTTTCCAAAGGAACCAACTCGGTTGACATGCCAGAGCCCACTAACAGTGATTCTGTATGACCCTCGCACTGCCTCAGCCAATAAAAATTCCTCAATGGGAGTTATGTTGAGCAATATTTCCAGAGCACCAGTTGGGGTGCCAGGAAAAGCTGATGAAATCATCAGGCAAGCAAGTCTCTGCACCTTGGTGGGTTTCCTCGCCAGATATTTTTTTGTTGAGACCGCCAGCCCAGGACACACCTGCATACGACGTGATTGCACGTATCATAGCTGTGTATATCCATTTCATCACAGATGGTTTTATTTCCCAAGTTTTACTTACAATTTGTTTACATTGCATTAATGCTGTAGTTGCTTTGCGGGTAATTCGATAATATGTAGTTTCCAAGTTAGCTTGCTGTCCAGAGCAACACCTAACAGCCTTGCTTTCTGGGAAAGTTCAAGTTTTGAACCGTTCATTGACAAGGAACCCAAATTTGGATTCCGTTTGTGAGTGAACAGAACAATTTCGGTTTTCTTGCTGCTAAGCTGCAGCTCTTGTTCCAAAGCGCAGTTTGCAGCAACATTTATTGCTTTGTGGGCCATACCTCTGATCCAAAGCATATCAGCACTAGTGAACAATAGTGCCAGATCATCGTCATAGGCTTGAACATAATAGCCTCTGCTACATAACTTGAGCACTAAAAAAATTATTTTTGATGACCCTTTTTTTTGTGGAGATCGCCTGAAAAAAAATTTTTTAAGAACACTTGCGCCTGTGTCCTTGTTCTTTGGCCTTGGCCTTGAGCATTCCTGTCCTTGGCCTCGGGAGGGTCTGTCCTCGGAATGGCTATCCTTGGCCTTGGCCCCGGATTTTTTTTGTGTTCTTGGTCTTGGCCTCGGATTTTTATAGTGTCCTTGACGTTGGCCGCGAGCCTTGTGTCCTCGACTCCACCTCTGCTAGAAACCATAGGATAAAAAAAGCTACGCTATATGCTAAGAGTTGCACTCAAGCAAAGGTTTTTGACATTTTCCTTTTCTTTATTCTATTTCATTGAGGGTCGAAAAAAATTTCATAGTCTGCTCACGCAATTTGTGGCAGAAATAAAAAAGTATTTATTACTATAGCTGCAGTTTTTCACTTTTGTGTATCATTTTGGTAAACGAGAAACAATGAATCAACAAAGCGCATAATACTACTATTGACGAGGCAAATTTTAAAGAAATTCCTTAAAAACTGCGTAAATGCTTTTATAAAGAAAAAAATATGTATGAAAGCTTCAGCAATTTGTTTGCTGAAAAATCCAGACACTTTCGTTTTGCAAGAAGCTGAGCAACAAAATTGCGTCCAGATGTGATACCTCAAAACACATTTATGCAAGAAAATTGTGCAAAAAACTTGATCGTGTGATTCCGGCCTAAAGCATGAGGATACCAGAGTAAAGAACGATAAACCACAGGAAAAAATTCACCATCTGAACGATTTATTACTTTTGGCCTAGAAAGAATAAACCAAGATTCGGCACCTAATCTTTCAGAAAAATTACTTTCAGTTATTAAAATGCGTGAGTTGGCCCAATCAATTACATGATCAAATAATATAATATGTTCACACAAGGCGAAATTTTCTGGTTTTTGTTGTTTGATAGCTCTTTGGTGGTCTTTAAATCGGGAATCTAGATCTTGTTTGGTCTAAGTTGGCTATAAAACACCAGAAGTTGGCTATAATTTTTGGTTTTTGAATCCAGAAGTTGGCTATAACTTATTTCCTGCTCAACAGAATGTCTTCCCACGTCACAGACCGAACGGAGTGTCAGATAGCTAGAAGGGAAGTACGCCAGACCCTCGGAGCAAATGGTTATCCCTGTAAATACACTTACCCCCCAAAATCCAGATCACTACGTGTAAGTACACTTACCCCTGTAAGTACACTTACCCCCTGTAAGGTCTGAATTAGAATTGAAACTGGCTGTGCAAACACCTCGCATTAATTTGAAACGCGATCATACAATTGTTGACTCAAGGTGATTTCTGTTGGGTAGTAGAAACAAAAAAAAAAAGGAGAAACAAAGTTGAAATGATTCGGAGAGTGGCAGAGTCGACGTCAATTCCATGTGGTCGAACGAGAGAGCTAATGAGCAAGTGGAGGGGAGCGGGGAGCGGTTTCTAAAATAAACATAAAACCGGCTGTAGGAACGAAAGGGCCACAAAATATAAAACTAAAGGGTATGACGGTTCCAACTACAACCAACTACTGATAATAAGAACAGAAGACTATTACGGAATCGAAAGGGCCTGAGACGCTAATAAGCAAGTATAAATCTAAACTATCTGGGGGAGGAAATAGTTACTTACGTTTAAGTAAATGTCTAAATCGTTAATACACAAAGAGTAAAAAACAATAAATAAATCCTCATACAGACCAAAATAATTATCCAGCCAGTGGCAAGAAATCCAAGAAGAATAGAAAATAGTTCCAGTTGGAAAGGAGCTATGAAGCTAGCAGTATACTAGACCATAGTCCAAAAAGAATGAGTACAGATTAAGAAATATTTGCAGGAAGTAAGCAAAAAACACCGAGTAGAGAAGAATGCAAATTAAGAAATTGCAATAAAGGCAACAGAGCGAACTGGTGGGTAATTGTGAGGTGAAATGTCACGTGTTAGCAGCAATACAAAGAGCAGCGATACCCGGCTCGACAAAGGCAGACAAGGCCAGGTTCGATAGCCGCTGCAGCTGAAACAACGTAACACCCCCCAAAACCCAGATCAGTCAGATCACAACGTGAATTACCCTCGTTCACCAAAATTGCATTGATTCCATACATTCTAGGAACTACATAAAAGATTAGGAGAATTTTAAATGAAGTTAGCGTCAAAGTTGCGATGAAACCTATTTGGACCATTGGCCAATATCAATCTTCCCCTTAGGATCCTCTCACCATTTAAGAAATTGCCTGCAGAGTGTATGAAGTTCGATGCAAAAACTGTGATTTTGTCTATGTTGGCCAGAGCAAACAAGATCTAGATTCTCAATTTAAAGACCACCAAAGAGCTATCAAACAACAAAAACCAGAAAATTTCGCCTTGTGTGAACATATTATATTATTTGATCATGTAATTGATTGGGCCAACTCACGAATTTTAATAACTGAAAGTAATTTTTCTGAAAGATTAGGTGCCGAATCTTGGTTTATTCTTTCTAGGCCAAAAGTAATAAATCGTTCAGATGGTGAATTTTTTCCTGTGGTTTATCGTTCTTTACTCTGGTATCGTCATGCTTTAATATTGTTTTAGTTTGTACTGTTGTTTTTGTGACCAAAGTTTTAACACTAGCCTCTTTCCGACAAGTTTTTTGTTGGTGTTGTGATGAAATAATAATGAACTGTCGGATTTGAAACTTTAAAAAATTTTTACAATTCATTATGATGCTACGTAGCTTCAGTGGTAGCTCTTTATCGCATACTCGTATTTTGATGATGTTGGTCTTCATGACCAACGAAAACGTCTGAAAAAGCAACAAGGCTTAAAGATCAAGCTTGCTGAAAAGCTTGACGTCCTTCGTGGTCGACTCGTGGGAAATCGGTTATGGTTTCCGTGGTCACACAGAGGGAAACCCTTGTAGTAGGGATAGCCTTTGGCTGTCCTTACTACGCGGGTCCTTCGATTTTTCACTTGTTTTTTTTAAAGTACCACAAATAAAAAATTGTTTATTCCCTAGAAAGCCTCTGCCACTGCGCATAACATTAAGGTTAGTCCAGTTCGGCCAAGAGTCTTGTCCAGGTGTGGAATACCTTTGAATAGAGAAGCTGAGGGCTGCCAATGAGAGGTAAAAGCTCGAAACAGCGCTGTCCAGCTCTGTACATCAAGCTAGCTGTGACTACGACTTCACCGGAAAAACGCCAGAATCAGATTTATTTGTGTTTTCATGTTAAACAATTGATGTTTTAACCTCCTTTAGAAAAATTTTTGCGTATGTTTGGAGTCACTTGAAGAAATTGAATTGCAAAGCCATATCTCTACTTATGTCAGGCCCAAAACCCGTAAAAAAACTACCGTTCTTGTTCGAAACTTTCTAAACCTTTGCTATTTTCTAATATACTTCTAGTGATGTAATTATCGAAATAAAATTCACTAAAATTGTTTGAAATTATATTTTAAAAACACTTGCATCAACAAATTCAACAGAAAAAAAAATTTTTTCTGCTAAAAAAATTGCATTCATCGAAAGAAGCTTCGAAATTTCGAGACCTGCCGTAGTGTCATGAGTCGCAAAAACTTCCTGGGCGGGTCGCGCTTTGTACAGCCGTTCTATTCATATCATTCACCTATGTCAAATGTTTTAACATCACTCATCCATGACCTGCTTTGTAACGAGATTAACCAGGCGCTGCTTGGTAGACAAATGAGCAATAGTTATTCAGAAATCACAGAATTATTTTGTGCTTTGAGCAGGCGCGTAGCCGGGAACTTGCAGTTGGGGGGGGGCTGTTTTGGAGGCTAGACATCAAACGATCTTGACCCAGATTTTGATTGGTCTGAAATCAGATTGAGTCGGTTTTTTGTCCAAATTTAGGTAATCTCCGAAAAAGAAATGTCTTCAGCAAAGCTGCAACCCAGTTTTTGCGGTCCAAATCACATCAGGTCACTAACCAATTCTCCTCACCAATACCAACGGGGGAGCTATTTTCGTTTTTAGTGCAAAAATCGGCCTCAAAAGTGCTAAAAACAGCGTAGTTTGCATACTCTTCAGGCCAATGGGGGAGCTATAGCCCTAACCCCCGTCCCTCCTGGCTACGCTACTGGTTTTGAGTACATCGAGTTCATGCTATGTTTTATTATCAGAAGCAACAGTAATTAAGAGATTGCTGTTACCAAAAAAAAAAGGAAAAACCTGATGTTTTGGACAAGCGATCGATTATTGTGTAAAGCAATTTTATCTGCTGTTAACAAAAATAATGAATCACCGTTACATTTTTTTTTATAAAAACCAGCAATTTATGGTTGAGGCTGGATTTTCTTAAATTTTCATAAATTTTTAGCCCTCTTTAGTCTTAAATTTATCAGAAAAAAAGTGATACAAATTCGTGTCGGCGTGGGTAAATAGTAGTTTGTTTTTGTTTTTGATCATAGTTAGGATTATTTGTAGATAATTATTAAGAACGGTAATAGAAGAAACACCAAGCAAATCTGCTGATTGCTGAAAAATGCGTTGTTCTGGCCTCAGTGGCGTCGCTAAGAGGGGCCGCCCAGGGTGACACCATTTTGGGGTGACATCATAATATTGTTATGTGAAACCCTAACTCCGCCGATTTGTGGGTGGTAAAGACCTTGTTTTTTCATTTTGTTTGGTCTCCAACCGCATTTGGACCAAAAACCCACTAATTTTACGGCGAAGACTTTTTTTTGTTGGTCTTTACTTATTTTTGGATCGAAAAAGAATGACACCATATAATTCCGCCCGGAGTGACATCATCCCTAGCAACGCCTTTTGTCTGGCCTGTGTTTGTATTATTTTTTCAAGCTGAGGCTGGAACTGTTCTTAAATTTTGAGCAAAAAGGAGCCTCATGTTTTTATAAGTTTTTTTTATAAAAAGACTGTAAGTCGAGTAACCAAGGGCAGATAGAAGATAATAAGAATTGTTTGAAAATGACCAGTGCTCTACAAGGAGTAATGCATTTAAATAACACTGCTAGTTACTGTACGTAAGCGGATTGGTAATCTCATGCTGAAATCGTGATGTTAATTCCATACTCAACTTTCCTTATTTACGTAGAATTTCGTTTTGGTAATTTGATATTTGAACAATAGAAGCGCTTTTTTCGAGAATATAGGAAGTGTTGATAATGATCTTGCATAGCTACGAATACAGCGCACGATGATCGCAGCTGTCGAAGAAAAGCAAAAATATTAAGAGCTGTGGTCTGCTTGCATATATCTGAGCTGGTAATTGAATACTATCATTGTCCACACTGCAAGGACTTTAACGCCAGGAATGCAACAGGCCTGTCGTGTAGCTTAGTCATTAGCGTGACAAGATATGATGATGTTGGTTATTGACCAATATGAAAAATTGAACATGACTCGCAGTCAATCATATTTTTCAACAGTGAATCTAACGCAGTTTCTCAAATTAAGACTAGATTTTGGAGCTAGGGTGCAGCAATATGCAAAGTAACGGTCACCGATCTATGCAGCTTGTTAGCTAAGAAATTAAATTATAAAAAAGTTTACGGTCTTTTTTTCTTCAGATATCTATACCTGTAATAGTGCTGTTCAGTAAGTTGATGCAATCAACCTCGTATGATAGATTTTAATCCGCTCCAGAATGACGTCCAACTTTTGATGCTTTTATATGCAACAATTGTGGTTGCCGCTCTCCTTGTAGCTAGAATTTTTTTCTCTGTAAAATCTAAAAGTTTTCTTTTTCTATTCCGATTTTTTATTATCTCAGCTTTGTTTGCGATTGGTTACGCTTGTCTCGATGGATTTCATTGGATCATTTTATTACCATTTGTGCTACTTGCAGTGCCACTTTCAAACAACAAAAACGGTAAAGACGGCAATCACAAAAACAAAACAATAAAAAAAGGTAAAAAGTTTCAATGAATTTTATAAAATGACATTTTTTGAATGGAAGCGCTTAACATATTTTTCATAGAGTAAACTCAGAAAAGAATTGTATGATCTCGAACGTTTTGATTCCTTAATACGAATTATCCAGCTATTTGTTGAAACCTAATGTTAATTGAGAATAACTTTACAGTACAGTACAATAGGTGTAATAACTCTTATTAAAGTGCTGTTTCGTATGTAATCCCTGCGCTCCCAAAGCAAAAGAAAGGCTTAAGCAATTCTCGATAGCTAATAAAAATGAAAATTAGCCAATAGTGTATACGACTTTCAATAATGTGTTGTTTTTGTTAGGCACGTATTCAGCATTGAGCAGTTATAGTGCTGACACTTGAAATATTAGAGTTGTTAATAAACTCTTTTGGTAAATATATAAAGCATAAACTTTGTTTAAGCATATCAGGCATTAAAAAATTGTTTTTTTTGGTTTTGGGGCGAATTCGTCAAAGAATCGTAAAAAATGTACAACACAAACTTTTGGTTAAACTTTTTTGATGCAAAATTAGAGGAATTTTACTTGCAGTTGAATGATTTTTATGTAGCTACGTTATGGAACATGTGCTTTACTGCTTCCAGTCACAGGAGGCTATTACGAACGCAAGTGCCGATCAGAAAGTTCATTATCGACGGCCTAAATCAATTGGTAGAACGTCAGGTTGATGGTCAAAGTTTGATGCCTACCGGTCCAATTTCAGGCCTGTAGTATACCATTGTGGCCTGAGGAAGACGCTTGACCTTACCAATGGACCCCAAAGAGCCTATCTGATCCAGCCTGGCGAGAGACTGGCAAAAAGAAAGCCCTAAAATGAATGCTCTGTTGGTTTGCGTGGGCAGAAGCCGAGAGCTTTGTTCATAAGTATCAACAAATCGTTCGTTCGTTCGTATGAACCAGGCACTCTGCCTCTGCATAACCACACCAACACAGAGCAGTTTTTGGGTTGAGTTTGCAAGTCTTTCGTTAGGCAGGGCCACCACAACAGGTAAACAGCTTCGCCCCGAAGGAAAATCAGCGTAAATTGTTTTTCCCTAGAACACGACGACGTCTTGCCAGTGTGCAAATCGAACCAGGGGTCAGCAACCTTTTGATCACTAGCCAGACACTCTACCACTGGCCTATCGCCGCCGCCAGCATCAACAAATGAACTAATGCAAGGATTTTTGAAGATAGGGTGACGTGGGTCAAAGATTAGGGAGAGAGTCTCCAGCCACAGGAGGCAAGGGGTCTCAGGGCTGTAAGACTTTTTTCAAATGTGAAACAAAATTTCTCATTTTTAGGCCTATTGAGGGACACAAGCTTCTAATAACATTTTTTTCCTGTGTTACTGTTACTTAACGCAAGCATGAATGAAATCAGTGTTTCGTATAGCTGTTTCCTGACAATTCATTAGCAACTTCTAAGGCAGCAAACTTTGATGGGCTTATTTCGGCATTAACCGGAAACATTTGAAATGCAATACGTATCCCTACTAGCTTATTAGATGCTTAAAGCGCTTTTGCATTAACTTATATGCAGTGAGGCAACCATTGGAGGGCTAAGAGGGCTTCCCCTTAGCCAAGTCACTTGAAACATTTAACCCTTAAATACTGTAGTAGCGTTTAAACGTGTTTCGAACTTGGCCTATAAGTACTCGTAAAAAGGGATGGGGGCTGATGGCTGGGCAATTTAATTTCTTCAAATGATTTCATCAATTTAGTTCTTTAAAATGGCTCCGAAAACGTGCGAAATGTGATCCCATTTTTGCTAAAAAATTGACCAGCGGCTGGGGGGCGAAGCATGTTACGTTTAAGTTGCATCAGTTGTACAACAGCCTTGCATAAATGACGCACAAAGTTTTAACTTTTGGTTCAAGCTCCCACCCACCCTTAGCAAAATCTTGATAGCGCGCCTGCTGATAAAAAGTATTTTGGTTTGTTATGGCCCAAATAGAGGTATGGCCCGATGCCTCATTGGTGTAGCGGTAAACTTTTTTTAGTTTTTTTTTTATGTCATTGCTAAACCATACGATGTATGGCACAACCTCTATTTGCTTAAAACGGAATTTGGAAGACGGGATAGCTGGTTGTTTTGACATTTCAAATTTGCGATCTTGAGTTGAAAAAAAAATTTGACAGCAAATATAGTAGCATGGGCTAAAAATCCTGAAATTTGCCTCACACAAAAGCTAATTCAAATGCTGATAAAAATATCGGGTTACAAAAATCTTTTCCTCGTTTATGCTCTACTTTGAGCTGATGGCGCTGCTTTTAATTTTTTAGTTTTATGCTTTTTTGCATTATGCCATGGTTAAAAGGGGGACCAAAATGTCATTTAATCCGCTAAATACAGTACGCTACTGCTTGGCATCGACCTCTTCAGAAAAGTCTGCGCTAAATTGCTGTTTGTTTGAAGTTATATTAGGAAATCATAACAACAGAAAAAGTTCAAGGTCTCAAAGTCAGTTCTCAGCAAGCTAGGTCAATTCTAAACAATAACAGAGCATCGGCCATCACTTTCATTGCTCTGAACAATGTTTGATTGTGACACATAATGTTGGTGAATCAAAATTGCGGCATTCGCCTTTTTTTTCAGTAAAATTCGACAAGCTTTTTATTTTCCTTGAAAAAGCACTGAGGAAAACTTTTATGAATTACTGGCTTCGGTCACCCTTTCGCCTTACTCTGTTAATCAATATTATGGAGTTGCCTAACAATTATAACTTGAGAAAGGTATGTTAGGCTGAAAAGAATATTGGCTAAAAAGGAGAAAAAAAAAGTTTTTATATGCTTTAAACTTAATTTAGATGGAAAGTTAGAAAAAAGCAATTCAAAAGAGGTTGTGAAGGAGGAGAAAGATTATGAAATATCGAAGGTTCTTCCACGACTGAGCAAAGAGAGGGTAAAAGCAGTGATAAGGAGGATTGAAGATAAAGGTGTCCCAAGTGAAATAAGTCCGAAAGAACTGAGTGTGGAAGATTTGATGGAAGGCAATTTATTGAAGCAACCTGCGGCTAAAAACCTCATTAAACATTGGAAAAAAGGTTTGTTTTTTGTAATCTTACTCACACATACTATTCAACTATCAATACTCTAAATACTAAAGCTGATTCAACGCTTAAAACTTAAAATGTCCATGTACCAAATAAAACTGCAAAATATTTACTACCTTGTATAAGATTGTGCTGTCAGTCATGGTGTGGACTAGAGATCGCGTTTAGACAAGAAAATAGAATCTTAAAGGATTTGACATAAAGCTTAGAATTTACGAAACTCGAAGTAAAGGTTCAAGCAAAAAGCAGCTCGATCCAAAGTAAACACAATTAAATTCTATACAGCTGTAGTTAAATATTTTACTTTAGGTTTTATTCAAAACAGTCTTTCATTCAATTCAATGATAAATATTTATTTAATTTTTTAAGTGCTGAATTGTGCGTTTTCGCAGCCCAGGCACTATTGTGCTGCTAAAAGGCTGTTATTAGACATGCTGGATTGGTCTGTGAATATATAAATCGAGCATTCTGTACAAGTTGATAAAAAAAGCAAAACCTTAATCTTTAAATCAAGTAATGAGCGTTGTGAAAGTGTGATGGAATTACAGTATAATCCGCCTTTCATATTGTTAATTTTCACGCAATTTAATTTTTCCAGACACTTACAGTAAATTTCAATCATTTTAATGGCATTTTTATTTTTGAAGAGATGCTGCTTGAGGTTGGTTTTATTGAAGAAATAAGAATCACTTTTGGTAATAAAGAGGTGCCCCAAACCTTTTTCCACTCTTTCCCTTATCCGTAAAAATAAATTGTATCCGTTTGATTCCATAACATTGGAAACCCTACATTTTAAACTTTTGTGGGATCAGAAAAGAAGGACGTTGCAAAATTTCATGCAGAATAAAGAACGCAAATCGAACATCGCGTTGCTTAATTCTGCCAAACAATGCAAATTTGCAAAATAATTAACGCCATGTTTAATTTGCTTTCCTTTTTTGCAAAAAAAAATGTGCAAAGCCATCCTTTTCTGATGTCACAAAAGTTTAAAATGCAGGGTTTTCAATGGTAAGAAGTCAAACGGTTTAAATCTAATTTTGCGGATATGGGAGCAGTGTATCAAGGTTTAAGGCACCTCTTTACAGTATTACTTCAAGGGTTTTTCATCTTTTTTGGTAAAATCAATCTTAGCAGAATCTTTTAAACTTTAAACATCGTAAGATTGTAAAGTAAACCGTTAGAGTAATAATATTACTCTTTAAAATTGCCCAATATTGTTCTCTTCTAGTTTCCAAACAAAAGTACGATAAACCAAGTATTAAGAAAAAATAATACAAATAACAGCAAATACCTGTTTGAGTTGTTTTGTAGATGGTTCATTAAATGATAACGATTTCAAAAAAGCTTCGACCAAAGGAGCAGTGAACGAAGGAAACGTAGAAGCTTCAGATTAGACTTTTTATATTGCTAATTTTTAAGAAAAGTAATTTTTCCACGCACTTAAATTTGAATAAATTTTATTCATTTTATCTTAGCCTTTTTTAAATAATTCGTAAGAGTAATTTCTCTGCAAAATCCTACAAAATTGCTTTTCAGTAATTCCCGGCCAAAATTACGATAAACCTTGTAATCAAAAACAGTAATAAAATTAACAGCAAATAATAGTTTGCTTTGTTTTATAGATGATTTATCAAATGATGACGCTTCCAAAAAAGCTTACAAAAGAGTACAAGTGGATATTAAAGGAAACGTAGAAGGCTCAGGTTAGAGTTAATATTCTGTTAAATTGTATTTACATTGCATGGATTGTTTCTACAACACATAATTTGCTCTTAGGCGAGAGAGTTTTTTTTCCTGCTTAAAGTACAAAATTTGTTCTGTTAATAAGAACAACATGAAATAAGAGCACAATATTTTTCCTGTAAGTTTGCTTTGTTGTATGAAAATTAGGTTTTGCTCAATTATATATCTTTCTTCAAAAAAGGTTATAACAATTTAATCACAACAAAACGTTTTTTTCAACTTTTTTAGAATTAAACTTAACTAGACAGAAATAGAAATAGTTTTTTTATTCAAAGCACTGATCTGAATTCCAAATCCATCAGCATGGTAAGCTTTTACAGCAAAATTCAAGAAATGATTAAAAATACCCCTACCAGTAATTGCTGATGTACAAACTGCAATTAGTAGTTATAGCAAACAAAGAAATCAAAAACGAATACAATACCTTAGTCGGTATAAAGAATCCAAATATGCACAAAACCAGAGGAAGAAATGCTAACTCGGTAATATTACATTGAACACCATCAAAACTTAATTGTCAAAACTATCAGTCATGGAGCGAACATACCTCTTACCTTTAGTTGGGACTGAGGAGAGTTTATTTTTTCAATCAAAATCAAAAATGATAATTTGTAGCAAACCCTCATATTTTGGATGATATTGACCATTTTGCGTGACCGATCACCATGCTACTACCTTTTTTAATCCTGCAAATTGTCGTATACCCCTAATTTTAATTTGTTTTTGTTTGTTGTTCGTTTTCGTTTTACAGTATTATTGTGCTGACTACTGAGTTAGGCTGCCTTCACACTTAAGTTTCTTCAGGTTTCACGATGTGGTTTCAAACCTGATTGCGAAACCCACAGCGTTCACACATGCGCAAAAGGTGCGTTCACACTAGTCGGTTTTGACAACCAGGAATCGCGTTTTTGTTATATGTGAACGACCAAAAAATCATGAATCTGGTAGTCGTACCTCGGTTTTGAAACCTGAAAAATGTCAGGTTTGAAACCTGAAATGAGAGTGACATTTTGTAGATTTGCTTGCAGAGGATTTTGATTGCGCACATTCTGTTAGGCTATATTTGTACTTCAAATTGTCGGCAGTAAGGTTAATACCGGCATGTTTGCTAGCATAAATAACATTTTTAATGCATAGGCTTATCCTAATTGTATTGATTTTGTGTAGGTATAGGTTACTTTTAAAATGGTCAGCTATGTTATAATATCTCCAGCCTATGAATTATGCACTAGGCTACTTAATTATAGCTGGGTAAACTAACTTCGCCACTGTTTCCTCTAAAATGAAAATATGAGAAATTTTTGGGCAAATTAGTAGGACTATTCTAATTTCTGTTAAAAAGTAGAAAAGTTTTATGTGAAATTGGCAATGTCAGAAGATGCACTATAGTCAATACTGTATATTGAAATAAAACCAAAGTATCTTGCAATAGAAACTCAAATTTGAGGCAAAAATTCAAACAAACGTTGTTTCAACCTTTCCAAATAATGGGCAAATTCTCAAACAAATAGGCCTAGCCTTTATATAATGTAGGCCTATTTGGGCAAATTTGCTCCTCTGAAATTTATTGAGGAAACAGCTAACCTAGTAACTCCGTAGTATGCTGCATATTTTTCTTATGTGAAACCAGAGCAGAGTTTTATTTCTGCATGCTACATCAATTTAATAATAATCAAAGTACAATAGCGTGTACAGGAAAATTATTGTGTACAGTCAGGCAGTGTACAGTTTGGGCAGCTGAAGAAATGAAAAGCAAATTTTGGCCATGTGTAGTCAATCTCCTTGTAAGAAGTATTGTATTGTATTTGCATAATTTTGTCTGCTAAGGGCTTCCTTTCGGTTAATCTTTGTAGGATATTTGCTGATTAATTAGTCTAGACATTGCAGCATATTGAATAGGCCTATAAGCTAGTCATCTAAACTTGTAAAAAGAAAAAGTTGTTTAAGAATGTTGTGTTTTCAATCCATGCAATGTGTGGAATGTATTGTATCTCGCTGTAAAACTTTTTAACATCTTATTATTGATATAATGCCTTTTTTTATATTAACTCAGTCAAATATTATCGCTGTAATTTGATTTTTTGTCTTTCGTTATTGCAAACTTGTAACTAGTTCCTAACTGCAAATTTGTGATGTTGGATTAGGCTTACACTTTGTCTATTGTTTGTTGCTGTAAATTTGTAAAGTTACCGCTATTGTAAGTAATGGCTCAAACACTCAAAAAAGTTGACAGAGGGAGTCTAAGGAGCAGCACTGAAATAATCGAGTTGCTGAAAAGCTGGGATACAGAAAAAATACAAGATAAGTTGGCATCTACTAAAAGCCTCAAAGAAATATTTTTGAAAGTGGCAGCGAACATCCCTGGTAGAGATGCACTAAGCTGCCAGAAAAAGATACAGCAGCTTCGAAGGGAGTATCATAAATATAAAGATAGACTGAACCAATCTGGTAATACATCTGACATTCCTCTGCCATTGTCAATAGCTGCACACTTTGACTTGCTGGATCAAATTTTAAGTGATCGACCTTTGACCACTCCTAGCACCTTGCAGACAGGTAGGGAAAAAGGTCAGTATGTTGGTGTTTACAAACCAAGAAGTTCTGAGTTTATGGTGTTTATTCTAACTGTGCATGTATAGCTCACATGATTCTAATGTTTAGAATTTGTTTCTAATGGACATAGGCCTAGTAAAATTGCAGAAAATTTTGTGCCATATACACTAGAGTGCTTATTTTTTCACCAAATATTTTAATTTTTTTTCTGCATGTTTTTCAAGTGTTCATTTTGGAGAAAAAAACATCAACAAAAAAACTTATGAAGAAAATTAATACTTAGAGGATCCTCCAGAGCAATTACAAGAACCGCTGTGAGAATAAACATTTTTGGTTGTAACTTTTGCATTTTTAAGGGTAGTATCCTCTCTAATTTGACTATAAAGATGCCATAAATAGCAGTAAAAGCTTGTGTCATTGTATCTGATTTTATGTTTTGCAGGTATTTCCCATTTTTGGCAAAAAAAATTTGCATTTTAGCACAGAAAGACTCTGTTTTGCTCAAAAACATGCAAAACTAATATTAAAATAAGCAAAATTGGTAATTAATGCACTAGTAGTAAGAAGTTATATATAGGGGTCATTCATGCTTAAATCAAAATGGCTTGTCACCATGTGTCACCAAACATGGGTATTTGTTCTTAAACTTAAAGAGTATCACACAGAATAAAAAATAAAAATTTTTTTTTTTTAAAAACCTCGAGTGGTTTTCAGCTTATAGCAGTTTGAATTTTCGGCCAGTAGATAGAGATTTTGCTCCCGAGTTTTGAAATTCTGATGCTGTAAATAATGCTGTAATTCCATTTCTGTAATTATAGCTGTAATGCTGTAATTCCATTTCTGAAGCGGTCTAATGCCTAAAAATAGCTACATAAAGGTTTTTGGGGTCAAGGAATTCATTTTTGATGACCTAATTGCAAAAATATTTACTGCTTCATGGGAAAAATTGAATTTAAATTTTGACGAGAGCCCAACTTTGGGGGCAAATTTCGGGGTGTAGGCGCAGCGCTGCGAGAAAAACTTTTTTTTAACTAAATGTACATTGTTCATACTGTTTTAGAAATATAAGTTTTTTACTGGCATCTGAACTGGAAAAGGTTTTTGTTTGGATGGTTAATTCTAATAAACCTGCAATTTTAATGGTTTTATCACTTCAAAAATTGTTGGGATTTTCTGAAAAAAGTTTGGCTGACTAGTTTACTTGTTGTGTGAGGTAACTACAGTATAATTTAGGTACAGTAAATAGAAAAATCATTCTATCTAGATATCACCAATAGCTCAGTCAATCATGATTACTGCACGTGGCGTTTTAATAAAAAGTTCAGTATTGATAAAAGCAAAGACAAGACGTACAAGGATCATGCTGTTCACAATGGAGGTAATGGATTTACGAAATCTGCAAGTTGGTGTTGTAAATTACTTTATGCGCTTTGAATATACGAGGGCAAGTCAAAAATTATCCGCACATTGCTCTATAGCGTACTCTTGCTTTAGCTTAATCACAATTTTTTTACATGCATCGAGAACTGTGTCACGTGATCACGATCAGCTGATCTAATAGATCGGTCAGTTTTAACACGTGCTACTTTCAGTTGATGAAAATGTACGCTCCACTAGTACAATGCACCAGAAATGAACAACGTGCTGTGGTCCATTTCTTGTGGTCAGAAGGTTCACCAGCGGCTGTTAGTCACAAAAGACTCTTAGGAAAATATGGAGACAATGCACAATCGAAAAGAACGGTATATGAATGGATTGAGAAGTTTAAAAGTGGCCGGACAAGTGTGAAACACGCAGAAGGAGCAGGACGTCCATCAATCTCTACCAGTGAAGAAAAGACTGAGCAAGCTCAACAAATGATAGTGGCAAACCGGCGCATTACCATTGATGAGTCAGCACAATCTTAGCAGATCAGTCATGGCTCTGCTCAAGAAATCATTCATAAAATTCTTGGGTACCATAAAGTTTCTGCAAGGTGGGTGCCACGACAGCTTACAGAAGAGCACAAGCGTAGACGTGTGGAGATCTGCCAAGCGTTACTAAACCGCTACAACAATAAAGGTGAAGAATTTAGGGTCAATCACTGGATATGAAACATGAGTTCATCACTATAGTCCTAAATCCAAGAGGCAAAGCTTGGAATGAAAGCATCCGTACTCCCCCGTAAAGAAAAAATTCAAGAGTCAACCTTCTCCAGGAAAGATTATGCTAACCATTTTTTGAGATTCGAAAGGGCCTATTTTGGAACATTTCCAGGAAAATGGGAGTACTATCAACAGTGCAAGGTATTGTGATTTGCTAGCCAACCGCTTTAAGCCTGCAATTCGCACCAAACGCCGAGGATTACTGTCAAAGAAGGTTTTGCTGCAGCATGACAATGCACGCCCACATGTTGCCAAAGCAACCATTGAAACCATAAACAAACTGGGTTTCGAGGAGCTGCAGCATCCTGCATATAGCCCAGATCCTGCTCCTTCCGAATGTCACCTCTTTGCTCCACTTAAAGATGCATTACGAAGTTGTAAATTTTCTTCTGATAAAGCAGTACAAAAAGAGGTGCATTAATGGTTGTGTGACCAGCCAAAGACTTTCTTCTCAGATGACATTCATAAGCTTGTCGACTGCTTGAACAAGTGCATCGAAATTGGTGGAGATTATGTAGAAAAATGATGTATTTTTTTACTTTTGTGGATTCACAAAGAAATAAAAACAACAAAAGTGCGGATAATTTTTGACTTACCCTAGTATTACTTTACGCTCTTTGAGAAAAGCGGCAAAGAGAGATCCCTAATATTTAGCGTCGTAATCACATTGAGCACCGAATTGGCAAAATTTTTTGTTTGCAGCAAGTAGGCTGATTAATCTTACGATGATGTCGTATATAATATGGCGAAAAGCAATGCAGTCATGAGAATGTATTTATCACTGTTTATCACAATTGCAGCAGAAGCTTAAACAGTCATTTATTGAAGTTAGGGTTTTATTCTCACTAAATATACAGGGCAAAGATATGATTTAGAAGTTCAAGATCTTAACAGCCAGCAATTTTTGGTTGAGAGTGTAGTAAATTCTAAATTCTATAAATTATTATTTTGTAACTTTGTTGTTGTTCTTTCATTTGACAATTTTTTTAGTCTAGCAACATTATAACCAGACAGCGCAGCAGTTTGTAAAGACTAACTATCAATAAATGAATTTTAACCTTTTTTCTGTTCGAAAGTTACTATTATTATCAAAAGCAATGTACAAAAAACTTTAGTGAGAAGCTATAATTATTGTCTTTAATGATAAGCTTATAATTATCATTGTTGCACATTAAGAGATTCTCTTAAACCCACAAAATGCCTTTGTTTGATTTTGGGGTTATATTACAATAATTTTCCAATAGTGTCTCATTTAGATAAAAAAGAGCGTTTTTTATGTTTCCACAATTGAAAGTTTCGTTGTGTGGATGAATAAATATCGAGCCTTTTTTTGATGGCTTATTCATTTTGGAGTGTACGTGGTATACATTTTGAAAGTGTTAGTTGATTTTGAGCAAAAATTAAATCTGAATATTTGTATTTCAGGAAATCCTGCAGCAATGGATCAAAGGCGATATTACGGAGGCACCGAATTAACAAAAAACAAATAACATCAAAGACTAAACACTAAACAGCCCATGCATAAATAATTAGAGGAATGATATGACGAATCGCAATTAGCAAGAATAAATAAAACGACAATATTTTGCCCTCAGCAATTAAAAACCGTCTTCAGGTGTCTCAACTCTTAAGACATAGACACTAAAAATGCCTTAATTTTTCAATTATCTGTTAAAAGTATTTTTGTGAACTGTTGCTTAGCGTACGGTTTTTAAATGTTTAATTAATTTTGGGCTCTGAGCAGCAATCTGAAACTGGCTGAATTGATTTACCTAGCACAAATCTAATTTATTGATCCATGTTTATCCTGCACGCACGAGGAAGCTATACGGTGGCGCTTTTATTTGGGATAAATTATCATCATCCGCTTAGGAGTTGATCGTATTCTAAGCTTTCCGATTGACGTTTGACTTCTTTCGCGTAAGTTTGTAGCTTGTTCGAAATCACCAAGCAAAGATAACTATCGTAAAGCGCTTTATCCATAAGGACGCAACTTACAACGTGACAAAGACTCAATGCCAAGGCCTAGGACCAAGGACACAGGCGCAAGTGTTCTACAAAAAAAGGTCTTCAAATTTTTTTTCAGGCGATCTCCAATTTATTGGCGTACCCAGGATTTTTGATTAGGGGAGGCCTAAACCACAAATCACGTGAAATGACGTCATCAAAATTTTTCCGAAGAGGAAATTTTTGTGGGACAAAGATATCGTAGGTTATTATTGCTAAAAGCTTTGCGTAAAAATGCTTTTCGAAGCAATAACCAATACCTAATGTAAAATATTGTTAAATTTTTTATAAAATTCACATCAAACTAAATAATTACTGGGTAAGTACATTGTAAAATGTGATATGTGGTATATTATACTAGTTATCGCATTTACTAATTGCTTATTAGATGCTACAGGCCTACTGCATGGCGTACTATTGCAGATATTATTTAGTTTCACGTTGGTTTTTCATTTGTGGTTTATAATGATAGGTGGCAAACGTGGCATGCTAAATTTAAACAAAGTATGTTGTGTAATTACTTTTTAATTTTCGCTTTTATGTGTGTATATTTGCAACCAACAAAAATTGTGGTTGCAAATACAAAATATACAAACGAATAGTAAATTCTCTAACGAACAAACTTTGCAAGTTACAACCCGATTAGCTAACCATTTAGTAGATGAATTTCTACTGAATTTTTTGTGATCATAAATAACTACGATATCTAAATTCTCTGCTGCCGTTGGTAAATGAAATCAATCAAAACACGTCTTTCATTATACTCGCTTTAATACGCTGAAGTGTGTAACGAGTTGGCGGGGCCCATCTCCGCGTCATTGCGCCCGGGCAACACAGCTTCTTTCGAAGAAATGTTGCAACCGGGGCGAGATGTTGGCAATACTGGTGTCCAACTTGAACGGCCTGAGATTTGAACCTCAGACCTCCCGCTCCAGAGACGAACGCGGTACCGCTCGACCAACTGACCGGTGGCAAGTTTTTAATGTTTCTACTGTAATTTACTGCGGTTATCTAACGGCTTTATTGCAGACAAACAATCCTGCTAGTTCTGGATATGCGGACGGTAGGAGTAGAATAGCTTTGATGATTTTGATTAAAGATGAGAATTAGCAAATAAATTTCTAACCTTGGGATTATACCTTTTTTTTACTGTTTTTCTAAACTTTTTCATCTCTAATCCCAGTTACAACCAAAGTTTGCTACAATTTGTTATAAAGCCACCTCTGAAATAAAATCTGAAAAATTATCAAGATAAATTCGCTATGTGTGGGAATTAGATAGTCTTTGCGGAATGATACGAATAGTGATAAAAAGAATGCTATTTCAATTAGTATAACCATTAGTTGTAATTACAATGTAGGAAACAATTGTAATTTTTGCTTTTTACTTCCAAAATCATTTGTGATAATACACTAGAAGGTAAGTCCATCGGGTACAACATAGGATTTTGGAAAATCTAATGACGAGCAATGACCTTATTAATTTGAAGTTTTTCATATAAACTTCACAAAAACTGCAAAATTTTTGAATTTTTGAGAAAAAAATACTCTCCAATATTAGACAACGTAATCTCTTGCAAAGTAAGCAAAAAAAAAAAATTAATCCGACGCCAAAACCTCTTTCAGTACCCCAAATCGTCCAAACTATTATTCTGAAAAATGGACCAAATATCCGAGAATCAAGTTAGACCAATTTCTTTTTTTCGTATGCTTCAAAAGTATGATTCAAAAGTCCGTAAAAAATCGTGCAAAAATAGTTTGAAAAAGTCAACATTTGCTACACTCCGTCCGACACATTTTGAAAGTTTTTTTGTAAATTCGAAGTAATTGCATTTTTATTTACCAAGTTGTTAACTGACAGCAAAAAATTATTCATTTTTCGAGAAAAGGATGTCGTTTGCCCACCTGTCTGCCACACACGGCTTCACACTGCTCATTTTATTGTTGATATCTAGCCAGGAAGCTGGATGTGAATACAAACTGTTTTCAAGTTTTGGTTTGACCTGACCGGTATTCGAACCCAAATCTACTATATCAGCAGCAGACACTTTATCCACTCGACTAATGATAAAAGATGATAAGATTGGTAAAACAAACAGTGTTGTTATATAGAGAATGCTATGCTGCTCTTTTGATTAGGTTTAGCAAGAGCAGCAACAAATGCAATTTTTACATTGCCAGATGTACCTGACTGAGAATGAAACCCATTGTACGAGTTTTCAAAGTGAAAACTCTTTTTATATTACATTAGACTACAAATATTTAGCATACTAAAAATTATATCAAAAATCAACTAATTTTATTGACGTTTGTTACAGCTATGTCATAAACATTTACACACAAAATGTGAATGAGAAAAAATAGTGGCTTGATGCTAGTTCTTTTATAATTTTGTACAGAAAATACCATATTTTGTAGTGTTTAGCAAAAAGAAACAAGAACAGTAACAAATATTCAGCTTGCAATTAATTCACGCAGCAATCTTATAATTTAGATATTTTAGCAAAAAAGAAGTAATCCTCAGTTAGTCCGTAATTATCTCTGAGTTACTGAATAAAACTCCTGCTGCGATGCCGCGTCACGGCAATCAAACGCTTATTAACGTTATGCGAAGGAAAAGCGAACCGATCGCTTTTAATAGTCCTTGAATTATATTGAAATTAATTGAAGATCAAGATTGAAAAGATAATGACAATAAGTTGAGACCTTTTGTCAGAAAATTGAACTTCTCGTGGAGCAAAAACGGATTTTTTATCTTTTGTAGTTTGGGAGTTATTAACGTTTGAATATGTTGTGTCGAATCGATCCCCCTCTAGGCCATTAATCAAAAAATTTTGCCTGGTCCGAATAGGGTTAACCCAAATATTCATGATTTTAAGCATAATTTGAACCTAACCAAGAAATAAGGGGGGTTGAAGTGGTTAAGCAATTTAATGCTGTCAAAGAGTCATAGGGCTTCCAAGTCTTAGCAATTAGTTATTTGAAATTGCTCTACAGACTGTAAACGTAAGAAATATCATCTAAATGGATTTAATGGCATTTTTTTCAACAATCACAAAAATCGCCATGCTGGAGGTTTTACTCCCAAACCCCTATAGCCTTTGGTAGCTGAGGTTTTATTCCAAACCCCAATCTATAACTTGCAATCACGTTTAAGCCTTAGGTTCAAGCCTTTTTTTCGTAGCAAATTCTGGTTAAGCACCTGAATGGTAAGGCTGCAATAATTAAATGTACATTGCTAGTTCATTAGAAACATAAACATTACCACACCATAAAAATTAGTTGAAATAATGACAAAATTGGCTTACAATTATAAGGCAACGTATTTCGTAGATTTTTATCATAAGTCATCGAAAAAAATTCAGTCATTATAACCAGAATTCATTAATTCAAAGCCTTAATATTTTGCTGAGTACCAAACTCCATGCCAAATTTGGAGCTCACATGATCTCTGGCTTAGAAGTTAGTTAGGAGGACATTATTGTCTTCCCATGCAGTTACTGCATTGGTTAAATAATTCCAGATCAACAGTAAAGATCTCATCCTCAACTGAAACTGTTTCTATCTAATAAAAATAAAAAAAGCACGCCAAGACATTTCACTACTGACTTACAGATCTTTATGGAAAAGCTAAAAAGTCTGAATAGTTTTGTTTTAGTATATCACCACATCAATGTAGGCTATTTTAACTTTGCAAAGTAGGATTTCTGGTGTGTTATCATGCAATACTGAATTTCGAACAAAAAAATTACCATCATTCAACAACACTATTTACTGCATTTAAAAGGTAAATTCAACTTGCTTTTTGATACTAAAAAGCTCTTATTGGCACAATGATCAATTTTCGACTTACTTTTTTGCTGAAGTTTTTAAGGTGAAAGTGATGGATGAATTAGTGCACATGAGAGAATAACACAGTAGGCTAATTAACTGATTACTGCTACAAGAGTGAGCTACTCCATACTGAAAGCAATAAACCTGTAATTATCCGCAAAAGTTACAAAGATTGGCCGACAATTTAATTCAATTCATTTCGGCATGCGAAAAGACTAAGTACAGTTATTAAGGTCTACTTCGAACTGCCAACACAAGAAACAAGGCAAAAAAAAGTTAAAAACTCTCGATAAACAAAACAACACACCCCAAAATAAATTTGAATACCAGCAAGTTCTCAATTTAACAGATTTAATAACAAAAAAATGTAACGTGGGGGGATGGTCAAAATTGTAATGATTCGATGTGGTTCAGAGTATTGGGATACTTAATTAATTTTTAGTTCTGTCTTGAATTTGAAGAAAGTATTTTCTTTAATTGGTTTTGGGATTTCCTGAGAATAAAAAATTAACTATTAAATACAATTTTTATATGCTATGCCTTAGCAATTAACTTTTGCCTACCTATCTGCTGTAATAAAACCACAACCAAAAAGAGAAAAATAAACCCATGATATGAAAATTCAACAATATATCTCAGTGAACTATTACATTAGTTCTGCCTATTTCACTTCAGGAATAATTCAACAGTATGTGTTGTGCAATGTACAGTTACTGGTAGCATACCTAGCAAGATAGGCAACTGGCATAATGTGATCTATTCTACAAGCCTATGCACAGCGCAATAAGCCTCCAACAACCAACAGAAACTTAATTTCATGATTAACACGTTCAGCTCGTTCGCATTTCACACACGCTTTCCTCTGTGACGTAATCGTGCGTGGTACGCTGAGTTTAACC
The DNA here is from genome assembly GCA_963965965.1 of Trididemnum nubilum. Taxonomy (NCBI): domain Eukaryota; kingdom Metazoa; phylum Chordata; class Ascidiacea; order Aplousobranchia; family Didemnidae; genus Trididemnum; species Trididemnum nubilum. Next base: position 36,535,477 of record OZ014486.1, on the reverse strand, counting down.
AAACACAGATTAAAGTCTTTTGGCACATGTAGTATAGTCGCTATAAGCAGAATAATTGTTTTGCATGAGTGTCCACCGGTGGTACACGACGTCTATTGCTTAAATATTTACATTTTAAACGTCATGTACCACCGGTGGTATACGAATTTTATACTAAATTTTATAATTTGGCTAAGATATTTTGAAACCTCGTGCAATTTAGATTACAATTTTGCAAAGATAGTAGTGGATGTTTCAGATCAAATGTCGACATACTGAACGAGTCTTCGTGGAACAATCAAGTGGTATAAAAAAGTTTTCATCTAAGTTTTCTTGGAACTGCCATTGTGAATGCCTGGTATATCCACTCCAAACTTGCAGGAAGAAAATGGATATGCTGCACTTTCGAGATGCTGTCATTAATGGCATGATTGAGCAGAATGAGCAAAATGATGGGAAGTTTTGCCAGTAGAGAGAAGAATGCCCATACATAGACATTATCTTGGTAAGGATAAAAGACCAGCTCGCAATAACAGAAAAAAATGCAGGTCCTGCTACGAAAATATTCAGAAAGAAGAATCCGTTGCTGTCCTAGAAGCCAAAGCGAGTCACAACATATTGTGAAAACTGTAAAGAAAACCAGGCTATATGCATTGAATGCTTCAACAAAAAACATTCCTAAACACTTTTGCCACAAACTAAACGTTCAGAATGCTTTTTGGTTTTCTGGCACAGTATGTGATGCATAACTAGTGTTGTAAAAAAACGGTTTTTTTTGAAGGGCGTTTTTTTACCTTGTTTTTTTTTTGTTTTTTTTTTGTCGTTTTTTTTGTTTTTTTTTGTTTTTTTTTGTATGTAATTGTAGTTTTTAGATGATTGAGAAGACTTAGGGCCGGTCTACACTGTGCGTACAAAATTTCAAAATTTTTTACGCTCGTACGTCGAGGGTGTCTACACTACACAAAACGGCGCTTACGAGCGTAACAGCTTAACAGCGTATTCTGTGGGTGGCCATAATATTATGCTGAATTGGATGACGGAAATCACAGATTTATTGCAATTCTTTGTTGTTTCGGTTAAATTTGGGTCAGATTATGCATCACGAGAAAAAGTATTGTTATTTTGAAAATTTGAACGAGAATTTTTTTCTTCCTTCCTCACAAAAAACATAACGTACGGCCAATCAGTGATCGAGTGACTGTTACTAAAAAGGTAGATCTGGGTTCGATTCCTTGTTTAGCGTTCAGCAATAAAAAGGGACACCGTGAAGACTTCACAGGGTGTGGTAGACAAAACGTGGCAGCTTAACTCGAACACCAAAAGGTTTCTTTGCTGTCTCGTTGCCAAAGCAACTTGGTGAATACAACAAAATTACAAAAATTAACTTACAGGCCACTGATGCCGGCCCGGCGTCAGGATAGCGTGACTAGGTGGGCAGAAATGAATTTTGGGGTGCACGAGAAGTTTATTTACGTAAATTTAAGAGTGTGGATCAAACGAAAAAGGTGAAGACGTAAAAAAAAGGTCTTCAGTTCAAAAATTTTCACAAGCTCTGGTTTCCATCTCAAAATTTTGCGATTTTCCACGAATCCTAAAGCGAAGACCAAAAAAAAAGGTCTTCGTCCCCAAAGTTTCATGAAATCCTGTGTGAGTCCACAAAAACTTCGAAAAACAGTTCTTGCTCGCAAATTCTAGGGCGATAAGCACCAATTTGGGAGTCTTAGGCCTCGACTTGCACTCCAATAGACCCGAGCGTGTTAATTTCTTCCGAGCACAGTCCTCGTTTGGCGCACAAAAGCAGTCATTTAAGGAGGCACGGCCCCGGAATGCCCCCTCGTGGAGCCGGGCCTGCACTGATGGGCACTAGAGGCTGGTTTCAAAGGTTCGGTTCTTCCTCTTTTGAATTTCTTTTAGCGGAGAGTGACTCGATGGAAAGATCTGATCACAATATTTTGCAGGGTACATTTTGTTTTCAGCTTTCAACTGTTTTTCAGTTCTACTGATACATTCCGTTTACAGAGGTAGAGTCCTCGAGAACACAGTTTGAAGTCCTTGGCCTCGAAGCTTCAAGTCCTCAAAAATTGCCCTGTTGTCGGCTCGAGAACAGCAGTATTTTTGGAATCCTTAAAGGTTTGTAGATCGTTTTTTTGTAGAAAAACTTGCTTTTTTGGAGATTTTTTGATTTTGTTTTTTTGAGAACACCTGAAAAAAAATTTTTAAAGACATTATTATTATTTTTTTTGGAGAACACTTGCGCCTATGTTCTTGCCCTACAAAGGGTCTGTCCTCGAAAGGGCTGTCTTTGGCCTCGGATATGTTTTTGTGTCCTTGGCCTCGAGCCTTGTGCCCTCAACTCCAACTCTGTCCCGTGTTCGTTTAAGCCAAATGTTGAGCGTCTTTCGCTTCTCTCCCATATCAGCCTTTATATAAACTTTATCCAGTCCACTCCTGGAAACACAACAGACGGTGCGTGATGCGTAGCATGCCGGTGTAGGTTATCCTCTCGAATTGTCGAACAGTTTGAGTGCGCAAACACATTAAACTACAATCTTTTCCGCATTTAATCCCTTCTGCAAAAACATCACGCATTTTATCATTATTGTATTGACTCCTCCCCGCAAGCGGTTTGAGTTAACTCTTCGTAACCAATCAGATTGAATTGCATTATAACTCGTGATTTCATAACTAAAATTTTTGTTGACATGCTTATTATTATTCACTGTTTATTTCAGACACATGAAGTCCATATACGAGCACTATACACACACACACACACAAAAAAAAAGAAACACTGTACAGCTTGAGCTGTTCTTTTCCTGAATGGTGCAACATACATCATCTTCCATTCATTCACAAACAAAATGCCACAATAATGATCATAGTATATAGAATCATAGAAGCAAACAGAAGACATTAACATTTTAAGCCAAAGGTTCTGAGATAAGTGACAGCGTTCAACAAATTTATTCGTAATTTTACGCTGCAGAGCGTAAAAAACGAATCAATGTTATAGTATATTTGACTTGCTTTGGCACTGTGATAGCGAGTCATGCCATGCAGAATTCTATACGCATCATTGTAGGCAACTTTTAACCGATATATAGCAGCTGTGGAGTAGTTACACCATAGTTGACTAGCATAAAAACTCATGCAGTGTGCACGAAATAAAATGTTTTTCACCTCAATTGAACATTTAAAAAAACGAGTTTTGAGCTTACTGGCTGCACAATATAAATATCTCGCTTGTTTGCAATATCAGTATCATCACATAAATCACTGCTAATACTAACTCCAAGATATACCACATTATTCACAAACTTAATTTTCTGACCATCAATATTCATATTTCAAGGCATAAACGTGTACATATCTTTGAAGAAAAAGTCATACCAACAGTTTTTTTTACAATTAAAAACAATATCATGTAATTTGGCATAATTACTACACACATCTAATAAATCTTGTAGCCCTCCAGCACTCGCAGGAAAGCAGCATAAATCATCAGCATACATTATTGCAGTATTCATCTTTTCTTTTTTCACACAAACGCTTCTACTGAACGCTTTTTTTACTACCACTCTGGTAGTTTTGTATCACAGTAACGTACAAGAATTTGATAATAAAAGTTTGGGATTCAATCCCTCACCCGCTAAACCTAAACTTATTTGCAGAAATGCTTACCCAAGCATCAGCCGAAGATTGAGAAATCTCACTGATGTCCAGCTACTTGCACTTTCATAAAACATAAAACGAAAATAGGGCGAACTATGGTAGCTAAAAAATTTCAATTACCCTATACTGCAGAAATACTGTATTATTACCACTGAAACTGCAGAAAATTGATTGTGCGATTAGAGCATTCAATAAGTTTACTGTACTCTGAGGAGGAACTTTTGAATTCCCTCAATAGGACAGATATTGCAACTTTTGTAATACAACTGTATTCAATATTTTCAAAAACTCAAAAAAATAAATTTGTTGCAAGCAAAAGTACAAAATTTTAAGCGCAAAGCAGTGAATATTTCAGAAAGTAACACATCGAGTATCTCTTACGATTGTAATGTTTCGGAGGGAGTGAGGAACCCTCCATCTGGTTGTCGCTTCACGTAGATATCAGCGCAGATTAGACAAGCACATATTATTATTGATAGTATTGATATATAAACAAGTGTAAAGTGAAAGCTACCTCAGAGATTTAATCAGAACTTGTAGGAAAGTTCATCTCAAGAGTTTTTGCTTAAAGGAAAAGCTGTCTCGTAGGTTTAATAAAAACTTGTAGAAAAAAATAACCAGATGATTAAAAAGGATGCCAATGTCCAATCAGTCTCAGAAAGCAGATATTTTATTACACATCACCAATATTTTGATTGTAAAACTTGAATATGAGTAATGCCTGGATCCTGGATTTCAAGCAGCAACTCTATGAAGCATTAATAATCACTAATGTCTGGATAGATTTCATGGTGGGAAAAGAAAATGTCACAAGTTCAGCCAACAGCACTTAACCCAAGCCATGAGCAATTTTCATTACGGTGTGTTGACCATGAGGCATGTTGAAGAAATACAGAACAAACATTAATGAAATTTGATGACTTTACTTCTGCTTTTCACTCTTATAACTAAAGGAGAAAATGTCATACTGTTAGTCAACAGCGCTTAACCCAATTCATGATCTATTTCCAGTAGGTTGTGATGACCATGAAGCATGTTGTAGAAATACACAACAAACATTAATGGAACTTGATGGCTTCTGGTTTTCAATCAAGCAGTTCCAACAATTTTCCAATTATCTTCTACGTGTTGGAGGACCTAGAGTAAAACAAATAATAATTACTCCTGCCAAAAAAAGTTCATAATTCTGCAAAGTGTCCAAAACCGTCATGAGCAGTAGACATATCAAAAAAACGTATCAATTATGCATAAAACAGTTGCACAAAGAGAGGAGTCGAAAATTTTTAGAGGCAACCAGTTGACACTAGACGATTGACTTGGCCAACTTTAATCATAGTCCGAACCAGACTCGAAAGATGTTTGACGCAAAACCCTAACCATATCGCCGTGGTGTCAAATTTTCTTGCATCAAACTAATCACATTAAATCTCAAAAAAGCGCCAATACTATATTCAAGAACAAAGCTATCAAATCAATTTTAGCAAAATTAAAGCAAAAAATTTTTTTTTTAAATTAAACAAAGAATACTTTATTCTGTCAAAAGTAATTCTAGCGAAGATATCACTACAGCATTTTTTAAACCATAAGGCGCAGCAAACTGGAACATACAACTGTTAATTGGCGCACTGTTGTACAGTAGTATCGATAAATGGCTTCTATAATTATTATTTTCTAGCATAAAGCGCACCAAATGGCTTCTATAGCTTTTGTTATTAGGCACAATGTGCACCAAACTTTAAGATGCACTACATTACATTAAATTTATTAAACTCTAAAAAACTTTAAAAAAATCTAAATGGTTTAACTCTGAATGAAATTATGGAATCAAATCAAGTCTTTCATTATACATGCTGTAACACATTGAAGCACATAAAGTTGGCAGGGCCCACCACAGCATCCTCGCACCCGAGCAACATAGCTGCCTTGAAAGAAATGTCGCAGCGATACAAAGCCACTGGCAATGCTGTGTTTGATTTGACCAGGCTGATTTAAATCTCAGACCTCTACTCCAGAGACGAATGCATTACCACTTCATCAACTGGCCATAAGAGAGCATAACCAGAAGTATAGATTAAATGTATCAGAGTATAAGGCACAAGTTGGATTTCTTAAAAAATTTAATTATCATTAGTGCACCTTATGGTTTGAAAAATATGACACTTTAAATCTTAGTTGCACCTAAGAAAACCAAGCAATGCTACTCATATGATACAAGAAAGTTGAAAATGTGTAGTCATCATCATCATCAATTCATCATATTTATTTATTTACCAAGTGACGTCATATCACAAGAAAAAACTGCAACTTCCTCTAGGTCTATCACCAAAGCATCGAAACATGCAATTCCTTTAAAACCAACACACAAACTTGCAGAGTCAAAGCGATATTTAGTCACTTGGTGAGGAGACAGCGAAGGACCAAAAGGTCATCTAAGTCTACTGCCACCTCACCAAGTTAAGGTTAAAAAAGCAGCTTCTAGATTTTCTCAGTCTGCTACTTTCTATGATAAAAAATTTTATGCAAAATTAAAACAAAGTGCTGCAAAGATATGTACCGTACACTTTGTACAGTGTATACACAAAACTCACAGTCAACATGTAAAGAAAATGCAAGGCAACATTAGAATTGTTCTAACTCTAAGCATACTAAAAAAAAAGAAAAAAAAATACTCTAACTACAGATTGGATAGAAAATAAAATCAATAAAGTTCATAATGCTATTTATGTTATATAGAATTTAAAGTGGGCAATTGGAGTGAAAAAAAAACCTCCTTGCTTTGTTTTGTATTGTTTGCCAATATGTCATTAGTAGGTACTGGTACAATTTCCAATACCAGTATATATCCCCTTAGTCAGTTTCTGCAAAATACTTATAATTCAAGGGCACATCAAAAATGAGAGATGACGTATTGTATAAATGTGTGATAGATGAATGCACCATCTCATGCCATTCAAGCAATAGAATAGGTTATTGTTGAACTCAAGCATAAATATGCAACTATGATTCCTGTAATTACTACTGCATTGCTGATAGAAAGCTGTTATTCTAGCTTTTATAGCTGTATCCTATATAGCTGTAAAAACCTTGTAGTTAAGTTGCAGTGATGTGAACACTATCTTGTCACATAATCACATTAGAAAAAACTTTAAAAGTTACAAATTTTCTTTGGTCCACTCAGGGATATCTAGACAACATCGGGATGCAAAGGCTTTTAGCGATTTCCTTTTTCTTACGACAGTAGAAGGGCTATCGCTCAGAAGCAAGTGATTGAGTAAACAACTACCGCACAAACCTGCAGCGTCTTTCTAAAGTCAAGCTTGGCAAGCGCACGTGTACTAAACCAGTAAAGCAGTTGTAAGAATGCCGTAAGTTTTGTTAATGGTACATTTTCTGTATATAGTATAGTCAGAGTTCTCTTCTGGTACAGTACTATAATAGTTCAGAGGATTATAATTACGGTAGCCTAGTTATTAGTAACGTGGAAGTATGTACTCTGTACGGTATAAAAAGCTGTTGAGTGAATGTAACCGAAGTGCATGCAGTAGTCTAGACTTTTCGCTTGCTCTGAATCCATTACCGTAGCTTGCAGTTGTACAGAGTTCTGCGAGGTCTACAATACAGTTACAAAAACAGTATAGGCTCAACAATAATGTCTAAAGTTGCCTAGATACCTGCCATTATTTGAAAGTTTCGGCATTAGAAAAAACTTGATATCGAGAGTAGGACCACAAAAGTTAGAAATTTAGAGGTAAAATTCAAAAACTAATTTTAGATTTGATGAGCTTATCAATGTCAGTTTTTTTTTCAGCTAATTCAAGTCCTACCTGCATTGCCGTCTTTAAATTTGAACAAATAAGCATTTTAATTGTGATCTAAACATATATGCTGTTGCAGTGTAATCGTAACGTTAATATCAATACCGGCGTTGTTTAATATTTTAAGTAATGTTTAGTATTTGTTATTTCACTGGTGAATACATGCTGTGCCCCATTATGCTAGTCTGGTTATCGATCTGTGCAGTCAAATCAAAACAACCAGCAATGTTTGTCTCAATTCCAAAAGGATGAGGACAGGGTTCCAACGCATTTGTCAACAAAAAATTCTTTACTTTTTCCATACCTAAATTTACTCAAAACAAACTAAGCTTTAGTCATTTGAAATACACAAAATTGCAGTTATTTTAACACAATCCAAAAACCAACTCAACAGAACTCAGTTACAACGGGGATGAAGACGAATAAATAGCCTATAGTAATGGACATTTCTTAATTGCTAAGTGATTGTTCATAGTGTTTGGATTCTTACAAGATGAAGGCAATGCGGCATAGTGTTTAAGTCACAGGCTCAAAGGTTGTATCCACGCGGCTGCTATATTCACTACTACAGGACTAGAGTTCTCGATTTAGCAATGGTAAGCACTGGTACATCCGGATTGACTAATTTCTTGCACATTGTAGGCAATCTGGTTGACTTCTTTGTCAGTTGCTAAAAGTAACCAAGCAGTAGGCAAGCGGTACTGCATGGGCTTATACAGTTGAAGCTTGTGAAATCCGAACTATGGCTCCTTTTTATTTGTAGGGTGGTAAACATAGGATAGCATAACCTAACTACTGGCTAAAGCGTAAGCTGAATAACCTTTAACGCATAGGGTGACCAACTGACAAAGTGAGATACATACAATAGGCCTACACCAGACTAACTACCGGGATCTGCATAGCCAGAGGTGGGCACAAATAACATATCAAAAGCGCAACGTAACAAAGCGCAACAATCTTTTCAACCAAAAGCGCAGCGCAAAATGCGCGATTTAATTTTTTTAATTTCTGAAGCGCAGCGCAACTTCCGCAATGAACTTTTTGATTCAGTTGAAGCGCAGCACAATTCCGCAATTGCGGAACGGCATTTCCGTACCAAGTTAAAGCGCAAACTACCTTCCGCAAAATGAATTTCACAACACAACGCAAATACCGCATTTTTTTGCGATTTGAGACAAAAAAGAGCAAATAATTGCTAAAGAAGGTCAACATTTATTAATATTACGATCGAATGGAACAAAATTAAGTTCAAATTCAATGTATAGAATGGCGCTATTAACCGAAAAAAAAAGTTGAAAGCGCAGCGCAATTAAAGCGCAACAAATTCTAAAGACTTTAGTCCGCAACGCAACTTCCGCAATTGCGGAGGTTGCGCTTCTGATTGTGCTCAACCCACCTCTGCGCATAGCCTACTGCTATTTGCAGTGTTTGTGCCAAAGATATAGGTTACCTGTGCAGGTATAGTCTAGTGAATATATTCCTAGTAGTTCAACTGCTGGAACCAGTATGCTTTGCTGAAAGGGAGCTTTCTCTTGCAGTTAACCAAAGGCTTAAGCAGAGTGCCTACTGCAGGCTAATACTGCTGTGGGCTATTAGCACATTATTAGTTCGTGGGCCAGTAAATCTCTCAACTTGACTTAAAATCCAAACATGGCCTAGGCAGACAGCCTACTGTTAGCTATCAGTGCATTATTAACAGAGGTGGGCGTTGCGCAAAATAGTTCGCAAGTTTTGCAAGTTGCGCAAATTGCGCAAGTTGCGCAATTGCGGAATTTGCGTTGCACTCTATGCCTGTTTTTTCAGCACTTGCGCAATTTGCGTTGCGCTCTAAGCCTGTTTTTTCAGCGCTTGCGCAATTTGCGTTGCGCTCTATGCCTTTTTTTCAGCGCTTGCGCAATTTGCGTTTGCGAATCGGTAAATCTAATGTTTGTTGCGATTTAATTGTGAATTTTTTTCCAAGATATGCAATCACAAAATAATTTTTAAATGTTGATCTGCATATCCTTGTCAAAAAATAAATAAATTTTGATTTTACAGATTTAAAGCATGATCACGAGATAGTTGATACAAGCTGATTGCTGATAGAAAGATTTTTTTCTTGATTTATTTTCTTCTGCGTTATCTGCTTTTTTTCTTGTTTTGTTTTCTTCTGCGCTATCAGCTTTTAAACCGCTAAACGTGCTGTTTTTGAAGTTTGAGCGATTGAATATATTAAGGAGAACTTGTGTGCGACAGAAATCAGGGGTGCCAGTTGGGACAGAGTTGTAAGTCGAGCCGGGCTTTTCGGGTCGGGTTCAGGCCTAAAGTTGACAAAATTTTCGGACTTATTTTGGGCCTGAAACGTACTTTTTGTCTTAAGTGCACAAAAATATAATTAAAATAATCTTGCAAAATTGCTGGATTTTTCAGACCAAACCTAACTTTCGGGCTTTTTCGGACATGATTTGGGCTTCAAAATAGCTTTCGGGTTCGGGCCGGGTTCGGGCTTATATTTTCGGGTTCGGGCCGGGTTCGGGCCTGAACTAATTGGCCCGTTTACAACTCTGAGTTGGGAGATCCCCCTCAACCGAGTTTTCCAAAATTTCGAACTTTTAAACCGTTAGAGCTAGATGAATTAGATTTTTTAAATGGGTAAAAATCAAAATAAACTAAACGTAACAAAAATTGGGGGGTGCCACAATAAAGGTTGGCCCCAAACGGGCCCTCCAAAATTCAAACTTTTTAACCACGCACACTGGACTCATGAAATTTTCAGGGTGGGCAAATATAAAAAAACGTTTTCCCAAACGGGGCTCTCCAAAACTCAAACTTTTTAACCTTTTAAAGTGGATACATGAAATGGTGGTCCACAAATTTTCAACTTTCCTATTAGAAGCAAGCTTTGCATTTCTGCACCATCAGTTTCTTTCGAAAGGTGCTTCTCCAGTGCAGACTTGACTGTGAGCGAATTCAGAATGCAACTAAGTGGTGAACATTTAAAAGCACTCAATGTCATGCACTGCAATAAAACGCTGCTTTAATTAACCAGTCGTTTAACAAATTTTTTCTGAACATCGGTGGTGGTTGAGTGGTTGTTCACTTTTTCAGCAAATTAAGTTAATTTAAGCCAGATTAGGATTCGGTTTTAGCTGTTTGGAATAATTCTGAAATAGCCAAGTATTCTAAAATGTCCATCCCTAGTGGTAGTACGTGTGCTTTAGATGAGCTATATTCCAAGGCTGCCCAAACCATAGCCCGCGGGCCACAATTGGCCCGCGAAGCTATTTTGTGTGGCACGTGAGGTCTTTTTGCGCGCTTGATTTTTTCATGGAAAGGCTTACCATTTTCTAGCAAATAAAAAGGTCTAACGTTGGTCTTAGCCATCAATGCGGCTAACAAAAGGCCTGAATTTCTTGGTAAAAACTCTTGGTAAAAATGCATGAGGTCCGCAATAACTTTTCTCCCGCAGTTGTGGCCAGTACCAGAAAAAAGGTTGTGCAGGCCTGCTATATGCTGTGTACGGTTGAAAGACGAAGAGCAATGTATTAAAATTATATCAGGGATCGAAATTAACTTTTTTGACAACTTGGCCGTCGGGCAAATGTTATCAAATGTCTATCTGCCCAAGAAAATTTCAACTTGCCCGAAAAAAAAGTACTCTAAGTTTTGAGGTTAGCTTGGAAAAAAGCACTGAGTTTGCAAAATACGCGTAGTTTCGAGAATCAAGTTTTTGTGAGCGATCGTTAAGATAATGTGATGCAAACAGTAACTTTTCCAATCATGCATCAGCAAAAATTGATTTTTTGATTGTAAATATTTCATTTAATATTTAAAGATCATAATTATTAATTACCGTTGTGGTTTGTTGCACACGTATTTTTATTAGCGAATATTTTGGAAACTACATCAGCTAGAAAGCTAAAAGATCTTCAAAATAATCATAACAAAAAAATTGCAAAATTCTTGATGTTATCTTCATGCAGCGCAGGGTAATATTTGTGGTATCTGAAACAGCTGTTAGCGTGGCAAGCGCCGGAAAACTTTTCCAGAAAAAAAACGGAAGATTTTGTGCCAAACAGTTGCTAAACGCGTCCAAGAATCGAAAAATCTGCGTGCGATTAAGACGTGTTAATTGCGATAAATAATGTGCGTACTATTAGACAATGCATTAATTGTGGTAGTTACAAAGTGATTACTAAAATAAAGCAAGGAGCAGCTTTCTCTACGTACAAATTTTACTTTATTGCAACAAAACCGAGTAAATTGCCTCTTTAACTAATCTTGTTTGAAGTTGTCTAATACGCCGTATTTTGTTAAGTTGCCACTGGGGAAGTTAAGCTGAAAACTAACTTGCCCGCAGCGATTTCAGCTTGCCTGGGGCAAGCGGGCAGGCGTGAATTTTGAACCCTGTATTTAGTTTAAGCTACCTCAATTAATAAGTACAAAATACTTTTTAATTGAGGTAGCTTAAACTAAATACAGGGTTCAAAATTAATAATTAATAATTAGTAGCCGAAAACTTGGCCTCTACAATAGGAAAAAGATTAGATAAAAGGGTCGGAAGAACAAACGACAAAATCACCAAAGATTGCTTTTCTGCCCACAAGAAAGATGCGTGGTTGCAAAAATTCAAAAGATTCAACACTACTATTCCTAGTTCGGCCACCATCGAGAGATTATTTGCTATTGGTTCTGATATTTTGCGATCGAAACGATCGTCTATTACGAAAGAAAAATTTGAAAAGTTTGTTTTGCTTCATGAGAATGAAAAGTGTTTAAAAAAGTCAACGCATTATTTCTGAATGTGAGTGAGTGGAGCTTTTTTGTTTTGGTGTTTGTTTATTTTTATTGCTGTTTATTTTTATTATTTTTTTTGTTTTAGAGTTTAATTGTTTTTTTTTCAACAATAAAAATAATTCTTTCTTCGATCTTAGATATGTGCCATTAGTTATAAAAGCTAAACGCAATGCAGTTGGTTTATTCCAGGGCAGCTTAGCTGAAGATGGTACAATATTTGTACTTCCATATTTTTATACTTAACACCATCGTCTGCAGCGCGCTTTTGAAACTTCGATTATGCAAAAATTTTCACTCAAAAACTTGTTTAAGTACCGAAATTTGTGTGCGCTTCTCAAGCAATCAAATCGTAGTTGCGCTGTACTATTTTCAATTTTTGGTTGCGGAATGTATGTTTGCGCTTTAAAGCGTTTAGAATTTTCGTTACGGAATTTGCAATTGCGATTTAAGCTTTTAAGATTTTGATTGCAAAATTCGCATTTGCGCTTTAAGCTTAAAAATCTTGGTTGCGGAATTTGCGTTTGCGCTTTAAGCTAAAAAAATTTTGGTTGCGGAATTTGCGCTTGCGCTTTAACCTTAAAAAATTTTGGTTGCGGAATTTGCGCTTGCGCTTCGAGCTTAAAAATTTTTGGTTGCGGAATTTGCGCTTGCGCTTTACACTAGAAAAATTTTGGTTGCGGAATTTGCGCTTGCGCTTTATGGTGTGTTTTTCAAACGCCCAGCTCTGATTATTAACGTGTAATAGGTTAATAATCTCTGAACTTCATTCGGATGCAGCAGCTGTTGAAATACCGGTAGATTTCTTCTGTTTCTGCTAACCTTTCGCATACTGTCTGCGTATGCCACGCTTTTGATTGCCTTTGATGTAATAATACTATAACTACAGCATAATAATAATGCTCTTCTTCCTCTTCTTTCTTTATTTCCCGCTTTTTCGTGAGGGTTGCGGGGGCAGTAGCTCAAGATTAAGCCGCCACACCTCACGGTCTTCAATCACCTCCATCCTGTTGCTCGGGTGAAGTCCCGAGCGATTCCATCCAAGATTCTCAATGTAATCGGTTCATCTAGTTCTAGGTCATCCAACTGGTCTTCTCCGAATTGAAAGAGCTCAGATGGTTTGGCCATGTAAGCAGAATGCCTCAGGAAAGACTTCCCAAACAAGCTTTACTTGCCAAAGCAAAGTGGAGAAGTACGGTACCGGCTCGATGTTAAGAGATTTTTGAGTCTCAGAGCTACGCACCTTGTTAAACAGTGTAACTCCTTCGATTTTTCGTAAAACCCTCACTTCGGACGCTTGCATTTGTGATCGCACTCTTTCGATCATTACCCAAGATTCATGATCATAAGTGAGAATGGGGACAAAGACTGCTTTGAAAATTGAGAGTTTTGCCTTTTTCGACAATTCTCGTTTCACGACAACCGAGTAGTGTGGAGCTCGCATTACTGCACTAGCCTTGCCAATGTGGGTATCCAGTTCTTCTTTTTGCCCTCCGTCACTCATATTGCAACCCCAAGATACTTGAACTTCTCTATCTGCTTTACTGTCGCTGCATTCACTTGTAGCACGCACTGATCAGGGTTTCTTGAAAAATGAAATACTTCAGTTTTAGCCGTGCTTATTTTCATTCCGGCGGTGTTGCATGAATCTGCAAAGCTATTTAATGCGCGCTGGAGGCTGGGGGGTCATTCTGTGCTTTTCGTACGAGCACGAAAATCCGGCGATCGGCAAATTCAGCCGAATATCTGTGACTTGGTATTCCATGCTATGCCTGCGAAACACGAATTTTCGATAATCGGCAAGAACATTCGGCGTTCTTCAAGAACGTTCGGCGTTCGACAAGAATGTTCGGCTTTCGACAAGAATGTTCGGCGTTCAGTAAGAGCATAGAATACGCTCTCGCCTCGATATTCTATGATGCTCTTGTACGAATTTTTCTTTTCGAATTTTCGTAAAAAGCGCTAAAATTCCACGAAAGCTATTACCTTTCGGGAGGCATTCGGTCAACAGTGTACAGTTGTAGAGTAAGCTTTTTGGGATGGCTGCAAGGTACTATCTGTTAAATGCAGGGTCTAATGTGCTTAGGGAACAACGTCCAAGACCAAATCCCTTAGAAGAACTGACAGAAGTAGCATTTGTTAGTGAATATCGCTTGTTTAAAAGTGACGTAAGATTATTGGCTTTTTTATTAAGAAGTGAACTTGGTGGGAGAGGTAGTCGCATCTGCGACATTACGTTAGAAGAAAAAATTCTTGTTGCTTTGAAGTGTTTAGCATCTGGAAGTTTTCAAAATAGTGCTCAAAATGCTTTGAACGTTTCGCAACCCACTGCTAGTCGATGTTTAAATAATTTTGTAGAAGCACTATGCCGGAAAGCAGGGCAGTTTATTTACATGCCTTCTACACCTGCGGAAAGAGAACAAACCAAGCACAAATTTTACGATATTGCTGGTTTTCCGGGAGTTTTAGGTTGTGTAGATGGACGCATATTCCAATCATTGCTTCAACGATAGATGAGTACGCATATGTCAACTGAAAAAATTTTCACTCGATAAATGTGCAAGCAGTATGTGATGCTGACATGGTTTATTTGGATGTAGTTGCTAGATGGCCTGGCTCACATCACGACTGATTTATAATGAGCACGTCGGCGCTATGCAACCAGTTTGAAACAGGATTGCATGGAGATGGCTGGTTGTTGGGTGACAGCGGTTACGGATTAAGACGATGGCTAATGACCCCTATCAATAGTCCTAAAACAAGGGAAGAACGTCATTATAATGAAGTTCATCGTAGAACTTGCTGTTTGGTCTAAAGATCATTTGGTGTTTTGAAAAGTCGTTGGAGAATTTTAGACCACACCGGTGGAACTCTTTGTTATTCGCCTGATAAAACTGCCAAGATTTTTATTGCATGCTCTATCCTGCATAACATTTGCCCCCGCCGTAGGACTCCATTAGTTGATGGTTTGTTAAACATTCCACCTGCAGTCGATAATGACGATAACGATGGTCATACAGAAGCAACATCTAGCGGAGAAGAGCAAAGATCAAGAATCATTGCATTGATCAATAATAACACTTCAACTTAAACGAGCTAACATGATGCGTTGGAAAACTTTTAGTTTCAGCAAATACTGAAAAAAATTCAAGACTTTTTTGATGATTTTTTTATTTGCGTTCATTGCAACGAAATAACAATAACACAATAGCAATTGCTACGAAATACACAACAGCTGACAATGTTGCTACATCAGACCGCTCCAGAGACGATAGTCCATCACTTAGGGATCCTCAAGTATTTGTTTAACACTTTCAAACGTAGGCCTACAACAGGTATTTTGGGAAAAAGTTTTCAAAGCTTCGACGAGTTCTTGTTTTATAGTGTTTGATAATTTCATCTGATTTGCCACTTCATTTAACGCTTGGTTTGTTTTTTCTAACTCCCCTTGAATATTTTCCACGCTCGTTGCAATTTTTTGTTCAATTTTGAATAGTTCTTTGTTTTCCTCCTCCTTACTCAAGCGCTTTTTTTGGAGGCACCGGTACTTCAGCCAATATTAGAGATGCCACTGGTGGTGTGTTTCCAACTTGTGCTACACTTGATGCAATAGAGTAATTATCATCTTGGGTCAGCGACAATGAGTTGCTAGGGCTGCTGTTGGAGTCGACATTAAACGGAGGATTTTCGGTGTCAAACAAATCACGGTAGCAAACAGTTGATAATTGTGTTGGTACTGGAGAATTATTTGCAGTTTCAGCGTAACTAGTGGTCACCGCCGCAATATCGCACTTTTCGGTTCCTGGGATTCCGAAAGTATGGACGTGTCCAATAAAATTGGCAATCCGAAATTGCATTTCATTCGGCTTGGTTGCAGTGTTAGGTCCTCCACCGGTTCTGTTGGCTTCATTTTTCCATTTTGCAACCGTTTTTTTCGAAATTGACTTCATATCAGCCCATTTTTTCTTTGCTTTTTTCACGGTCAAGGGTGCTGAACCCATGCCTAAAGAATTAATCTCATTTACAATGTCCAGCCATTTTTGGTCCACCATTTGTTTTGTTTTTTGTGGTGATAGTCCCTCGAATAAAAAACCATAATTTAGCTCAACCAAATCAATTAACTTGTTCTTTTCATCTTCGGCCCATTGCCTGATTGCCGTTGTTTCCATCGTTCTACAGTTCTTGAATTCGAAATTATGTTCAAAAACCAACACTGTAATATACGCTTTACTAAAGTAGTGAAGGCTATTAGCTGAATGCTTTGATTTACCGACTAGTATCAAGGAGTTAAAATTTCGATTGTTACGTCACAGTGAAATAAATTTATAATTTTCCATTCCGCAAGAAAATTTACTTCGCCCAAACGAAAATTTTCTAATTTCTAATGTGACATCATAAACCATGTGCTTTGACCTAAGTATTTGACCTAACGTAACCTAGGAATTTTACAACCATTTTCGCGCTCAAATTTATCAAAGGTGCTGTGATAAATTTTCCAAACTAATTTTTGCGAAAATTATTGCTAGTTGGAAAATATTTAATTTTCCCACCCTGCTCCAACAAAATTTTCCGATCGTCACATTTTAAAATATTCCATCGCACATTTGCAATCTTTCAGGAAAATTTTTTCTCACATTTTGAAAAACGCCGCCGCTGGAAAATTAATATCCCGCTGTGGAGCCGTAGCCTAACAATACAAGGAGTGACGTAGTTTTGTTCGTACGATCTCCGATCACTCCCGAAAGAAGCAAAGAATTTCGACTGCCGAATGTTCTTGTTCGGTTCGGTAGCGTTCTTGCGAACGTTCTCACGAACGCTCCCGAACACGAACGCTCGCTCCCGACAAGAATACGATCTCCGATCACTCCCGAAAGAAGCATAGAATATCGACTGACGAATGTTCTTGTTCGGTTCTGGAGCGTTCTTGCGAACGTTCTCACGAACGCTCCCGAACAAGAATTTTCGGCGTTTCCACGAACAGCACAGAATGACTCCCCAGATTCTGCGGAAGAAAGCAGAACCAAATCATCAGCGAATAGCAGAGGACTGATTTTGCAATTTCCAATCGTGGCACACTCATCAGCTTGGCTGCATTCGTCGATCCAATTCATGCAAACAATGAAAAGGAGAGGTGACAAAACGCACCCTTGCCGAAGTTCAACGCCCACATGGAACGGTTTTGATTGCTTGCCATTTACCCGAAAACATACCACCGGTCGGCAGTAGAATGACTTAATGGCGTGCAACAATTGACCATCAACGCTATACTTCTGCAAAACCTTGCAAAGCTTATTCCGAGGAACTCGGTCATATGCTTTTTTAAGATCGACAAAACATGCAAAGACATCTTTGCCATACTCCCAAGATTTCTCGAAGATTTGCTTCAGTGGGAAGATTTGATCCGTGGTGCTGCGCCTGCGACCCGCACGAAAACTGCACTGACCAATTAACCATCTTCCAGTACTTTTAAATTACAGTAAAGTTTTGTTGAACCTATATTGCGACGAAATAAATCGGTAGGACCACCGTTCCTGAAGCTTTAACACAACACTGCCAGGTGTGTTATTACTATTTTTATGCGCTTAATAGAAGTATTAGAAAGACAAACGGAATATTTAATATTCATCCTCTCCAATCGTGTTAGTTTTTACAAGGTGCAATGCGCTATTTTTGCCAAACTGTTTTCCATCCTTATTCTATACTAGCGCACACTTTTCCCGACTTTTTCCCGGTCGGGAAATGCCTTTACGTAATTCCCGACTTTCTCCCGACTTTTCCCGATCGTGGGAACCCTGTGAGGAGCATCATCAAAAATGGATATTTTTTATGTTCGCTAAGCCAGTGGTGCAGTGGTACCGCAACCTGGGGGGGATGGGAGGAAATATCCCCAATAGTTAGACTATGGTCATCATTTGAGCGCTGGATAATCTTTGGTCTTTTCCTTTTTTTTTTGTTTTTTAGTCTTCACTTGATTTCGGGGACAAAAACTCTTCAAGTTTCGGTGAAGACCTTTGTTTTTGGTCTTTTCTTGATTTGCTCGAAAGCAAGTTAAACGTTTGTCATATTTTATTCACGTTTAAAAATTGCCATTGAGTCTTATCCCCCCAATGTTTAAAATAGGGCAAAATTGCGGTAAAATTGCAAATTATCCCCCCAATGCTCAACATAAATCGGCACCACTGCAGTGGTGGCAATGTTTTTGTTTCCGTTCGGCAACTGATACTAGCTGAAAAGAAAGAGTACTGAGCTTGCTTAAGCAAAAGATGCTTGTGGAAGCCTCCGAAATATCCTTTGCTAGCAGTGAGCAAGATTTATGCACCCCTAAAGGTGCTGATGAAATTAATTGGCTTCACAACTTTTTTTGGCAAAATGAAGTTGTTAATCTCAAGAAAATATCGCTCGAGGATGCCAATGTAACTTGCTTTGACAATGGTTATATTGGCTGCAGTATTTGTCGGCGAAGAAAACACCCAGGTTGCAAAGTTCTTTTGCTAGCTGATAACGAAAGACAGGAACAAAATAAAGAAATATTCCTAAAGACTATATGTCTCTTTTTGACGATACTAATCGACGTCTGTCTGCCATAAGTGAGCTGTGCTACGCTGTAACAGCTTTGGCTGTGCAAGCTTACAATGTTGTTTTATCAGATAGCGAAATTCGAATCAAATTTTTGGCATCTAATAAACAGCGATGTGTTTTTACTCAAGCGCTGTTGCGTCTTTCTTCTTCATCAGCTGCTGTCCTTATGAAGAGTTGTTCCCAAAACCATGAAAACTTTGCACTGATTTTCCAAACTGCTTTCAATTGGTTTGCCTAGAACGAACTAAAAAGTTTAAGCTGCAGAAAATCAGAGCCACCTGCAAAAATGCAACGAACTACAAGAAAGCTTTGCAACGAGCCAAGTTGTAAGCATTCAGATGTCTAAAACTTTTGACAGCTAATTTTGAAAGTACTCTTATGACAAGCTTATTTTTTGAGGCGTGACATTAGATATTTTTTGAAATCAGTATTAGCTTATCCTAGTGTTGAATTTTGCTAATAGCTACAGTGTTGAGTAAAATTTTGTGACTACTATTGAATATTGAATGTTTTTATTTAATTTATACGTAAAATGTGCTACTATTTCATACTGTACATACAGTATTCCGTGCATTTCTCGCACTTGTTTTTTCAGTGTTAAGCCGCATTTACACGGGCGACTTGATTTTTTATGCGTGAAAATCTCTCTCGCATAGTGGTTACTCACACGAGGCAAGACTCGCTTGCTGCGATCGCGTTTGACAAGAATCGCTGCCGTGTAAGTAACACCTGCGATCTGCGATGCCGATTATAATTTTGCGCGACTCGGTGCAACAATCGTTCTCGCCCATGATCACTTACACGAGCTCGATTTCAGCGTCTCGAGAGTCTCAAGGCAAAGTCGCGCTCGTGTAAACAGCAAATCGTATGCAATTTACGAGTCGCCCAGGCATAGCGCAATGCACAAATGCTTTGCGAGTCGCTGGCTGCGATTATCTAAGTTTACTTCATAAAATATTGTGTTCATGGTACAAAATAGTCTGTTGTGCTTTTACCGTAATTCATTGTGATTGTGATATTAAATTTACTTCATATTAGTTTGAAACGAAGAAGAAATAATTTTCTTGTTGATGCTGGCTCTGGTCTACTGACGGCAGTCATGAGCTGATTACTGATAACTGTGAAGCCAATCGAGCAGGGCTTTAACCCTTAATAAAATGTATGATAAAATTTAACCACAGGAAATAGTACCTTAATTGTATTTTGTTTTTATAATACCGTAAGTAAACTGTTTTCATAAGAACCAGTAAATTTTGTTCTTAATGTTTTGCCAATGTTGAGCCTCAGTTGCTCTTAATTGGTTCTTAAATTTTGAGATCATTGATGTCAATTATAGCGACAATGTTTGTTAATACCTAATGGTCTGTCTGCTTGTAAACGCCTTTTTAGCTGCTTTTGCAGCATCATAAAATTGCGGAAAGCAAAAAAGAAAGCTCTAATTTTCGTTTGGACGAGAGCCACAAAGTTTTTTTGTTACCTGCTCAATGCGCAATAGCACTCTACACTCTCAAAGTTATTCAAGCTCTTTTGTTTTGAATCAGTACAGAATTTAGTTTCTTTTTTGATTTGGCATTTCTTCTTTTTCGGTTGTTCTTAACCCTAGAATAGCTAAGACAATGAATTCACAGTAATGGCAATTGGACAATATATTTTGGAAATGGAGGTGCTTGTTACAGAAGCCCTCCGTTACAGTATGGAGCCTTCACCGTGTCCGTCTGGGCAAACCACAATTGAAATTCTTCAACTTGAACTGCATTGTTCAGACAAAATGCATAATTTTGAACTGTACGACATGGCAAAATATATCTGAAATTTAGCCTGAAAATAACGAACTTAAAGAGTGCCATACGAGCGGTCTTGAAAATGAAATACGTCTGTTTGCCAGTTGCTCGAATAAAAAGGAATGCCAGAACAGAGGTAACTCGGCCAAACACCAAGGCGTGCAGGAATTACCAAAAAGCGCGTAATTTTTAAAGCGTTGGCTGCAGGAACTAAAGTGAGGCGCACAAACTGAGCAAACTAAAAGGAAAAAGCGGCCGGATCAAAACTAGAGCGGGGCAACACAAAAAAGGTCAATCGGTGCTGTGACAGTGCTGGCAGAGTAGGCTGATAGGCTCACATCTATGCTCACTCGTTGGGTCCAGCACTTTGTATACAAGTACCATCCACTGGTTTTTGCCGGCTAAAAACGTGTTAGCGTTTGCTTTCTTTTCTGACCCGAGATTGCTAGAGCCTACCGGCAATTCTTGCGGTTAAAATAACCACAGTTAAGTGGAGAAGCACAACACCTACTGCCCCGCATATTGTGATTAAACATTAATTTCGTGAAAATGATGTTTATAATGAAATCATGTTTTCAATTTCGAGTGGTTTTATGGGGCTTTTTCATTTGAATAAAGCCAGGAATGAGTTTTGACATGAAGTCACTGGCGTATTTTTGCACTGTTCATAATAATTCATCCTCCGCGCTATACTTACTGTAATTGCCTAGCGTTTAGCAAATGCATGCGCTGCTTGTTTTATTATTGTGGATATTGGTGCTTTGTAACAGCTGCGGTTTAGTAGCTCCATAAAAAAATTACTTGAAAACACATATTATATGAATGCTATGTGGATTTTTTGAATGTTGGTTTAATTGAAAAAGAACCAGTACTTCTGTAGTGACAAAAGGCGCCGGATATCACTGCAGAAGAACTCAAAAAGTAAACTTCTAAAAACAAAAATAAAATTTAACCATTAGCATTTCGTATAGTATATGACAGCACAGATCTATAAAATACTAAAATACTTGTGCACTATTAAGTAAATAAACAATATGAATTTGTCAGTTACACATGCTTGGAGAAAAAGTAATTTCAAAAGTGTTTTTAGAATTAACTGCGCAAAAATATTGATAAATTTTATTGTTTTATCAAACATTATGCATAACCAAACAAGACACTCAGTCAGAGATGGATTGCGGTAGAGAAAAACCAATACCTACAGGGTAAATGACAGAATTTTATAATAAATTATGAGCACTAATGCCGCTTGACTTTGCTCCATCCAAGCCAACTCAAAATAGCATTTACGTATCACACATTCGGCACGAGCAGCACGCCGCCGTTGCTACTTCATCTTTAACCTTGCATTTTCATTGCAAGTTTTGACATTAGCTGCTTAATATTATTCTTCGTATTTCGTTTTACGCTAGCGTTGGCTTCATTCATTTTCTTTTCAAAATTCCAAAGGGTGATTGCTTCAAATGCAAAAGCTGACAAGCGGCGCATTTGAAGTGCTTTTGCAGCAGCTCGCTTTTGCAAATTCAAAACCAGCAACCGCGCTTTGAAACTATCTCGCGCCGTGTAAGTAAACCAGTGCGATAGCGACTCTTCCGCCGACTCGATTTTGCGAGAATCACTGGCACGCAGTCTTAACGTGTAAGTGACTTCAGCGAGTTGCAATCGAATGCGAGCGCCGCGTTAAAATCTCTCCCGTGTGAGTGACTGCTACGATTTGATTTTTCGGGGGGCGTGCTGGCGATATCGCGCAGACAAAATCACACGTGAATCTTGTGCCGTGTAAGTGACCTACGCGATTTGAGAAAGAAAAAAGGCAAAATGTCGATTCTCGCAGCTAAAAGTCGCCCGTGTAAATGCGGCTTTATAGTGACTTTTTTTTTCTGAAGGTCTGCGATTAATATTAAGTTCGTCGTAAAAGAATGAACTTAAGCGTACTGTTTTAATGTAAATGTACTGTCAAACTAATAAAAGTTTTTATAACTTGTATGCTAAGTATCATTATCTGTTATAGTTTTGATATATTTATCTAAAGTTTTTTGGTATAGTGTTGCATCTAACGTCATTTAATTGAACGATTTTTTAGTGCTTTCACAACTGACTGCTATTGTTTTATTAGTAAAACTCAAATTATCGCACAAAAGCGGCGAAACCGCAGACGCGCTAACAGCCCTTCTAATGTCAAGCTCGAAAAAAGCCTTCGCATCCCGATGTTGTCTAGATATCCCTGGGTCCACTGCTAATTTTAAATGATTATTTTAACTAAAAGCAAATGATTTAGATAAAACTTCCAAGATTGTTTTTTTATTTTCATTATGAAAACGGTTGAAGTTTTTTTTTTTAATAAAAGCTCAAATAGCTGGTAAAGATTGTCAATCTAGAAATACAGATAACTAACCTTGAAAACCTGACAATGCCACTGTTAGATTGATAATCATTCTTGAATTCTTTGAGCATTAAGCCGCATTTACACGGGCGACTTTTAGCTGCGAGAATCGACATTTTGCCTTTTTTCTTTCTCAAATCGCGTAGGTCACTTACACGGCGCAAGATTCACGTGTGATTTTGTCTGCGCGATATCGCCAGACACGCCCCCCGAAAAATCAAATCGTAGCAGTCACTCACACGGGAGAGATTTTAACGCGGCGCTCGCATTCGATTGCAAGTCGCTGAAGTCACTTACACGTTGAGACTGCGTGCCAGTGATTCTCGCAAAATCGTGTCGGCGGAAGAGTCGCTATCGCACTGGTTTACTTACACGGTGCGAGATAGTTTCAAAGCGCTGCTTGCTGGTTTTGAATTTGCAAAAGCCAACTGCTGCAAAAGCACTTCAAATGCGCCGCTTGTCAGCTTTTGCATTTGAAGCAATCACGCTTTGGAATTTTGAAAGGAAAATAAATGAAGCCAACGCAAGCGTAAAACGAAATACCAAAAATACTATTAAGCAGCTAATGTCAAAACTTGCAACGAAAATGCAAGGTTAAAGATGAAGCAGCAACGGCGGCGTGCTGCTCGAGCCGAATGTGTGATACGTAAATGCTATTTTGAGTTGGCTTGGATGGAGCAAAGTCAAGCGGCATTAATGCTCATAATTTATTATAAAATTCTGTCATTTACCCTGTAGGTATTGGTTTTTCTCTACCGCAACCCATCTCTGACTGTGTGTCTTGTTTGGTTATGCATAATGCTGGGTAAAATAATAAAATTTATCAATATTTTTGTGCAGTTAATTCTAAAAACACTTTTGAAATTACTTTTTCTCCAAGCATGTGTAACTGACAAATTCATATTGTTTATTTACTTAATAGTGCACAAGTATTTTAGTATTTTATAGGAGATCTGTGCTGTCATATACTATACGAAATGCTAATGGTCAAATTTTATTTTTGTTTTTAGAAGTTTACTTTTTGAGTTCTTCTGCAGTGATACCAGGCGCCTTTTGTCACTACAGAAGTACTGGCTCTTCAATTAAACCAACATTCAAAAAATCCACATAGCATTCATATAATATGTGTTTTCAAGTAATTTTTTTATGGAGCTACTAAACCACAGCTGTTACAAAGCACCAATATCCACAATAATAAAACAAGCAGCGCATGCATTTGCTAAACGCTAGGCAATTACAGTAAGTATAGTGCGGAGGATGAATTATTATGAACTGAGCAAAAATACGCCAGTGACTTCATGTCAAAACTCATTCCTGGCTTTATTCAAATGAAAAAGCCCCATAAAACCACTCGAAATTGAGATCATGATTTCATTATAAACATCATTTTCATGAAATTAATGTTTAATCACAATATGCGGGGCAGTAGGTGTTGTGCTTCTTCACTTAACTGTGGTTATTTTAACCGCAAGAATTGCCGGTAGGCTCTAGCAATCTCGGGTCAGAAAAGAAAGCAAACGCTAACACGTTTTTAGCCGGCAAAAACCAGTGGATGGTACTTGTATACAAAGTGCTGGACCCAACGAGTGAGCATAGATGTGAGCCTATCAGCCTACTCTGCCAGCACTGTCACAGCACCGATTGACCTTTTTTGTGTTGCCCCGCTCTAGTTTTGATCCGGCCGCTTTTTCCTTTTAGTTTGCTCAGTTTGTGCGCCTCACTTTAGTTCCTGCAGCCAACGCTTTAAAAATTACGCGCTTTTTGGTAATTCCTGCACGCCTTTGTGTTTGGCCGAGTTACCTCTGTTCTGGCATTCCTTTTCATTCAAGCAACTGGCAAACAGACGTATTTCATTTTCAAGACCGCTCGTATGGCATTCTTTAAGTTCATTATTTTCAGGCTAAATTTCAGATATATTTTGCCATGTCTTACTGTTCCAAATTATGCATTTTGTCTGAACAATGCAGTTCAAGTTGAAGAATTTCAATTGTATTTTGCCCAGACGGACACGGTGAAGGCTCCATATTGTAACGGAGGGCTTCTGTAACAAGCACCTCCATTTCCCAAAATATATTGTCCAAATGCTATTACTGTGAATTCATTGTCTTAGCTATTCTAGGGTTAAGAACAACCGAAAAAGAAGAAATGCCAAATCAAAAAAGAAACTAAATTCTGTACTGATTCAAAACAAAAGAGCTTGAATAACTTTGAGAGTATAGAGTGTTATTGCGCATTGGGCAGGTAACAAAAAAACTTTTTGGCTCTCGTTCAAACGAAAATTAGAGCTTTCTTTTTTGCTTTCCGCAATTTTACGATGCTGCAAAAGCAGCTAAAAAGGCGTTTACAAGCAGACAGACCATTAGGTATTAACAAACATTGTCGCTATAATTGACATCAATGATCTCAAAATTTAAGAACCAATTAAAAGCAACTGATGCTCAACATTGGCAAAAAATTAAGAACAGTCAGCTTAAACTCAAAATTTACTGGTTCTGATGCAAACAGTGTACTTACAGTATTATAAAAACAAAATACAATTGAGGTACTGTTTCCTGTGGTTAATTTATCATACATTTTATTAAGGGTTAAAGCCCTGCTTGATTGGCTTCACAGTTATCAGTAATCAGCTCATGACTGCCGTATCTGCAGTAGACCAGTGCCAGCATCAACAAGAAAATTATTTCTTCTTCGTTTCAAACTAATATGAAGTAAATTTAATATCACAATCACAATTAATTACGGTAAAAGCACTACAGACTATTTTGTACCATGAACACAATATTTTATGAAGTAAACTTAGATAATCGCAGCCAGCGACTCGCAAAGCATTTGTGCATTGCGCTATGCCTGGGCGACTCGTAAATTGCATACGATTTGCTGTTTACACGAGCGCGACTTTGTCTTGTGACTCTCGAGACGCTGAAATCGAGCTCGTGTAAGTGATCATGGGCGAGAACGATTGTTGCACCGAGTCGCGCAAAAATATAATCGGCATCGCAAATCGCAGGTGTTACTTACACGGCAGCGATTCTTGCCAAACGCGATCGCGGCAAGCGAGTCTTGCCTCGTGTGAGTAACCGCTTTGCGAGAGAGATTTTCACGCATAAAAAATCGTCGAATCGCGTTGCAAAAAAGTCGCCCGTGTAAATGCGGCTTTAAAGATCAACATTGTTTCATAAATTCTTCAATGAGTCTCTTTGAGTCTGGACCAAAGTACCGTACCATATCATTGATAAATTTGTTAAATTCCAAATACTTACAGTTACTATATTTTGTTCATTACAATAAATACTTGCTAATAGAGTCTTAATTTACAATTCTGAAAAGCAATTGCAGAATATAAAAACTTTTGGTTTCCCTATCTTATTGACACGACAGAAAGCCAAACCTATTGGCTTGGCAGTGTCTGCAATTCCAGTCAACTATTTGTAAAAGTCTAAAACCTGATAGTTACTGAATAATAAGTGAGCACATCTTAAAATAGAATAATTTTGCATGCCTATATAGCTGTAACTGCACAGCCCATCATATCAGTAGGCTAGTACCAGGGTACACCTACAGGTAGATTATAGCATTTTAATTCTGCTTTTATTACTGCAGCTGTAGGCTAACTGATAGTGTCGGCTCTAATACTTCTGAGTTTCATTGATATAAAAATCAGACCCTAGATTTTATCAGCAGACTAATTTTTTAACTTTGCACATTTTCTGACAGTAGCTTGGGCAATTAAGTTGCTTGTTCACCAGTATCTCTTACCGGGATAATGCAGCATCATTGCACCTGCAAAGTGCACCAGTAGGTTAAACCTTTTGAACTCAACTAGCCTACAGCATCTATATCAGGCTAAGATTACTAGTTTACGTTAACAACATGGTATATATTACACCCTAGGCACAGTATACTAATATATACAGTAGGTTCACTTCAAGCAAAATGCATTGTTAAAATGTCCAGCATTTTTTTGCCTGTGTTGCGTCATAAGGACTTTTTTGGGTGGGTCACGTCACTACATGGTGAAAAACATGTTTCCAACTTTTCTCGATTATTTTAATATTGTATATTTTTTAAAAAAACTTTGGGGTTTTTTATTTGAACTAATAGACTTTGCGCTTGAGGAAAGCGCAGTGGGCGAGCGAACTGTTACATTTGTGCTGTTTCAATTCTTGGAAATCCGCACGAAGCATGCTCGAAGATGTCGGGAGCCCACTATGACGTCATAATGCTTGTTAGAAATGTACTAATTTCAAGTGTTTTAGTGCAATCGTTGATCTTAAATCAAAGCAAGGTCTTCTTGGCTGCTCAAGGCTTTCTATCGAAGTAGACGGTGGACGAGATGCATTTGTGACATCATAATGCATATACATATTGTTTAATTTTGTATTCATGCTCGCTATTGGACAGCCTGATTTAGCCAAATGCCAATATTGAATAAATGAAAAACAACTAAAAGAAATAAATCAGATCGAGTGAAAGATGTAATCGGGAGATCACTATGACATCACAAAGCTGTTACAAATTTGCCAATCTCAATTGATTTGACTGCAACATAATCCATCATACGGTTCAAAGATTTGGTTGCAGCTAAGTTTTATAGGGAGTAAAAAGGGTCGTGATCAACGCTTTCGTGTGTGACGTCATAATCCATTTAAGTTTTGTTTCAATTTTCTGTTCAAGTTTGCGGTAGAACAGTCGCACTACAAGCTAATATAAGCATTGAATAAATTCAAGATAGTAATCGAAGTATGTAGTCGGGAGACCACTATGACGTCATAAAGCTGTTACAAATTTGCGAGTTTCGACTGATTTGACTGCAATTATTATCCATCATAAATCATAACAAGGTTTTGGTTGCAGGTTGCAGCTGATTTTATATCGAGTAGAAGGAGTCTAGATCAACGCGTTCGTGTGTGATGTCATAATGCATTTACGTTTTCTTTTCTTTCATGCACTATAATTTGCTTTTAATCGATTAAAAAGAGTTTTAAGGGTGAGTTCTTCTCAGTGATATGTCATTGATTTCTGCAGTATTTGAAGTAGGCTATTTAGTGACAGTGATAGCCCCAAGATTCTTCAAAAAGAAATGCTCTTTGATTACTATCTTAGTTCTTAATTGCTACAATAAACAAGTAAGCCCAATACAAGTTACTTTGCTAGGTGTACCGTCATGCCAGAGACTTTTTATTTAGTAAAATAGGGACAGACGCGCGGAAAAAAAGAGAAGAGCACTAAAGAAAAAAGCATACTTTTGTAGTAAAGGTTTTTTTGAGGCCACGCGTATTCGGCTGATTTGATTAGACGTATTTGTAGAATCAATACACCGTGAAGAAAACAGTCACGCTGATGGGACGAATCGGCATATTTTACAACATACTAAGCAAGAAGAAAAAATACCAAACCGTTAGTTTCCAGTTCACTGATAAAGAGTCCATGATCAGACAACTAGGCCTTTCCGCTCTATTCGGCTATTATGGTCAATCGTTTTGTTCAACAGCTTTTGCCATGCTTTTAGTTCAACAGCTTTGCCATGCTTTTTCGTGTGAAAAAGCATATAATAAATATAGCATAAGTACGATAACTTCTGGGAAGATTTCGAAACTTTCTAGTTTAGAGCTAAATACTGTTACACTTAGCTTAGTGATAGTGAATAAAACTAGCATAGCCTACTGATACGATACATACTTTATAGCCTCCTGATCAGTGATAGATAGCTTTATTTATAGATCCTGCTTACCAATAGATGAGATTATGTACAGGAATGCCGATCTTTGCTGAGCATTGGGGGGAATAATTCGCAGTTTTATCCCAATTTTGCCCTATTTTCAACATTGGGGGGATGAACCTTGACCATGATTTTGTTCAGGCGAGCAAATTAAGTGAAGACCAAAGAAAAAAGGTCTTTCCAAAAAATGGAACACTTATTTTCCCCAAATTCAAGTGGAAACCTACACTCAGATGCACACCAGAGTCAAATTATTGGGGGGATGCATACGTAGACCTTACTCAAACTATTACGGGGATACAGTCAATTTATTGAGGGATATATCCCCCCTTCCGGGTTTCTGCACCCCTGATTATGGATTTATTACTGTTGCATGCAAATCAAAATAATGATAAGTTATGAATTATGATCAAGCAGTAAACAAATTATTATGATCAAACGTAAATGCATTATGACATCACACACGAACGCGTTGATCTAGACTCCTTCTACTCGATATAAAATCAGCTGCAACCTGCAACCAAAACCTTGTTATGATTTATGATGGATAATAATTGCAGTCAAATCAGTCGAAACTCGCAAATTTGTAACAGCTTTATGACGTCATAGTGGTCTCCCGACTACATACTTCGATTACTATCTTGAATTTATTCAATGCTTATATTAGCTTGTAGTGCGACTGTTCTACAGCAAACTTGAACAGAAAATTGAAACAAAACTTAAATGGATTATGACGTCACAACGAAAGCGTTGATCACGACCCTTTTTACTCCCTATAAAACTTAGCTGCAACCAAATCTTTGAACCGTATGATGGATTATGTTGCAGTCAAATCAATTGAGATTGGCAAATTTGTAACAGCTTTGTGATGTCATAGTGATCTCCCGATTACATCTTTCACTCGATCTGATTTATTTCTTTTAGTTGTTTTTCATTTATTCAATATTGGCATTTGGCTAAATCAGGCTGTCCAATAGCGAGCATGAATACAAAATTAAACAATATGTATATGCATTATGATGTCACAAATGCATCTCGTCCACCGTCTACTTCGATAGAAAGCCTTGAGCAGCCAAGAAGACCTTGCTTTGATTTAAGATCAACGATTGCACTAAAACACTTGAAATTAGTACATTTCTAACAAGCATTATGACGTCATAGTGGGCTCCCGACATCTTCGAGCATGCTTCGTGCGGATTTCCAAGAATTGAAACAGCACAAATGTAACAGTTCGCTCGCCCACTGCGCTTTCCTCAAGCGCAAAGTCTATTAGTTCAAATAAAAAACCCCAAAGTTTTTTTAAAAAATATACAATATTAAAATAATCGAGAAAAGTTGGAAACATGTTTTTCACCATGTAGTGACGTGACCCACCCAAAAAAGTCCTTATGACGCAACACAGGCAAAAAAATGCTGAACATTTTTGACAATGGAGTGAACATACTGTATAGTTAATATACTGTGCCCGAGGTATGAGTACCACCAAGACGTAGACCTACCGTACCAACCCAAGGCGTACCGGTACCATACTGGTAGGCATA
This sequence comes from Trididemnum nubilum, assembly GCA_963965965.1. Taxonomy (NCBI): domain Eukaryota; kingdom Metazoa; phylum Chordata; class Ascidiacea; order Aplousobranchia; family Didemnidae; genus Trididemnum; species Trididemnum nubilum. Next base: position 36,505,235 of record OZ014486.1, on the reverse strand, counting down.
TTGGTACTGGTTTTGGTCTAAGCTAGTCACTTTGGACAGGACTGTGATCTGCATCGCCACACCACACATCAGTTTTAATTTTCCAATTTCTTAACTTGGAATAGGCAAACCAAATGTTACATAACAACAAACAATTTATAATTCACTATTGGGCCTATCGACCTAGGCTTCTTTTTTGCAAGTTTTTTCTCATAGAGCCGCAAATTGACCATTTTCATGTTGAACTAGGCTATTTCAAACCAACACACATACTTTCAGTTTTGAAAATCAACTTTTTTTCAACAAACCTTATGAACCTAATTTTAGCCTACCCCGAGACCTGGTAAACCAGTTTTTAGAATTTCACGCAAATCGTGAGCTTACAAGAGTACCGGCGAAAAAAATTTGCTCTTTTAGCAAATTTTTTTCGCTGGCAATTTTACTCTTGTAAGGTGCTACGCCCGTAAGGTGCTACGCCTGGGCTTACGGAATTTTCCTAAAATAAACTAAGGTTACGCGCGTAAGCTGACGATTTTATGCACAGTGTAGACCGACCCTTAAATGGTTTTTCATGATTTGGGTAGGTACTTTGCTTCTTTTGAGCTACATAGACCTAATTGCTTGCTGAGAGAATAAAATGCGGAAGTTTCGGTAGTTAAGGTGGAATGGCAACTCTGCTACTTTCTTACTCACTGACTGGTTTATTTCACAACAATTCGCAGTGGCGTCGCTAAGGATAGTGGCACTCGGGATGGAATTTTGTAGTGTCACCCTTTATAATGTATAGCAAGCTGCAAAAGGTGTTATTTTAAAGATAACGGTATTACTTTATTTCCGTAGATAGCGGTTGTTATTTGGCTAGCTCAATAAATTCTCATTGTAAGATTCGATTACTTAAAAGTATGAGCAGCACAGTGGCAGCACACGTTTATATTCAGGCGTGTAACTAGAAATCTGAAAGGGGGAGAGGCTGTTTTGGGGGTCTGTAAGCTCCGCCGGAGACCATTAGAGCCCCGAGCCCTCCAAAAATTTAATTTTTTTTTTTCAAAAATAACTTAATTTTAGGATTTTGATAAAAATTGATGCTTTTGAAATGTGGCAAAGAAATTAACGGTAAAAACATCATTAAACTGGTTGCATACATGGGCAGTGGCTATATGGAAAGTGACTGAAGGTAAAAACCAATGTTTAATTTGTTCAGTGGGATGTTTAAAGCATTTGATTTTAAAGTTTAAACTTTTGTAGGTAGCCGGCTTTAGTTGAAATTTACCAGCAGCAATTTAAGCAGCTTACATAACTTTACCGATCTAGAATTTATGCCTTTTGTGAAATCTCTTCGTCCATTGTGCCTGCTATTGTCTACTTTGCCCGGTTTTTGGCTTTGGTTTACACCGTAAATTTGGCCATATCCTAAAATACATAAAATTTTACGCCGCAGCAATACCTTGCGATAGATTAACGTTTAAATCAAGCACTAATCACGAATAATTGTTAACACCACTAGTTAAAGTCGAAATAGATGCAAATTAAGGCTCGAAAAACATTACACTGAGGGTGGTTAAATCATTAGTTTAAACTTAAATGACATACCTACGAAATATAACTCAATGAAAACAACAGTTTATGCGTTTTGACTTATAAACAACCGTAGCGCTAGCCGTTAATAACAACAATAAATCTAAAAAATCAACATAGATCCTGCAAAATAGACTTGTAAAATTACCAAAGTTTAACGAAGTGCTAATTTTGTCACAAATGAAGAAGATACAACTGTTCTATTTCAGCGCCGTCAATAATAACCTCGAATTTGATCATGATTTGATAACCGAAGATAAATACCACCATCTTAATTACATAATTCTCGTGGTTACTAGACAGCAAGCCGAATTTACATCACTGAAAAAAGCAAACAAAAACCGAATTCTGACTAATTAAACTCTTTTTCAGTTTTTGCAAGCTTTTATCTGCTATTCAACTTTGATGTTACAAAGAGTCAACTGATTTAAAGCCTGAAAATACGCCTTATATCTTAACTATCACTGTTTTTGCATGCATTTACATAGGGCCGATGCGCAATTTTGCCGTCCAGTGGTTTGACTAGCAGCATGATGACGTCACGTGCAATCCATCAATAAGGAAATATTAGTTTTGATGTCTTTTTTTCAAGCTTTTAACCTGTTAAAGGTTTTCACGGTTTTCAGGACCGGCTCGCTAAAGGGTGTAACAAAACAACAATGTGATACTTTTTAAAAATAACATTTAAAGATAAAAATAACAAAAAAAAACACTGTTTTTTTTAGACCAAAAAAAACAAGCAAAAAAAAAGTTTTTTTTTTGTAAATAAGCTTCGTTTTTTTTTATTTACATCGCTATGCAGAACCTTTTCAGTTTTTGTTTGCTCATGCACGGATGCGTTCTTTGAAAACATTTTTGTTCTTAAAAACTGTTGTTTTTGTACTGAAATAAACTCACGAATTCATTGATTTACTGTTTAGGAAAATTACGGTCATATTAAACAAAACCAGAAATTTTTTTGAGAAAAATCTAAGTAGTGCACGAAAATCAACCTCTAGTTTCAAAATTCTACACTTCAATGCTACAAAATGCATAAACTTGGAACTACATGTGCGTACCACCGGTGGTACACAACGTGAGATTTAAAAGCCACGAATGTAGCACCGGTGGTACACGACGAGCTGAACGTGTTAATTTGTCAAAATCTGGATTCAGGCTACATTGACATTGGCAAGTTATTGTAGTGAGGTTGTAAGCTACGGTACCTGATATAGGCTACCGTAGCTAGACCAGCAAAAGTAATAGGCCTAATATTAGAAATCTCCTGCATGCTGACTCTTAGAATATTCAAAAACATTTTAACAATAACCCCATCTACTGTCTTTTTACAGCTGGTTCAGCGGCAAAAATATTCATTTTGTTTATATTCACTTTGGTTATAGATATGCTGAGGGCTGCTGATGTGAGCTAAAAGCTCGAAACAGCGCTGTTCAGCTCTGTGCATAAAATATTCATATTATTGACAACATGATGACCATACGCAATCTGGCTTCTTATGAAAGCCTATAACGTGAAAGTGTAACAGTTTAAGTTTTTTAAAGCGATTGAGCTAGAAAAGCATGCGTAATGCATTACCTAAATTTGCTAATCAATAAAAGACTAAAAAACACTGTTGAGCACTTTTTGAAACAATTTATTGTAGTAGGCCTAGGTCCAATGCCAAAGTCGGTTATAGGCTACTTTCTGCAAGGCTTAACAAGGCATTCTGGATTGCCTTTTTGCCACGTCACACTTTTCAATTTTGACACTAAAACACCTAAATTCATATAAAACTGTCAATTTGCATTAAGCATTAATTTTCTTTTAGGCAGTAATTTTTTGATTTTAGGTCAAAAAACCTAAAAATCAATGTCGGATTTGCGCCCTTCAACAACGCTTCTAATCAGTTTGTGACAATAAAACTTAACCTAAAATAAAAATACGAAAAGCATTTGGCATAATTTACTGATAAAATCAACAAATAACACTGCCAGACTTCTTATTTCAAAGCATTTCACTCAAACACCACGTTGCACCTGCAGACTAAAAAACGCGATTTTGGAACCACTTTGGGCTCCATGATTTCCCGCCAAATCCAGTCCGCATGACTTTGTGTTATTCATGGTCTTTGAATACAAGGAGTTACGCAGATCGGAGTTAAACACTCTGGAAGATATGGGAGGAGAAAAAGCTGGTCGGGTCGCTCGAGACCCACATAGGCGTTTAGGGATAAACAGTAAAATACGCTTAATGCTATTGTAAAAGTTCTTTAGTTTAGTAAAGTTAGATACTATCGCGAAGTCCGCAGATATCGCTTGCGATGTCATATTTTAGTTGTGATATATCTCTGATATTGACATACTGTAGGATGGTATGACAGACGCTAAAAATTTACTACTGTAGAAGAAACGATTTGAAAAAAATTTTATAAGCACGCTAAACATTTTTGCAAGTAATAGCAGCTTGTTCATTAGCATTTACATTCAATCGTTAAATAAATGAAAATTGGGATTGACAATTCAAGACAAATAATTATGTATTTTCAATATTTATTAGTATTACAGAAACGCCTTGTTCTCATTAGAATAACAATATTTTTGTATGGTCTGGCAAGTTGCAGTCATTAAGATAACCAGAGAGACTAAGAGGTCTTCAGCACTCTTCCCTCTTAGACCAAGTCATTTAATTTTTTTTCAAAATACTTTTAAACGCTTTTTCGACATCGCCTGTAAGTTAGGGAGCTAAAAGGGCTGAACAGTTTAATTCTTGCTAACAACTTTCAATTTTTGCTATTCTAACTTTTCAAATGATTCTTGGAAAGCGGAATGTGATCCAAACAGAGTTAAAATTTTTTCCAAAAAATTATTTTTTCCAAAAAAATTGCAAAAATTCCCCAAGAGCTAGAGGGGTTTAACCTTAGGCCTTCATGGCCTTCTGCAGGTGGGAGCTCATTTGCTAAAATGAACCAATTTTTGCGACCCTAAAATTTTAACTTTGAGCTCAAGCCCCCCCAGCAAAATCTTGGTTGCGCGCCTGGTTGCAACTACGTAATTATGAGAATTGTTCGCAGGATTTCTTTATGAGTTGTAGGAAATGATCGAGTCTCCTTCATTTTCAAGAATTGAGGATCGATCAAATTCGGAGTCCCGGATGATAGTTCTTCTTCCTAAACAGTATAAAATTTGTTATAAAAGCAAAACTTAAGCCACAGTTCATCTTTTTTGAATATCGATAACATTGCTGTAGGAAGGTGATTTTGGATATTCTGATCTTCACAGTAAAACCAGGGTAAGCCATATTGATGATAATTATGTTTTTGCATCTACGATTTCCATTTCACTGCAGTCAATAGGTCAAAAAAAATATCTAAGCTTTTGGTCTTCATATCATAGCTAATGTTGCTTTTGTTTTGATTATTGTGCCCGTATTTTATTGATTTTTTGATTTGTGGCATGAATCTTGACAAAATGAGAATTGGAAAAATAATGACTTGGTCAATTACAATAATTGCCCAAGTATTTTTTAACAATTTGAGTTTTGTAAGGATGATATTTATGGTACAAGCTCTACTTTTTGACAAATTTTAGTAACTTTAACTCAAATTACGCAGTAGTTATGTTATGCGCAACGATTAAAATATAAACATTTTTTCTTAAAAAAGTTTAAGTTTTCTCAATGTTTTTTTAAATGCCAAAAAAAGGATTTTCGCAATTGTTTTTACATGCTAACAATTTTTTATTATTTGCATTAATTTGGATAATATTTTCCGCATAAGTTTATTGCATTGAAAAGTTCAATAAACTTTTTATATTTTGGCGAAAAAAAAATTATTTAAAAGAAAATGATCAGTCCGTGTCATTGAAGTTCTAATATTGAATTGTGATTACCTCTTGAATGGATACACACACACACACAAAGAAAAAAAAGAAAAAAACCAGAGAAACACACGCTATAAAATCAGAAAAATTTGATAAGGCCAGCTGGTCATAAAAGTGTAAAGCAGACCAGCAAGAAAACTGTCCGTAACAGCATCAAAAATCTATATTGTACCTTGTAGGTACCTTTTTCAGCAACTTTTCAGCATTCAGCATCAGCATTTTATAGTCTAAATACTGGTAAACCTTATTATCGTTGTTGTAGATGTGATTGACAACGCTTAATTTTCAGTGCAGTCACCAGAGCAAACAATGGGAGGGAGCACTAGCCAAAAATGCAGGGGCACTAAAACAGATTAAACTTTTACACATAAAAACTGATATTTTGCGGCTACAAATTAAGCGCTATTAAAAAAGTTTTGTATTGTTGTTTGAAAAAAGACATATATAGCCTAAACCCAGCAGCGTTTATTAGCTCGTTTCGTGTGCGGCCCGTATAATCGCTTGAAAGATCTGTCTGCAGGAGTGAATGCGACCAGAAGCGCAACCAGGATTTTTTTAAGAGAGAGGAGGCTTGAACCAAAAGAAAATTTTTTTTTGCACAAAAATTTTCTAAATTTAGGCCCTGTGTTGAACAAACCGATGCAACTCAAGTGTGTCATAAAGGGGGCCTGCGCTGTGCGATTTTCGTGAATTTGTGGCAAAAAATATTACCGATTTTAACTATCACATATCGCGAGTTTTTAAGCCAAATAAATAATTACAGTAAATTGCTAAAATTCGAAAGTCATTGAAAGAATTAAATTGCCTTGCCACTTAAGCCCCTCTTAAACTTAATATCAAGTCCAAACCACGTTAGGCGCTTGTTTTTTTGGTTATATTTTCTAAATGAGTTGGCTAAACTGGGCTGATGCTTCCTAAGCCACTTCCCCCTGGTTGCACGACTGATTACGAACTAAAAAAAATCTTGAGTATGTTCTAAAAAAAATAGCTGGTCTTCAAAAAAAAGATTTTTGACGTATTGTTTCAGGTCATAATCACTGATGAAGTAGCGGTCACGATTCTATAGGCTTACATTCATTATCTGCGACACATACGTAAAGGCGTGTTATTAAAACGGATTATTGCGTCACATTTATGTATAGCAGTTGGTGGCCAGCAATTTTGCAAAGAATCGAGAAAACTTCAAACGGGAATTATCTTTGAACGTTATTATCCCTTTTTTCATCATTGCCTGTTGTCTTGTCGTTACGCGAGGATCCAAAAAATATTCCGACTAAACAGAAATGGGGGGCACAAGCAGTTGTTATGAGGAGCACACCCCCTCCCCCCCCCCCCCCCCCATAGCGACCTCACCAATAACATCACGCAAAAACTGTCAAAAAAGATCTAAAAACAAGAACTGAACAAAAACGTTATGTGATATAGACTTCCTTGTGTACCTGCTTTTCTATTTTCATTTTGGATGCTTTCCTTTGCCCCTTCGGTTTGCTCGTACGTTGTGGTTTGTTTTTTTCTCTTTGCCTGGTCCTTGATAAAATCAATTTTTCAAGATTATAACAAAGCAGGACTATGACAATAAATACGTCATCGTAGCACATTAGGCAGTGCGCTTGATTAGTGATCGAAGGGCTGGTAACTCTCTACTCGATTTCCAAAATTCTTCTTGCGCTTGACGCTCTCATACGAGCGTAGACAGTCGCACACTTTTTTATAAGAAACAGTAAGTTTTGAATTGTAGTTGACTGCTCTTAACTTTTTACAAATTTTAACCTCATTTCTTAATTTTTTCTTAATTTTATTAAACTATAAAAAAAATTTGTTCTTGCATGATTCAAGGTTGTCTTTTGTAATAGAATTTAACTAATTTTAGACAAATCAACAATACATTATACAAAAAAGCCAAGAAAACTCTGCTTATGACTTTAATTTAGATTGTACTAGCCCGAGTTCCTAATTATTTGTTTCATGCGGAGGCTGGCATTGTTCTTAATTTGTTCTGATATTCTGAAAGTAGCATGATGTTATGTAAAAGTCTTAAGCCGGGCGTTGTATTTATGCATGAGTCTTAAAACTAACGCATTTTGGTGAAATAACTACAAAAAACATGATTTTTGCACTTTCCTTTCAAACCCCAACTTCATATAAAAAATAACTTTTGAATAAATTTGACGCAAAGCCAATTTAATTTGATGCAGAAAGCTTTTTCCTGGTAGAATTATCACAAAACAAAAACAAAGTGACATTTTTCACAGCAGCCTACAAATAGATTTAAATTAATGTTACTGAGTTATTTTTTTAAAGTTGAAACAGGTGGAGAAAACATTACAAAAACTCAATACGGAAGCAATTAACACAAATTTTGGTTTGTTTCGTGGAGATATGATTGCGGGGGGAAATAAATGTCAGTAATTCTATCTTTCTGTTTCATTATACTCGCTATAATACGCAGAAGCGTGTAACGAGTTGGCGGGGCCCATCTCCTCGTCATTGCGCCCGGGCAACACAGCTTCTTTCGAAGAAATGTCGCAGCGGTGGCTAGCCGTTGGCAACACTGTGTCCGATTTGACCGGCCCGAGATTTGAACCTCAGACCTCCCGCTCCAGAGACGAACGCGTTACAGTACAGTACTTATAATGCATTCAAATCTTTACAGTTCAGTAGAAATTAAAGACGGATATTATAACGTGTAGCATTGTAGTATATGTCATAAACTATCATGTAATTCGCAGCGTAGTTCCGCTGTACATGACAATGGCAACTGCAGAAAAACGACACTTTTAAAATACAGTGATCTGAATTACAGTTTGTTGTGCACAGAGCTCGACAACGCTGTTTTGAGCTCTTAGTTCTCATCTGTGACCCTCGGTACATCTTAACCAATCAAATTGTAAGTCGGGCACGGTTTTTGGGGTCGGGTTTGGGCCTAAATTTAACGAAAATTTCGGGCTTAATTTGGGCCTGAAACGTGCTTTTTGTCTTGGACGCACAGAAAAATAACCAAAATAACTTGGCAACATTGCTAAATTTTTCAGATCTAAGTTAACTTTTGGGTGTTTTCGGGCATGATTTGGGCTTCAAATAAATTTTCGGGTTCGGACCGGGTTCGAGCCTAAACTAGTCGGCCCGTTTACAGCTCTGAAGCCAAGAGTATTATTCAGCCACCTCTCGGCCAATATGTTCAGTACACCTCAATGTGTTCAAAAATAGCGAATATACTAACGCGGAATAAAAGACGAAAGTCGATTCCGAAACAATATGTCGTAGGCTGTTATTCAAAGGTTTGGTTGTGCTTTTGAGACTCGGGATACTGTCAATAGCTTATCATTAATTTCTCAGTACATTACTCTTAATAAAAAAAAAAAGAACAGATCTCAAAAAAATCACGGAAATCTGTTTTACACAACGAAAACAGAACAAGTATTGTCCAGTTGACGAAAGCCTTCCTATTTTTGAACCTTTGCTTTGCTTAATTTGTTTCGCATTGCGAACAATTCAAATGCGCTATTACTTTTTACAATTTGGCAAAAACAATAGCAGTAGAACCGCATTTTCGCTTGAGATATTTTGGAACATTACATCACTGTTGTTATGCTTCGAGGGCAGAAAATGAGGTCTAGGATAATGCATTTCTTAAATATTAGTCAATAATCATTCTTTTTACGTTCAAAAGTTTTATGTTTTAAACTGGCGGTTTATGAATCATACGAACTCGCAAATTAGGCATAAAAAAACATGCTACTTACTTTGCACTGCACACAGATAAGTAAAAACTGATGCGATTGCTACTGTATAAAAAAATCGAATTATGTTAGTTACATATAGTTGGTGGAAAATGCTTGCAATAATTTTGATAGTTAAATTCGAGGTATACTGAAATTAGCTAGAGTTACGTAGCAGGGGCTTTTATGTTCAAGCCTATGCCGATGATCTTGCAGTGTTGGTCACTGGTGCTGATATGCTTTGGATCAGAGGTATGGCCCAGAAAGTAATAAATATTGCTACTAACTGGGCTTCGGAGCAAGAGCTGCAGTTTAGCAGCAAGAAAACCGAAATCGTACTGTTCACTCACAAACGGAATCCAGATTCAGGTTTCCGAATTACCCGCAAACCAACTACAGCAGTAATGTAATGTAGACAAATAGTAAGTAAAGCATGGGAAATAAAACCATCTATGATGAAATGGATATACACAGCTATGATACGTCCAATCATGTCGTATGCATCTATGTCGTGTGCTGGCTGTCTCAGCAAAAAGTATCTACCGAGGAAACTCACAAAGATGCAGATAAGCAAAGAGCTGGACAGCGCTGTTTCGAGCTTTTAGCTCTCATCGGCAGCCCTCAGCTATCTTTTCAAAGGTATTCCCAGCTGAACAAACATCTTGGCCTTACTGGCAAACCTTATTCGCCTGCAGAGAAGCAGATGCTTAGTAGGGAATAAACGATTTTTCACTTGTGGTACTTTAGAAACAAGTGAAAAATTGCTGGATCCTTGTAGTAAGGACAGCCATAGGTTATCCCTACTACAAGGACTCCCCTCTGTGTGACCACGGAAATCAAAACTGCAATATCTTGACGTCCTTCATGGTCGACTCCTGGGAAGCCATGTCAACTTCCACTGGCAGTTAGGTGGCTAGAACAACCACCAACCCTGCAGCTCCAATGATATTTCACATTGTAGCTCAAGTCAAGTAAGCACAGAGCTGGATAGCGCTGTATTGTATTGTCTAAATTCAATTATCAAATTCAAGTAATTAGTATTCGCGAAATTCAATTTCAAGTTTAAATGTTTATTATTATGTAATTCGTTAAACTAATCTTTTACGTCTAAAATTCATAATATTTAGCATGCTAATTGGTTGTTTTATTTTAAATATAGAATAAACGGACACAAAGACACTCAAATCCGCGTGTGCAGTTTGTTGAAGTCAATCCGACTAAAGGAAAGCACAGTTCCATCCGCGTTGTGAGACTCACGAACTAAAGAACGCTCACAGCAGAGGCTTGTTTGCCTAGTGATTTTATTAGCTTTTCATGGCACTCCTACTGGTGCTTTGGAAGTATTGCTCAACATAACTCCCATTCAGGAATTCTTATTGGTTGAGACAGTGCGAGAGTCATACAGAATCACTGTTTGTGGGCTCTGGCATATCAACCCAGTTGGTTCCTCTGGGAAAATGAAAAGCCATGTTGATCAGTGGCGGATTTAGGGGGGGGGATGTATATGAATAATTTTGATAGTTAAATCAAAATCACCAGCCTAAACATAACGTGCATATGAATAATACTCAACTTATTTAAAAAAGCAATCAGTGAATAGTCGTTAGCCCTTGTGACTGTGATATTAATTTCAAAAGCCAAGGGGAGGGGAGGGTGCAAGAAAATAGTATTTGCCAGCGAAGTTTTTACAAAACAGAAATTGGTCTTTTACAGGTCCGATTGATTTGAAGGCGCCAAATCTGCAAAACTCACAAATTGCACTTTTCAGCGATAAAGGCATAGGAGCACAACCAGTGGCGGAGTTATGGGGGCGGATGGAGGTATACATCCCCCATCAGAGTAAACATAACGTGCATATAAATATTAAACTTAATTGAAAAAAAGCAATCAGTGAATTTTCGATAGGCCGTGTGACTGTGATATAATTTCTAAAGCCCTGTGAAAACTTTAAAAAATGACCAAAAATAAGCAATAAAATTTGATCGCTAGTGTAAAAAACTTGAACACGGGTTTCATCAACAAATATATTATAGGCCTAAACTCAGAAATGGGGTGTAGAGGCTATTCAGTTTTGGTTAATTACCAATCACTTGTCTCAATTCTCTTTCCATTAGCCCCTATCCAATTATTTTTCTCTATAAAATATAGATGAAACAAATTACTCCGTGTGAGTTTTATTGAACTATAAGATTTCATGCTTACGATTTACCAGCATCCAAATAAGAGAACTAAAGTTTTACCTTTAACCACCTCTCACACACGGTAGTCCATTTATGCAACCAACTGAATCATGTTTGCACTGCCAATTTCTATGCCGCAATTGAAAAGCATTACTTTGTCAAACTAGCTCTGAAATTAAATTCTTCTTGCAAAAAAAATGCAAAATTTTTGAGCGCTGGGGGCTCCGCCCCCAGACCCCTAAAACAGCCGCTCTATTGCGAATTTCTCGCTACGCGCCTGGTTACAACACATCCGAATTTTTGAGGTTTTGTGCTTAAAATTTTTATCATCCCCCCCCACCAAAATTTTCTGGATCCGCCACTGATGTTGATGTTTGCAATTAGGCTAGAAGATTCTTACCGTGCTACAAATACCAGCTGACCGAATAAAGAAAACCAACACATTCAAAAGAAATTTTGAATGTCAAAGTATGGATAAAAAGAATGCTCTCAGATCTGAAAGCGTTCTAAATCAGAACACTGTCAAGGTTTACATCGATGGCTCAAAACTAGATTGGAGAGTAGATGCAGGCTTTTATGCAGAGTATCCAAAGAACTCCCCAAAACAAGCACTTTTCCATCTTGGAATTTACAGCACTGTGTTCCAGGCAGAAGTCTTAGCTATTTCAGAAGCGGCAAAGAACCCGCTTTTGGAAAAAATGCACAATCAAAATATTGTTGTGCTGGTTGATAGTCAAGCAGCAATCAAAGCACGCACAAAGTGCACTGTAACATCAACGTTGGAAACCAAAATTAGTTAGGTTAACAAAACCACGTCAGTATCGCCTGGATTCATTAGTGGGCACAGCTGACGCAAAAATAGCTCCGCTAACAGCTATTCCGTTATTTGAAAAGATTAGCTTTGCTAACGCTAATCCAATAACACAAATTTTTCGATAGCGGAAGCTAACGCTAATTCACTAATTAATCATAAAAGTACAACATGAGACGGAAAAAAAACAAATAATCAATTTCGTAACTTGTACCTACGTATCATTTTAATATTGCGTTTTTCAGTTGATCAGCCAAATCTAAACATATTCACCTCCGAAATTTCCGAATTCCAAAAGTTTATTCAATCGCTAGGTATTGTCACGATTTCAGGCTCTTCAGTCAGACTGCTAAGAAGCAACTTCAACGGGTATAGCCAACTGCTCAGCCTCAAAAACCTAGGTAATCCGGCAAAACGTACTCTAACTGGCTTTAACTGCAACTTTGCTTCCAGATACAATATTTCAATCTTCCTGCTCCCTCTTTCTAAATGATTGCTCTGCATGAAAAACGAAGGAGCGCTCTTCTGAATTGATAATCCGTTGGTGGCGGCAGCCCGTTGGCCAACATCCACTAACTGAAGTTCGATATGACATAATCAAATTTAATTGTGCTGTTTCCAAATGCTGCTTTCGAAATTTTGACCTCGTATTGGCTCGTGATTGCGCTCAGCCAGCATTATGATGTCATAGATTAGAGTGATTACCAGCGCGAGAACAGCATTACCATACCGAAGCACGATTTTTGCGGCAATAATTACCATTCTAAAAACGACTTACATCGTATACTTGAAGTACATAATTCTCTGCCAATCAAATACGGCTAATGTGGTAAATTTAAACTATACTTTAATGAAACCACAGTTGCAACTGTTTTTTTGTAGCGGATTAGCGAATTGGCTAAAAAATTAGCTTGGATAACCAATCCGTTAACATTTTTGAACGTTAGCGGAACCGCTAATCTGCTAATGAAAGTGTGAGCTTCGCTAATTAGCAGAATAGCAGATTTTCGATTTGTGCCCACCTATGCCTAGATTCCTGGCATGAAGGGGTACATGGTAACGAAGTGGCAGACTATCTAGCCAAATCAGGATCTATATCAAAAATACATGGTCCTGAACCTTTTATTACAGTGCCGTATGCTAGCTGTGTTAGCACGGTTAAAGACTGGTCCACAGATAAATGGAAATCAATGCGGAATGAATGGAAGGACTGTTTGAAGATGAACGAGTCTGCAGGTTAAACGTCTTCATGACTAACAAATAACAATATGTCTTCTTAACCTTAAGAGGCATCAGTTAAATAAGAGTAGCGTAAGTTTTAACTGAGCACTGCAATCTACAGCGGCACAAGAAAACTACAGGTTGTGCTGAATCTTCTTTGTGTCCAAAATGTAGCCTAGAGGATGAAACACCAAATCATCATGTAGGCAATTGCAAGCTTTACCAAGATATCCGTGTTAAATATTTTGGAATCACCAAAACCACTGTTCACATTGTGGTAACGAAATGTAACATTAATAAACTGGCCAGTGGCTACATACCTAAAGGAAGCTGAAAGGCTTTCTGAGTTCGACTAGTAACCAAACAAAACAACAATGTTAACAACATAGCAGCTACAGTTGCAACGGGCCCAAATGAGGCCTACGCAATGTGTAGGTGGAATTTACCTATTGGTAACAGATTTGCTTGCACCGCTGCCCATTACTAATAGTAAAAATAATAAATTTCCAGGCAATCTCCAATTGCGGAAAACAAAACAAGGTCTTCGCAAGTTTTCCGCAAGGTTTTCGTCGTTTTACAACAAGATTTCAACGGTACAAAAAATAGTGCTGTCCTCGAGCCGAGGACAGGGCAATTTTTGAGGACTTGAGGCTTCGAGGCCAAGGACTTGACCTTCGAGGCCAAGGACGTCCTCGAGGACTCCACATCTGTCATCCATTATTTAGCAGCCCAGTGATTAAATGATAGTATTAACCAGCAGTCGTCGAGCCTGCATCTGCACATCTTGATCTTTTTTTTTTTATGAAGTTTAATTCTGTTTCAATTTAGCGAGGCCAATTTCCGCATTTTGAAAATTTGAAACAAAGTACAATAGTGTGCAAATCAATTGACTCACTTGAAATTTTTGACATTTGTAGTTTCGATGCATAAATAAGATACTTAAATGATGTAAATGCTTGGACATAAGAATTGTGTTGTGACTAGGAATTGTCTAAGATTATCCTGCGATATTACAATTACCTTTATGACGTCATAATTGGCTAAGGTTGATTTACACAGTGTCCGTTTGTTGTCCGTCTTTTTACGTTTTTGCTTCCTCTCGAAAGAGTATGCGCTTTTTCATTCGCATTCATGTAGGTCCATACCGCACTAACTAGACTGCTGCACAAAGATAAAAATTTTGTTCAAAAATTTTGGGTATGAACGAAAAGAGCGATATTTCAAAATACAACTGCACGCCTTTACAAAAATTTTTTTCGGAAAACTTTTGTTCAGTAGGTGACAGTCTGGTTAGTGCGGATATGGACTTATACAAATGCGGATGAAAAAGCGCATACTTTTTCAAGAAGCAAAAACGTAAGCAAACGGACGAAAAACGGATACTGTGTAAATTCACCCTAAATATAACGACTTCATGTCAGGTATGCGGCCAGAAAATATTCGGTTATTCTCGCCTTACATCAGGATAACCAGAAACCATCAAGAGTCGTTCAATTTAGGTGCTGAAGAGCCTTATTTCAAAATCCTAGGGGATATTCCAAAACACGATGCCTGTGACCTCGCAAAAGAAAAAAAAAAACTGCGTTTCAAAAATGAAAATAACTCTAAATTCCCACTTCTAGGTAAGCAAAAATATTTAACAAAATTCCTCATGGAAAATTTTTGAAAATTGAACACGATTTAGTTCGTGCAGAAGTCGAAATTGATGCACCCTATTAAGAACGCGATTGGTTTCATATGAGAAATTAGCAAAAACACAAGCTAAAGTTGTTGGTTTTAGTAAAATAACGCGTAAAACGCAAAGTATAAGCAGAAATTTATCAATATTAAGCCGATTTTAGGGAAAAAAAGTTATATTATTGAACGAGAGTCATTTTATGTTGCAAGAACTACAGTAAGAAAAAATGGTGACAAAAAAAGTGAACGAACCGTGATGATAAATCTCAACCAGATGAAGATGATTCAGCAATCTTTTAGAATTAGTAGTGTGGACTCACATCAGAAAATTACGTCATGGCGATCTTAGGGCTCACAAATCACCAAAACATACTTTTCTGGGTGTTCTCTCCTCTCTGATGCACCTGGTGCTTGGTAGCCTTTTTTTTTTATTCCTTATTACTGTAGTCTTTTTGCCATAAAATGACTCTTGTTCAATAATTTAATTTTTTCTCCTAAAATTGGCTTAATATTGATAAATTTCTGCTTATACTTTGTGTTTTACGCGTTGTTCACTATAAACAACAACTTTAGCTTGTGTTTTTGCTAATTTCTCATATGAAACCGATCGCATTCCTAATAGGGATGCATCAATTTCGACTTCTGCACGAACTAAATCGTGTTCAATTTCTACAATTTTTCTTGAGGAATTTTATTAAATATTTTTGTTTACCCAGAAGTGGGAATATAGACTTATTTTCATTTTTGAAACGCAGTTTTTTTTTCTTTTGCGAGGTCACAGGCATCGTGTTTTGGAATATCCCCTAGGATTTTGAAATAAGGCTCTTCAGCACCTAAATTGAACGACTCTTGATGGTTTCTGGTTATCCTGATGTAAGGCGAGAATAACCGAATATTTTCTGGCCGTATACCTGACATTGCAGCAACAAACAACGCAATTTATATCAATGTTAAATACTAGAAAGAATTAGCCATTCAATTGTTTATTGATGCAGTCGTTATATTTAGCCAATTATGACGTCATAAAGGTAATTGTAACATCGCGGGATAATCTGGAACAATCCTTCGTCACAAAGAAATTCTTAGGTACAAGCATTTCTATCTTATTTATGCATCAAAACTGCAAATGTCAAAACTGTTCAAGTAAGTCATTTGATTTGCACATTACTATATTCATGCTTGATGAAAAATTTTACGATTTCAAAACTTTGGAACAAGTTGCGAATAAGTTGAAGCCAAGAATCACACAAACAGTAAATAAACAAAACTAAATAGTAGCAAATGCATTTTAGAAAGTCTATACCGAACATTTAAAAAGATCTTAATGCCTAAAACTCTAAACTGTAATAAAAACCTTTTACAGCAGCTTATTTCTTTTAAACGTCAGGATCGACCAGTATCGTTAAAATAAGCTGTTAGATTAAACATCAGAACTGCTTCTTGCTCTCAGTGTTGTTGAGTAGTGCTCCATAACATTAATGTAGTGAGCGCAGTATCAAATATTCAGCACATCCGAGATAAAAACATTCAAAAACATTAAAATGTCATTTAAAAACATTTAAATAGCTTATTCAAATGAAAATGCTAACAGAACTTTAGAATTCTATTTGAATGAACTAACACCTGAAGTCCTCTTTTAGGGTGAAACAAAGTGTTGCAGTGTTTTTAGTGTTTTTTTGATGTTTTTTCTGTGGTGTCGTGGATGTTATTTAGACATTAAGTTGAACATTGCTGTATTATCATTAGGTGGGAAGGAAGCTTTATCATTAATTACAAAGTAAAAAGGAAGTTTCACAAAGCAATTAGAGTCACAGTCTTTTTCTGTGACTTTTTATTTTAACTAAGATTTGAAAGTGAATAAAATAATAGTTATTTTTACCACGTTTAAATGACCCTTTGAATAAAAATGAAATTTTTGTCCTTTCACAAAAAGTTTTCACGCCAAGTTTTCAGGTTTCACACAAAGTTCACAATACATCGTTTTATTGAAAACATGTTTAATTTACATTTTTAGATTACTATATACACTTTTGGTTTTAGACGCTATTTCATAATAGATTGCACTGTTTTCAAGAATGTTTTAAAATGACAGACATTTAATTCTGTCGATTAGTGAAAGGAAAAAGTTTGAAAAGAAGTCAAAAAATAAATAAACCACCCTATACTTTGTACAGGTTATCATGACAGACATGTGGTGTAAGCGATGGAGTGGTTCATTTATTTTTTGACTTTTTGTCATGATTTCATAACAAAAGTCTGTTATATTTTGCAAGTCTATATTCTTTTTACATAATCTGTTTGGTTCTGATGAAGCGACAAACCCTAAAACGGCAGGCCGTACAGCGAATGTATGCTCTCAAAATAAGTGACAATGAAACATTTGAACTGAACTAAACTTTTAGTTCCTGTTGAAAGGGAACAGGCGTTCTCTCCAGTTGGGAAAAAACATAATTATTGCTAACAAATCCACAACAAGATTACAGCTGCTAATAAAATGCAAAATATAAGTAGGAAAGCGAACAAATACCGGAATAAATACGACCAGAAAATCAGTTGAAAAGCACACAGTCCCAGCAATTGCAGCTCGTAAGATTACTTGTTGAAACAAATTGCCTTCACGTAGTTCTCTTGATAGCATTTGCTTTTGGTGTAAATACAAGGGCAATACAAAAGAAATTATGAAAATGGAATCAATAACAGCAGGTAAAAAAGCGCTGAGATAAGCTGAAACTTTAAATAATGCATCTATGTAGACTGGACTTGCTAGCAAATTGCACTGGCTATGACTGTTGTTATAATAAGGGATGATTTGGATTAAAGCCAATGGTACATTAACCGTGAAAATGAAAACTAGGAATGGAAGTACAAGCATATGAGCAAAGAAAAAATATTTGCCCACACTTTGTTGAATAATTCTTTTTCGAAAAAACACAGCGTATATTTTGTACCAGAACAGCGAGTAAATGCAAATCGCAAAAAAATAGTTTGACAAACTTTCAGAATAAAAATTGTATTTGCAAGTAAGGTTGCTTTGAAAACGCTTCAACAAAAAAATGATGCCGCTTGAAATATTAAAAATAATCAACAAACTTCCAGAAATTATGACTGTGGTTGTAAAGATATCATCACGCTTGGAAGAAACATTTCCTCTGCTTTCTGTGAAAAAAAAAAGCAAATTGAAAATAAACAATATAAGGGTTAGGCAAAATAAACTCTTCAACTACTTCTTTGTTGAATTCATCACATAGTTTTAAATAAAATCTGCCTGTAGCAAATTTTTAGTTGGGGGCATTTTTTGGACCGTTACATAATAGACCTTTTTTTGGCTAAATTATACTGAAAGCAAGCTTTAGAGATAAGGTCCTTTTAATGGCTCGCATTGCTCTGAACTTCTAATATTACAGTAGAGGGTCCGGACCCCACATTTTACAATCAGAGTCCCAAATAGAGAAGCCAAAGACATGTAGATGTAGCTTCCCCCTGCTTGATCCATAACTGACAACTTGCAGTGGTAACGCTAACAATTTTTTTTTATTCACGGGCATTTTTTTCCAATTTGGAGTTATTTTAGCTAGATAGCTGATGTATGAACAGCTGCTGAACACACAGTTAGGTTTTAAGTTCATTTATTTTTGCCAGACAAAAACCTTACCACATGATACAGCAAACCATTAAAAGTATCTTATTCATATTACACTAATAAACTAATTAATATTTAAATAAAACTGTTTTACTTACCTATACAAGCAAGCAGCAATTTGCTTTTGTGTGCATAAACAAACGATGACATGACCACGTATAAAATGAGTAACAAAAAAAGAATCAGTAATACCAAAACCACAATTCTTCCTAAACTAGCTGGAGTATTGTCTTCAAATGTTACATGAAATTCCTCAGTTGAAACATTCGTTGCGGTCGCACTAGTTAATCTCATTAGATTTTTCATTTGAATGTTGTTTTGTTATCACCTAAAAATTGTACAGCTTTCAAGCAAGCAGGCGCGTAGCCAGAAATTCGCAATGCGGGGGGCTGTTTTGGGGGTCTGGGGGCGAAACCCCCAGTCGCCAGAGGCTGGGGGTTTGGGGGCAAATCCCCCAACCGCCGGAAGCACGGGGGTTTGGGGGCGAAGCCTCCAGCGCTCGAAAATTTTGCATTTTTTTGCAAAAATAACTTTATTTTAGGGCTATTTTGATTAAAAATAATGCTTTTAAAACGTGGCTTAATAATTGGCAGTGCAAACATGATTAAACTGGTGGCATAAATGGGCTATTTGGGAGGTGGCTAATCGTAAAATGTTAGTTCTCTTGTTTAGATGCTGATAAATTATAAAACCGAATAGTTCAATAAAACTCACACGGAGTAATCTATTTCGCACACAGTTTATAGAGAAAAATAATTGGGGGGAGGGGGGGCCAATGAAAAGAGATTTGAGAGAAATGATTGGTAATTAACTAATACTGAATAGCCCCCCCCCTATTTCTTATTTTATAGTATATTTGTTGATGACACCTATATTTAGCATTTTTCATTTGCGATCAAATTTGATTGCTTAATTCTTACCATTTTTCAAAGTTTTTATTTATTTGTTGGTTTTATTTTTGACAAATTAGCCCCCCCCCCCCTAAATATATGTTTCAACAGAGGTTTTAAATCACTATTTAGTCCACTCCAGAGCATAAAACAGTCTCAAAAGTGCTAAAAACGTAATGTTTTTCCCATTCTGCATTTTGGTCGACATGTCAATGGGGGGCTATAGCCCCTCTCACCCGCCCCACCCCTGACAACGCTACTGCAGGCAAGGAAGTTAGTCAATTTGCAGAGTACTTTAAAGTAATCTTAACAGTAAGCAGTTTTACAGAAGGTTTCATAATCATGTTCGAGAAAAATTCTAGCCCGCTTTTGTTCTAAGATTTATGAAAACAGGTTATTGTGAAATTCGGTTGTAATGAAAATCACGGTTGTTATGAAAACCGGTTTTATGGTAACAATTTTCGTGATTCAATCATTGTGATGTAATACAAAAGAAGTGATTTTAGTGAACAATTCAAACCGTTGTGTGTTTGTGACGCGTTAATCAGGTTTCAAAGCTTAGTTATTCATTTTTACAAAAATTTTAACACAACCGTTGCCACAAATTGCATTTATTATTTTTCATGATAGATGTTGGAAATGTTGCGTTTGAATAGTGATTACTTTTTATCACTTATCAACCTAAATTAGCTTTATATTACTGTGAAATGCTATTTTCTGCACAGCAAATTAATAATAAGAATTATCGTCAAACAACTATAAAACCACAGTAAAAGGTTAAAAGCACAACAGTCTGTTTCGTCCTAAGGACTCATCAGGTGCTACTGTAATCTCTTTCGAATAGAATTATTGAATAAGTTCAATTTGATTAAGGTTACAGTAGCACCTGATGAGTCCTTAGGACGAAACAGACTGTTGTGCTCTTTACTTTTTACTGTGATTTTTGTAATAGTATTTTGCTCTGATTTTACGTGGCAAATAATCGAGCACTGTTTCTTAAGATTGACTATCAGCAATTCTCTAATTCTTGTCCAAGAAAAACATGCCCTAAAATCAGAGCTGGGCAAGTCCGCAAGTTAGTCCGCAAGTCCGCAAATCCGCAATTGCGGACTAACGAAAAAATTTGCGGACATGCGGACTTGCGGACTTTGGCAGCTTAAATTGCGGACTTGCGGTTGCGGACTATTTTTAATTTTAGTCCGCAATTCCGCAAGTTTTATACAAATATAGAAATTTTTTCTATTTTCGTAAAATATTCATGTTTTTACCCAGTCAAACATGAGAAATGAATTTAATTTTTTCGAGTTCAAGTTCGGCAAAAATATCAAGTTATTTGAGTTCAGGCTGACATGGTCTGCTTTTCGACTTAATAGCTTTCTTTTTGTTGACATGTTGTTTGGTAACGTGAGAAACGAATACATGTCGCGTTCTCATCTTTTATGCAAATAATTGGTTGATTTGTTAGAACATTTTAGAACCCCCTTTTGTGCTTGTTTTAAGAATCTTCTAGAACTGTCATTGTGGTCATTTTAGCGGTATTGTCTTAAGACCTTTAATCTGCAACTAGTGCTCAAATTAGATATTCTTCGACAGTACGAGTGATGTAATGTCTCAAATTTTCGTAGTTTAGTGTATCAAGTTAGATGTGTAGTAAGTTGGTTGCTGATGTTTCTATTTCTATAGTGAGACCTCGAAGCAGTTTTTTAGTAATGCAGTCTAGTAAAGTCTAGCATAGTGTTAGTATAATCAATCGCGTAAATTTTGGTCTTGTAAATTTTAGTTAATTGATATTGATTTGGCTAGCTGATGATTGACTTCTTGTTTTGCCGTGCTCCTCTGGATGAATCAAATTTTTGGTGTTTTGTGAGGAATAACATTGTTATATTTATATCCAAAGTGTAGTATGACTGCAGAAATATAAAGGATACGGCGCGCGGCGAGACAGGCTATTACAAACGAGTTTAACCTGATTTAAATTGGAGTCAACACTGTTTTCTCGAGTTCGGCAAAACAAGTTTGTTTTTTGGGTTTAAGTTCGAATTGCAGCCCTGGTTCAAAGTATGGCTTTGTTGTTTTTTACCGCGAGTTTACAAAATTAGCCCCTGAGGTATCATTTTTGTACTGGTAGCCAGTGACGTCGCTACGGTTAGGCCAGGGGCGCCGTCCCCCCCTAACGACTGCTTGTGCCCCCCCATTTTGTTTCATTCAGAATGCTTTTTGGAGCATCGCGTAACGACAAGACAACAGGCAATAATGGAAAAAGGAATAATAATTTTCAAACATGATTCTCGTTTAAAGTTTTCTCGATTGTTTACAAAATTGCTGGCCACCAACTGCTTTATATAAATGTGACCCAATAATCCGTCTTATTAACACGCCTTTACGGATGTGTCGCGGAATAGGAATGTATGCCTACAGAAGCGTTACCGGTATTTCGTTAGTGATTATGACCTGAAACAATACGTCAAAACATTTTTTTGAAAGACCAGCTGTTTTTTTTAGAGCACACTCAAGATTTATTTTAGTTCGCAGTCAGTGGCGCAGTTAGGGGGAAGAGGCTAAGGGGTCATCAACCCCCTTTAACTAAGTCATTTAGAATATATAACCAAAAAAAGAAGAAGTGTTTAAACGTGTTTTGGACTTGACCTAATGTATATGGGGGCTCAAGAGGCTAGACAATTTAAATCGTTCAATGACTTCTGAATTTTAGCAATTTACTGTAATTATTGCTATGGTTTTAAAACGGGCGAAATGTGATTCAAATGGCGTTAAAATCGCTATTTTTGCCGCAAAATTGCAAAAATCACCCAGCAGCTAAGCCCCCTCTGTAACACGCTTGAGTAACAAAGGTTTGTTCAGCACGGTACCTAAATTAGACAATTTTTGTGCAAAAAACATTTACTTTTGGTTCAAGCCCCCTCTCTCTTACTTAACAAAACCCTGGTTGCGCTTCTGGTCGCATTCACTCCTGTAGACATATTTTTCAAGCGATTATACCGGCCGCATGCGAAACGAGCTAATAAACGCTGCCGGGCTTATATGTATCTTTTTCCAAAGATGAATACAAAATTGTAGCTTTAAAATATCAGTTTTTATTTGCAAAAGTTCAGTCCATTTTCGGCTAGGGCCCTCTCACTTCGTTTGGTCTGGTGACGGCACTGCTGGTAGCGTGTGCTTATCTCATTCCTAGAGTATTTATTGAAACTAGGGACTAAAAATTAAGTAATACGATTAGTGATATGAATGTTTTTTTGCCTTCTACTGCCTTTGCCTTTTCCTGCCTCGGAAAAAAATTGTTTTCATAGAATATATTGTTGCAAGTGGAAATGCGGATTTTACTATGCTATTTGATAGCTTCTCACTGAAATTCATTGGCTTTTAATCTGCAAATCCCTAGCTTCATTGTAGCATTTTTGAGGGTTCGCCGGAGGGTTGTGCATTATGCTTCCACGCAGTTTAGACACCTACTGTATAAGCAGAAGCGCAGCCAGGATGGCTGGGGGCTAAAAACTCTTAGTCAAGTCACGTAAAAACTTGAATCAAAATTACAAGCGTTTGGATCTTTTTTGAGTTGGACCTGAAAGTGAAATGGGCTGGGCTATTCTATTCTTAAGTTTGCCATCCGAAAAAGCAGCTCAATAACGAGCCATGCTGTGGTACATTTACTACAATCAACGATTGTGAGTAATTTCTTCTATTGCGTGGAATGTATTCACCATACGTTTGCTATACTTCCCACAAGTCACAACTTTTGACTTATTTTTGCCAATCAACTCGGAGCAGTTCACTTCGGGACGTGGTTGATTGCAAAACTTTTTCACTCGGTTCATAAAAAGTTGCGGACTTGCGGTGCGGACTTCAAATATTACGAAGTTGCGGACTTGCGGTTGCGGACTTCAAGACTTACGAAGTTGCGGACTTGCGGTTGCGGACTTCAAGAATTAGGAAGTTGCGGACTTGCGGTTGCGGATTCAACAATCTCGAAAAGTCGTTGCGGACTTGCGGTTGCGGACTAAGCTTTTAAACGTCCAATTGCGGACTTGCGGTTGCGGATTAAGAAAATTGAAATTCGGTTGCGGATTTGCGGACTGCGGACTTAAAAAAAAACTTGCGGTGCCCAGCACTGCCTAAAATACACATTAACATTGCTGATTTTATATTTTGTCCGTAAAAAACGAGTTTTTTTATGCATTGGCACACTGCACACAATATCCTCTTATCATAGGTAATCGATGATTATATTCATAGTTTATTCAAATCAAACGAAATCAAATCTTTCATTATACCCGCTGTGTTTCGCTGAAGCATGCAACGAGTTTGCGGGACCCAACTCCGCGTCATTGCGCTCGGGCAACATAGTTTCTTTTGAATAAATGTCGCAGCGGTGGCGAACGGTTGGCACCACTTTGTCCGTTCTGCTCGGCCCAAGATTTGAACCTCTGACCTCTCACTCCAGAGACAAACGTTTTTTCTCTTGACTAACCGTTTAAATCATTAATTCATTAATATGTTACAGTTTCAAATTTGGAATATTAAACAATTCACAATTCAAGATAATGAAATTACGCATAAAAGATAGCAAACCATTACCAATCAAAGTCATTTTCTAAACAACATATCCCAAAATGAGACATGAATATTAGTATGCCTTCTGACTGCAAAGTACATATTATAGGCGACAATAATAGACGGTGTGATGATTTGATAGAACTTCACAGCAACTGCTTAAACGTTAATTCATAAATAACGTGGATTAACTGTAATGCGCGGATTAACAAAAATTTTATTTTGGGAAAATATATTTTACAAACGATTATAATCATAGTACGGAAAAATTAGTTAAAAATCTGAACTTACAAATTTAAGTTGTTATTCCGTTTAGGCCAACATTGCTGTGTACAACAACCTTTTAAATCTGCGAACTACTATTGATTTTCTTCAACACTGTGCCTAAAATTGTGATCGTAGCCTATTTAACCTACGAGAGTATTTTAAGTTTATTTTAAAAAGAAATTTGGTACACGTGTCGTTTAAAATACTCTTAAAACTATAACCAGCATACAAGCTGCCATGTATTGAAATAAAGTAGGTATACGCTGATACGATCAAGATTTTACGTACAGTTTAGACCAGGCTTGAGCGATTGAAATATAGTAAAAAAGATTACATTGTATCTATCTCGCTTTAATGCAATTCACAATAATTTTGTACGACGATGGAATTCTAATTTTGTATTAACACTGTACATGTCACATAAAAATATCCAAAATTAAAAAAATTCAAAACTTTACGGACTGTTTAACTCGTAATTGAGATCATTGCAATAAACTTTTCTGCCAAAACTAACACATACTTGAAAATCGAAAATTAAAAATTAGGGGCTAAAAATAAAAAAAATGAAAAATGATCCAGTAAGAAAACTAGTTTCTCGTTTCCGATTGAATTCAAATTCTACACACTGCAGTGGAATTCTAAATCAACTTAGCTCTGCTTCTTAGCCAATCAACTTCTTGTTCAAATTTACATTTTTTAAATTTCCTGCTTTAATACATTAAATCTTAACCCATTAAACCTGCTTAATGCATTTCCTGCCACACGCATTAAAACCTAACGCATTCAACTTCCCTAAGGTATTAAACCGATCAGTAGTCAAATGGATAGAGCGTCTTCTACTGAAACGGTGGACTCCGGTTCAATTCCCGATCGGGTCAAATCAAAGACTATAAAAATTGGTATTCTCAGCTTTCCTGCTTGACATTCAGCAATAGAGACAGTGTGAAGCTTTCACCGTATGTGGTAGACAGGTATGCTAGCTTGACTCGAAGACCAAAAGGTTCCTTCACTGTCTCCTGGCCAAGGCAACTTAGTGAACAAAATGTACTTACAAGTAAATGTGCTGTTCTCATTAAATAAATGTACTTAATTGCAACAAAACACTCTAGATGCTAGAATATACCTGGTAGAACATACCTGGGTATTTTGAATCAATAATACGATACTGCATAGCAAATTTACGGAGAAATTTCCGTAGCTATGAGCATGAACAAACTAATTTTAAGCAAAAGTCACAAAATAAACAAACCACTCCATGAATAATCACACTACACGTCTGTGTGGTTTAAATTTAATTATATTTAATTTATTTATCTAATCCTAGGCAGTTTTTACAACTTCACGTACTGCAACGGAACACCATAATTTCAAAAGCGACTTTTTTCAGTTTTTCTAGTGACTTTATCGTTTGATAGTAAAGCAACGTTACTGACCAAGGCTTTGTAACGATGAAATCAATACTTCATATCGAAATTATTGCTTGCGGTTACTCACTGATTGGCAATTTTGATTTGCAGAAAAAATAACGGAAACGTCACTTAGAAATTTCCTATTATATGATAAATGACGTTTTTGGTATTAATGAACGAATCGTGCAATTTTGTCTTGGAAGAAACAATAGACATATGACATAATCACAACCTTAACAGATGTTGAATTCCACTTAACGAACAGTTACATCAAGTTTGTGGAAAAGTAATCTGACTACTGTGCATTTTTATATTGAATTTGTGACTGGCACCTGAAAATACTACGCGTACTTTGTAGACACCATATTGTAGCTTACAATAAATCTCGAATTTGTTATTCTTGAATATATATAACAGCAGTGAATGATGACTGGACGATAGTAGATCTGGGGGGACATGACAGAATATGCTAGCGAGCTCGTAAAGACCATTCTCGCTCGCTAAAAAGCGCTAACGAACAAAAAATCTTCGTAGACAAACTGCAATTTCTGAGCCGTGTCGCCCAACACACGTTAAAACAGTTCGCTCGATTTTCTTTGCGAAATGTTCGTAACTTGTGTTTGTACGTAAAAAATAAATATCTCATTGTGACATCAGAAGCATTTCTACTTCAAAACTAATGCGTTCAAGCGTACTGTCTTTACTACATTGTTTTGGAAAAAGATACCATAACCTTTCCGTTATTATTCTACGCAAGCAAATTCCTCGACTGATGATAATTACAGTAGTAAATGAACGACAGAATTAACTATATTTTTGGATCAACGTGAAATAAGAACAACTTTTTCAATACTATAATTTTTTTAAACGACGTAAAGCGCCCTTGAGATTGTTGGTGGGTAAACTCATATGTCAACAGTAACTCTAGGTCTTTAGGTTTCAAAATTTTTCAAAAGTGAGCAAATCGAAGTACACTTTTCCTTTTTAGAACCGGTAAATCTTGAGTTGAGACTGGCTGTTTTTAATTTTTTGCCGATATTCAGTCTCATTTGTTATTGATTTTGTAAAAATTTTGAGAGCATCGATGTCAATTATAGCGCGCATGTTCGAAACACTTTTAAATTCCTATTGCTCTGTTTGCTTAAGTGAAGGCTTTTTTCTTGCTTTTGCAGCATCGTAAAAATGCAAAAGCGAAAAAGTAAGCTTTTTTCAAGTTGAACAACTGCCAAAAAAATTCTCAATTGCTTGCGCAGAGTAACAGAGCTTTATAATCCTGAATAGTTGCAATTTTGCTTGCAAATACAAGAAAATCACTGAAATTTTACCGTTTTAAATCAGCACAAATTTTAGTTTCTTTGATTAGTTTGAATTATTTTTTTGTTTGTTTTTGGTTTATTTTCCTGCCGAGGCTGGCAGTGTTTTTAATTTGTTCTTAAGAAATAATGCTTTTAAAACGTGGCTTAATAATTGGCAGTGCAAACATAATTAAACTGGTGGCATAAATGGGCTATTTGGGAGGTGGCTAATGGTAAAAAGTTAGTTTCCTTGTTTAGATGCTGATAAAGTATAAAATCGAATAGCTCAACAAAATTCACTCGGAGTAATTTATTTCGTAAACAGTTTATAGAGAAAAATAAATGCGGAGAGGGGGATTAATGAAAAGAGATTTAAGAGAAATGATTGGTAATTAACTAATACTAATTAGCCCCCCCTCCCCTATTCGGTAGTTTGTATTATATTTGTTGATGATACCTATGTTTAGCATTTTTACTCTTGCGATCAAATTTGATTGCTTCTTTTTGACCATTTTTTAAAGTTTTCATTTATTAGTTAGTTTTGTTTTTGACAAATTAGCCCCCCCTCCAGTACTTAAACTGTAAAATTTTGCATGGGGGACGCTTTTGCAGCCTTGACCAAACGCATTCGGAATGCAAAAGCACTTCAGTGGAAATTATGTAATTTCGTCCCCAAAATCGAGTGAAGACCAAAAAAAAGGTCTTCACAGCAATTTGGGACTATATTCTGCTAGAATTTGTGGGATTTATTTCTGCTGGCAGACCCTTTTTCGTCTGATCATTCAGTACTCAACTCTCGATGGGTGGACGCCAAACCTCGATGGGGGACGCTAAAATTCGATGGGGGGACGCGTCCCCCTTACAATTTAAGTATTGCCCCCCCTGAATATACGTTTCAAAAGATGTTTTAAATACTCTATGTAGTCCACTCCAGTGCACAAAATAAGTAAAAGCTAGTAATGCTAGCGCTCACGCACGAGCCGTTACCTTTTTCTCATACATTTGGTTTAAATACGACATTTTGTCACTGCATTGCTGCAAGCTGTGCGGTATAGTGGTTATCATACTCAGCTCTCAACCCTCCGCAACCGGGTTTGATTCGCTACTTGGGTCGTGCATGTGTAATACAGCATGTAGGAACTTGGAAGAAGATGAACAAAGCTATCTTTTGTTTACTTCAAAACCTTGCATTACAGTTAGGGTTGAGGCAGTGATGCCAGCCTGAATGGATACAATTACGTGGCAGTAGCTTTTTTGCTTACGAAAGCAACGTACCGTTACGCTTGAACACGGCTCCCTGCATAAGTTTTGCACGACTAGCTCCTCGTCATAAAATAGTCTCAAAAGTGCTAAAAACGTAGTGTTTTTCTCATGCTGCATTTTGGTCGACATGCTAATGGGGGGCTATAGCCCCCGCCCCCCCGGCTACGCTACTGCCCCTGAGGCGGCTCGAGATTTTGGCAATTTCCAAGTCCAGCTCGACAAATTTTCATTTCAAGTTCGCTTTTAGAATACCACAGCGGTTCAAGCTGAACTTTAAAGCTCCCAAGTAGGTCCTAAGCTGAACTTGAAAGTGCTACTTGAAAATTTTCTTAGAATACCAATTTTGAGCCCAAGCAGAGCTTGAGCTGTACCTGCTGCTCAAGTCCTCTCTTAGAATACGGGCCTACGACTCATTGCCAGTTCGGCAATCGAACCGGGAGTCAGAAGTAGACAACTTTCAGGGTCATATGATACCAGCAAACCAATACCAGCATTTTACGTTTTTGGTAAATAAATAAAATACGAAAGCGATCCTAAATCAAGTACAGATTGAAGTTAAAACCCACAGCCATCACAAGTTAATATTTGATCATTATAGTATGGAAGTGACTCAAAGCTTAACGGCACTTTTTTATCATCGCTATGATTCATTACTGCTACTCTTGTTTTTTTATATTGCGAAGCGCCTTTTTGTTTCAACTGTCGCTTAAGTTTTGTTTGCTCATGCAGTATATCAAACAAATTTTTCACCGGTCGATAGAGGAGGTTGGTTTTCTACCAACTCCTGAAATCCGTTTTTAGAGTAATCCTTAAGGTGAATTTATACAGTATCCGTTTTTCGTACGTTTTTGTCCGTTTTTTTACGTTTTTGCTTCTCCTTGACAAAGTATGCGCTTTTTCATCCGCATTTTTATAAGCCCATATCCGCTCTAAGTAGACTGTTATATATAGATAAAAATTTTGTTCAAAAATTTTGTGTATGAATGATAAGAGCGATATTTCGAAATAAAGCTGTACCCCTTTACAAAAAAATTTTTTCAGAAAACTTTTGTCCAGTATGTGACCGTCTGGTTAGTGCGGATATGGACACATAAAAATGCGGATGAAAAAGCGCATACTTTGTCATGGAGAAGCAAAAACGTAAAAAAACGGACGAAAACGTACGAAAAACGGATACTGTGTAAATTCACCTTAACTCAGCTACAGCTTGCTGTAACTGTTCCTTCTTTTCAGTCCTGACAAAACTATAGGTATTAAAGAGCTTTTTTGGCAAGCCTAATGAAGCAAACCTGTATTAATTCAAAATTCCTTTTGAATTTCCAGTTAGAAAACCTTTTATTAGCCAAACAAGTGGTAAGTATAATTTACCTCGTAACAGCAATATCATGAAGTAAAGCGAAATTTAACAAGCCTAAAAAAATGAAATAAAAACAAGAAAGAAATTCGCTCCGGACTACACTTGTAACGGTTATTTCCTATAAACTAGCCGTCAAATTCAAACATGCAAAGTATTACAGTGGTCAAAATGGCTGGGTGGCAGTGGAAAAACTAACGCTTCAATTTTACTAATCGAAGAAGTTCTTTTGCGTATTTTTTCAGTACAGTTTATACGGTTATTTTGATGACGTAACCAGTCAAAGGAATCAAAATAATGTGAAAAGGATGTTTGCTTAAAAACTTCTGAATGTCTTTTTAACGTAGTCGCTGAAGTTTATCATTTACAATTCAATACGTTTTGTAAAGGCACAGATATACACTGTACAATACGCTTGTAATGCAGCTACAATTATCGAAAAACAATATAAACAAACAATAATATGATTGCAGAACTGTAGCAAATTTTGAATCCAAAAAAAAACATTTTTGTTCCAGTCTTGTTTGAAAACCTGGTTGAAGTGGATTTCATTTACGAATTATTGCATTGTTACAAAACAGATTCGTCCTTTCAAATGTTTGTTTGTTCCAATGTTCGCCCAAAAAGGGGGTTCTGTGTCAGAAATGAACTCTTCGATCACATCGATAGGTTCACTTGGGCCGTCGATATTCGCATAACTAAATCTGTAAGTGCATTGAAAGCTTAGCAGAAGTCATATTTAAGTGATTAAAAATTCTATGATACACTTAAGGAAAACTATCCCAAATTTTATTCTCCGTTTTCACCCTTGTTCAGTTTTTTCATCCACAATACATCAAAAACTACAACGTCAGAATACTGTAGTTACAAATAGGCCAAAAAGTAATATAATACTCATCAGTTGTTGTGCAATAAAATATCAGAAATTTTGTTGAAACACAAGTAATCAAGGTAGAGATAAACAACAAAATTGACGTTAAAAACAATTAAGTGAATGATTTTACAAAATATAAAGTAAAACTTGCCAGACATATACATCTTACAATTGCACAGAAAAGTTTGATGGTTTACAATCAATGATAAAACCTGCAGGAGATGAGGTAAAGCAATGGTAGTATCCTCCGAGCCAAAAAAGATGAGGTTAGGGATACACCAGACCTCAGAATCGGGAAGGCACTTTGCGAAATGATGATATTTCGACAGATACCAAATTACAATAATCACTGCGAGTATAGATTTGTTAACTGCCGTTGACTATGTTTTAGATTTCTAGTTTTTTGTGTAAGCTTTAGGTAATGTTTTAGATTTGATAATTATACTACTTTCCTCTGTTAGTATGCTATTTCCTTTTAGTTATCATTCACACCTACCCCTACCCACTCCTACAGCATTTTAAAATCGAAAAAATAAACTATAATGATTATTCGAAAGATGAAAATGTCTAGCGAAGCCCAACTCACCCTCCTGCAACATATATTTTCCCGTTAACAACTGCAGCAGTGTGGTAACATCTGGCAACGTTCAGAGATGTTACAATTTGCCAGCAATCTTTGGATTCATTGTATCTTTCCACTGATGCAAGAACGCCTTCTTGTTCGTTCCATCCTCCTAAAAGTTTGATGACTACATCAAAGTAAACAATGATTGCGGTTGAATGAGCCAAGCAAATTCTGCTTCTTTGGAATAAAATTACAGTACGCAGCTATTAAGCGGCGTTAGCATTCATTTCTTTGATCGGTAACATACAAAACTAGAATACTGTATAGTAGAATAACGAAATTGAAAAAAATTAAAAATACTCAGTACCGGTATTTCCTTTCAAAAGTGTTTGAACCTAACACCATTTAATTGTCAGTCCCTCAAGTTACCGCACAACCTGTGAGTTTCAATGATGTTTATGAAGCAGCAGGCACTCTGCTTTTATCTATCAGAATAAGCAAAGACTGGACTAACATAAAATATTCTTTTGCAGTCGGTTTGCAAGTGCTACCACCGTTTGAGTAACAGTGCATTTTCCAACAAATCAAAACACAACTTCTTGCCTTTTAAGATTATCTATAGTAAGTCTAATTCGTTTGTTTACAAAATTTAAAAATAAATTAAAATCCACCTCGTAGATTAGTTCTTACGAGTTTTTCTTTAAATGACGTTTAAATTTGATTACTGTGCATTGCACCCTTAGCTTTGGTGCTATAATTACGAGTCAACAACCACTTGTCAAACTACAGAATAGTTACTTTGTTTCGACAATGTAAAACCATATTGATATCCAAACGATCTTTTTGGAGTTCTTCCGCCTTTATCATTCCTAATTTGTAGCATACACTAAAAGATTAAATGGCGATTTTTCTTCTACGCGGTCAAAATTTAGGCAAAATAAACAATTTTGAATCGAAATCACAAACGAGAAAATATGGGTGGCAACAGTGCTTGAAATACCTTTGGAAAAATTGTACCAAACAGTAACTGTATAATTGATCAATTATCATTCTCCTGGCGAAAGAATAATACCGCTTATTTTAGTTGCTAACAATTAACTCAAACCTATGACATAGAGTTGCTGATGCAAAACAACAGCAGCTACTCCACTTCTTTTCGAGTTCATTGGAGCTATCAGAGACCAAGCACGTTTAGACGGATTAAAAACTTCTACCGAATCCAACTCATTTCCTCCAACAGCATAAAGTTTGCCTATAAAACCAATAAAAAACAAAAACATTTCGCAGAAACTTTTAACTTGCAGTGAATTTAGTTTGGAAAGTGACATAAACTCTAATAATCAAGAAACTTTATTTAGGCAGGCAATCTAGATGTTTAGAAATACCAGTTGGTCAGATGGCAAAACGCATTTGTCTCTGGAGCAGGAAGACTGAAGTTCAAATCTCGGGCCGGTCAAATCGGACACAGTGTTGTCAACGGCTCGCTATCACTGCGACATTTCTTTAAAAGAAGCTGTGTTACCTTCAGGGGCAATGACGCGTAGATGGACCCCGCCAACTCGTTACGCCCTTTGGCGAAACACAGCAAGTATAATGAAAGATTTGATTTTAACAAAGACCGAGTTTACTGTAGCTTATTCAAGTCTGCCTGTAGGCTAAATTTACCAAAATCTAAATTGAAATCTTTTTGTTCCTTTCAAGCACTTTTTTCTTTGCAAATAGGCTGTAACTAAGAATCAACGCACTACAACACAAAACACTTTGGAGTAATTGATGTTGAAACTAGTTGTTTGAAAATATAATAGTTTAAGTCCATCAAAAACCTATGAGTTATGTAACTATCAACACGGTGTAACTACTGCACGCAATATGCTAGCATGGCCAACCTGACTTTCGAGACCAGCCTTAAGTGCAATGTATACTAAACGGGTTTCAATAAATTTTGTCATAAGTGTCCACGGCATACCGTTCATGCAAACCAGATCAAAATTTTTCCTCTCATGCCGAGTGTTTTCGATGAAACTCCATTTGTATTTGTTTGGTTTGTAGCGTTCACCTGATGATCTAGACAAACATTTGTCCGCACACTCTCCAACCGTGTAGAGATACTCTATTAAAAATAAGATAAAGCAGTATGATATCTAAGTATGGGTAAACCTTATCGAAAATAAAATTTCGAATTTTATTCATTCAGGAAGCAAAACTGCATTTTATGACAATTGCAGAGAAGTGCTGAAGTGTTTAATTACGGTGAATGTTACTGTTGAGCACAACTGACGTCATTGAAGCAAAACTTTGAAAGGTTAATTTCTGAAACATGGCAAGCTGGAATATTCGAGAATATAAACAATAACTCTAAAAGCTTGAGACAAAATGAAGTTTAAAAATCTGTCTAAAGAAGTGCTTTAACAAATTGATTAGTTGATTAATCAATACTTAGCAGTTTTAAATTATTCTACTGTACCTCCACATGAGCATGACTTTGCGCCATTTCTTTCCCTGATCATTGATGGTGAGTTGATCCACTTGGTGGCCAATGGATTTAATGACAGTACTTTCACTGCTTTGCAGTTTCCAACTTCTTCCTCAACTTTTACGCCTTGACTTCCTCCAATCACATAACACTTTTCGTTGTGGATGGCAAACGAAGCTCCATAGCATTCAGAATTTATTTTCTATTTAAAAAATAGTACTTAAAAATTAATGAAAAAACAAAAATCGAAAACCTCAACATTAAAAAAAATGATGGAAAACGCCAAAATACAAATTTAATACAAAAACGCGAAAACCGCAAGTAAAATACAAATTGCATTATTTAAAAAATAACGACTTCAAATTTTTATTTAACAATCAAATATTGCTTAAACTTTGTTAGATTTTAATCTATGTTTTCGCAAGCGTCATATAAAGTATGAAATTCGTTTAGACTAACGTGAAATTGAAACTTTGTCCTGTTTCAAAAAACGTCTAAAAGTTTATAATTTTAACTTAGCCTTTGAGGACATTACCACTGTTTGATGCCAGTATTTTGCTGCTTATTGCTGTAAAATTAGTACCTCTGTTGTGCATTAATTTTATTTCAGTACAGCTACTTAATGTTACTACAGCCCCTTAGTCAGATGCATTGACACTTTTTGGTGTTATCTCAAGGGGAATATAAATTGCAATTATTACCATTATTATTATTTCAGTAAATAATATCTAAGAAGAAAGCTGATCATTCATACCTTGGTGTCACACTTGACGATTCGTTAAATTTCCAAAATCATTTAAGTGCACTTCAAAGTAAAATAGCTAGGTTTATTGGCATTCTATTTAAGTTAAGACAATTTATGTAACGATCTGTATTGCTTATGCTCTACTACTCATTTGTACATGCTCATCTTTTATACGCTTTGCCTATTTGGGCTTTTACGTATCCGACATATTTAAAAAGACTGCAAGTACTTCAAAACAAAGCAATAAAAATAATTTGCGGAATTCAGCCACGAGAATTTATCACAAAAATTGTTTTAACTTAAAAATTTTTTAAATTGAAAAACTGTATAATTTTGAAACTGCAAAAATAATGCACCAAGTTTCCACAAATTCTTTACCGTCTCCACTTAATTTATATTAAAAAGTAGATATGGTTCGCAATTGCGCTACCCGTAGTTCTTTTCTTAAACACTATTTTCTCCCACGATTCAAAATATCGCTCAATTAAGTGTAACGTTTTTGTCAAAAGGACGCGCCCCAATGCGGTCGACCGGCTCGGTTGAACAACCTCTCGAGCTACTCTCCGGGTTGACGTATTAATCCAAGTATCCATTTAATCTTTCACTTGTGGTTACGTTGGAGCTGACGCTACATCATCCCCTCCCTTTACGCTGGCGACGGCTCATCCACGTCTCCAACCAGCGCAAGGGAGTGCGTCCACTACTCCAACGTCCTGGCGTGCTCGCCATTGTAACGTTTTTGTCAAAAGGACGCGTCCCAATGCGGTCGACCGGCTCGGTTGCACAACCTATCGAGCTACTATCCGGGTTGACTTATTAATCCATACCTCCAGTTTCACTTCTACTTGTGGCTACGTTGGAGCTGACGGTACATCATCCCCATCCCTTTACGCTGGCGACGGCACTTCATCGTCTCCAACCAGCGCAAGGGAGAGCGTCCACCACTCCAACGTCCTGGCGTGCTCGCCATTGTAACGTTTTTGTCAAAAGGACGCGCCCCAATGCGGTCGACCGGCTCGGTTGAACAACCTATCGAGCTACTCTCCGGGTTGACGTATTAATCCAAGTATCCATTTAATCTTTCACTTGTGGTTACGTTGGAGCTGACGCTACATAAGTTTCAAGGTGAATCCATTTGGAATAAAATCGATTTTGAAATAAGAAAATTGCATTACAAAAAATTTTGCAATAAACACAAAACAATTCTATTGCAAAAATATTGCTACAAAGAGAATACACAAACACATTAATTCTTACTTCTGCTACAACTGGTTTTGTACAGTTACATTAAAAGTAGTGTTTGTAGCTTTTTCCTTTTTTTCCCTTTCTTTCGGCTGTTTTTTAGGGCTCTAGATCTAATGAAGATATAAACTTTTTATCATAGATGCAGGTGGCTGCTCGACTCGAAGACCCTCTTGGGTCACTTTGCAGTCTCCTTTCGCATTGTATATATCTGATATTTAAGTTTTTGTGTTTGAAATTTTGGGTAGAGCGATAAATGAATTGTTTCATTTATTCATACCATAAAATATGTGTCTGTGTTTTTTAGCTCTGCAGCTGCTGATTGCTTAAATTTTGCCAAAATTTTTAAGGCAAAGTAAATCTCTTCTGTTACTTCTTTTACTAATTCAAGCAATACGTTTTCAAAATATTGTACTGTATAAGCCAACTAGATAACTAAAGCAGTTGATCAACCACCTACTCTACGTACTGGGAAATGGGAAGGTTTCAGTGTGTTGGTATCGGTGTCGAGCACGAACATTTCTTCGTAATTGAAGACCATGATTATCTCTGTACATAATAAGAACTTTAGACAAAAAAAAGCTGGTGACTTCAAATTAGTATAGATCTTTTTTGAGAGTTCGTTGACTTTTTGTCCATTGTTTCGTTCATTTCGATATTTTATTTTACGGTTTCTCATTTTCGAGATTTGTTGGAAATTTAATTTATTTTCATAATTGACATTGAATAGCTTGTTTAGGTAAATCAGAATTTTGTATATTCAAACTTTCATTGCTTTTTACTTGATTCATCGCAAATACCTTGAAACAGTTGGAATAAACAATTTTGACTGCTAATTATCATGATACTTCTGTCTCTTTTGTGTGCGGACAATTTGGTTGACATTAATCAACATATAGTGACTTATATATTCAACACTAAAGCTAGAAAATATCTATTTGCAAAGAAAACCCACCAACTATTCAAAGCAATTTCATTATAAATCTAGTGTAAAAGCTTCAGCTATTTGCTTAGTATGTTTACGTGAAGGCTCCCAGACGCTAGAATGCCGAGAGCAGTTGCTTCGTTAATAGTAGACTCAAAACTATAAATTTTGTTTTACAATTATTTCCGACAAAGCATTCATTAAAGGCCTAAAACCCACTACTGTCGTTTTGGCCATTACGATCTTCTCGAACAGAGTCACAGTTTTTCTCTTATCGAAGTTTGTTTCTTCAATGCCTCTTCCAACCATTTCAGCTACAAAAAATTATAACCTAAATTTTAACTGCAAAAAATTATAACATGAATTTTAACTGCAAAAAATTATAACATAAACTTCAACTGCAAAAAATTATAACATGAATTCCGTACTTGCTATACTTTTCTGTAGTAACTGGCTGAACAATCATATTGACATCTCATTAAAGGAGTGCAGCAGGTAAAATCAATAAAGCTTCTAAAATTCCAGCTAACAATTTTTAAATGTGATTAATATCTACAGCAAGTATGGTTTAACAAAAAAACATAAGCCACAAACTCCTATATGATGTGAATGATTGATCGTATTACCACACTGTAGTGTATTATCGTATCGCTAACATAGAAATTGAGGCCGCATGATACTTCAAAAGAGTTTCGATTTTGTAAGGTTTTGCTACCGTAACTTTTGCAATATTTTGCAAAATGTCCCCTTTTAACAGCACCCGTATGCCGTGCCACACACTTTAAAGCTTTTAAGACGCAGATAAGTGTTCGGATACTGCACTAAAAACAACAAATACAACCATATTATAAAGCGAAACTAACTGTCATCTTTCTTTTCACATTCTGAATCTTGGTCATCTCTGCATGTTGAAGCAATATTGCCAATATTGATTTTGTTATCACCGATATGCGTTTCTGTGATGTCTCTTCCAGCAATTTTAACTGCAAGAATAGACGTAACCACTATAAATTAGAAGATAAGCTTCATTGTAACACTTTTGGTTACACCAATATTCCAAGATATCTTTTTGCAATTATTTTGCCAGCTTTTGAGTTGACTAAATTACCTTTATATGCGTCGTTTTAAATTCTATAGACATTATTGAATTTTGGGTTCTGCTATTTATTGCAAAAACTGTTTCAAATTATTTTCCTATTAATTACACTCATCATGCAGGTCAAAAGTAATCTGCACTTTATCTAAAGTTGCAGCAAGACTTATAGAATGTTTTTTCATGCAGAAATATTATTTTTCCTTAACCACGAGTTTCCTTTGTACTCAACTTGATTGTTAACTGTTTTTTGATCTACTCAAAAAGCTAGTCAAGTTGTTTTCTTAAAGTTGCAGCGATGGTTTCAAAATAGTTGACGAATAAAAATTTCAATGCACGCTTGGAAAGAATGCATAGATGCAATAAGTTTTGCTAAATTAAACTGATTTTTTATTAAGAACAATGAACTGAGAAAATTAATAATAAGCTATAGACAGTATGCAGAGTCTTATAGGCACAATCAAACCTTTGATTAACAGCCTAAGACATACTGTTTCGGAATCGACATTCGTCTTTTATTCCTCGTCAGTATAGCTAGGACTACAGGTATGAACATGAGCGTAGAAGGCAAAGAATTGCAAATCAACCAGATTATGACACAATTTTTTTTCCAAAAATATAAAGTAATCACAATATTACGAGAGATAATACTAATAGCTTAAATCAAAATAATTTCCAATAGCATGCCTTAGACAGCTGTTTCGCCCAATCTTAGGGCTCATCACTAAGGCTAGCAAGGTCAAAAAGGCAAATATCACCAGTGATGAAAATCTTCAAAACATGCATCTTTACCAATTTATCAGTCAATGAATAAATCTTTACCGATTACGTTTATAATACAGAAATCTTTACCCATCATTCAGCCATTTTAGGCGAGCTACGAGGAGAGCAGAGGGTATTAATAGCGTTTCATTTCGAAAGATTGTTTGCCTAGTTTAGCTCTAGTCTGAATTTTAGCACTAGTTTTCAGCCTTTCAGCCTACTGGAGACGTAGCCATTTAAGACGAGCTATGAGGAGAGTAGAGAGTTAGCTAGCTTATCGTTCTTCTGAGAAATGTAAGATAAGATTTGTACTTTAGCCAGTAAAGATTTGATTTATAGCAATAGTTTCATTCGGTAAAGATGTAATTAATAGCTTTAGTTTAATTGGATAAAAATTTTTTACTCAATTAAACTAAAGCTATTAATTACATCTTTACCGAATGAAACTATTGCTATAAATTTACCTATTTTGGCCGAAATTGACTGAATGATGGGTAAAGATTTCTGTATTATAAACGTAATCGGTAAAGATTTATTCATTGACTGATAAATTGGTAAAGATGCATGTTTTGAAGATTTTCATCACTGGTGATATTTGCCTTTTTGACCTTGCTAGCCTTAGTGATGAGCCCTAAGATTGGGCGAAACAGCTGTCTAAGGCATGCTATTGGAAATTATTTTGATTTAAACTATTAGTATTATCTCTCGTAATATTGTGATTACTTTATATTTTTGAAAAAAAATTGTGTCATGATCTAGTTGATTTGCAATTCTTTGCCTTCTACGCTCATGTTCATACCTGTAGTCCTAGCTATACTAACGAGGAATAAAAGACGAATGTCGATTCCGAAACAGTATGTCTTAGGCTGTTAATCAAAGGTTTGATTGTGCCTATAAGACTCTGTATACTGTCTATAGCTTATTATTAAACTGATTTTGTGTTTGCAAAATAAACTTGGGGCAAAAGTTGTCAATACTGCTCGGGGGCAAGTTTTTAGTCGTGCCTTCTTGAAAGTAGACCCGTGATCATTTCTTTACCACGTGTTTCATTTCACACCAAGATTCAGAGAGTGCTGCGGTTTAAAAACTTCATTTGACCATATTTTTCATTTGGGTAAAGCAACTCTGACTAATTTTATATGCTTTTTCAATTATGATGCTTGGTGGAAGGACTGACTCAAATGATGATTATGCCCTGGCATGGTTTGGGTAAGTCTTCTTCGGCTCCAGTTTTGCTCTACATAATAGACGTACCATCTTCAAGGTCATTGCAATCTTCTAGCTCCAAACTTCCAGCAGTTTCATCTAAAAAACAAACAAATGATAATAACTGCAAGTAGTAATATACAATATAAATTTAAATTTACAATTACTGTAAAGTCTACATTCGATTTGAAATATTGTGATAGCTGTTGTGCCATATCCTGTTCAATTATCTGCCTAACATTATACTGTACAACCCATTTTAGTTCAATCGTATCAAAAACTTCAATACTAAGCAGACAAATACAGTAGATTGTAAGAATAGTGAGCCGCAAATGCAAGCATGAAGAGGTACTTACCGCCATCCTGGTCTTTAGATTCTTTACTCAATGAAGCGATATTGCCAATATTAATTTCGCTGTTACCAATATGCGTCTTAGAAATGTCTCTTCCGGCAATTTCCACTGCAATAGTAAAATAGTCCCAAAAAAAAACTTAAGTATTATCGTCTCCCAAAAATGTAGAAATAGCTAAACTTGACAATATTGCGCTATTTGCCAAAGTGAATTGCCTAAACTTAGCAAAACTTTCTCGAGTAATGGGGGGTTTTGCAGTAATCGTGGGGGTTTGACAAGTCATAAAGTAATTCAGCGTTTAATTTTTTTGTTGTTTTTTTCCAAAATTTAATGATTTTTTGTATTGTGACAACGTTTACCTGATTTTGTTGAGCCAGTTCCGGCTTTGACGTCTATATTTACATAAATCGAGTTTGAATTGTTCTTTTCTGATGACATATCTAAAAATAGTCTCATCAGAATCTTCATTTCTTTGAAGCTTTTTTTCCAAAACTGGTCAATACGAATCTTCAAAACCAAAAGCGCAAAAAAAGATGGCTATTTAGAGAAAAAAAGCCGAGCCCTGATTGGTTGAAAAGAAGGACCAATGAGAGAGTGGCATTAATGTAAAAAAAGATATACAAAAGTTCTTTTTGTCGGCAGAGAGCAGAGCTGGAGATTTTAATGGCTTTAGGAGAAAATAGGCTAAAGGGAAAGCAAGAGAAAGGAATCTATACCTTAAGCAAGGAAAAAGAATTTACTGTTATCGAAATGTTGTGCATAGGCATATATCTTTAACAGTCAAAAAACTAAAAACTTAAACAAAAGTCAGTTTTTGTAACTGAAGCTTTTTCATAAATCAAAATTTATGAAAATGATATAAGTGCATAAGACAGCCAACTGTAGGTACAGCTTGGCAATTCGATCATAAAATCAGCAACAACTCAGCTCAAACACAAATCGTGTAATCGAATTACTAAAATAATGCAATGTGAAAAAAGATGCAGTGTAATAAAAAAAATAATCACACAAGAAAACTGTCTTACTTTCGCCAGTTTGATTTGTGAAATTTCCGTCCTTTGAACCAATATTGATGATATTACTTCCAAAGTGCATTTCCTTGATATTTCTTCCTGCCCTTTTACCTTTACAAGAAAAAATTATAATGAATTGAGTTTTCAATTTAACCAATTCAAAAAAATGATCTACACCAACTGTTAAAGCGCATCATAAATATTGTACACGTCGTGCAATGATTGCTGATAGCAGTAGCGTAGCCAGGGAATAGTTTCGCCCCCGTTGGCCTGTTAACCAAAGTGCTGAATAAAGAAAATACTACGTTTTCAGCACTTTTGAGACTGTCTTTTGCACCGGAAGGAACTAAAAAGGGATTTGAAGCATCTTTTGAAATATTTATTTAGAGAGGGGGCTAAATTCTGTAAAACCTTTAAAAAATGGTCAAAAATAAGCAATCAAATTTGATCACTTGTTGAAAAATGGGGAACAAAAATTTCATCAAAAAGAAATATACTGGTTCAGTAATATGGGGTGGGAAGCTATTTAGTATCAGTTAATTTCTAATCACTTCTCTCAAATGTTGTTTCATTAGCCTTCTCCCCAATTATCTTTCTCTACACCATAAAAATGAAATAGATCACTGCTTGTGAGTTCCATTGAACTACAAGGTTTTATGATTTACCAGGTTCTAAATAAAGAACTGAAATTTCACCATCAGCTACCTCCCACATAGCCCATTTATGCAATCAGTTTAATCATGTTTTTTGCACGGCTAATTCATTTCTATGCCATGTTTTAGAAGCATTATTTTTTATTAAAATAGGTCTAAAATTAAATCATTTTTGCAAATAAGTGCAAGATTTTCGAGATTTATCTGCCTACGCGTCTGGGTGATAGACAGACACCCCTGATGATAACGAAAACGAATGAAACAGTCAGTACTCTAAAGGGTTTAAAAAATTAAGGTTTTTTAGTCGTGTGTGACAGGCTTGGAAAAATTATGATTGTAATTGACAAAATTGTAATTAATTACATGATTTTGCTGTAATTGTAAGTGTAATGATAATTGAAGATTTTCAAAAGTCGATAATTGTAACTGTAATTGAAAATTTTTCAGCCTATTTTCAATTACAATCACTCTATTATTCACTAAGATAGATGATAACAAAATGTGTTTGAACAATATCAATTTTCCTTAGGTTGCAAATTGATATCGATATTCTCTACCACTTGATATCGATATTTTCTACCACCTATCACATTTGACGTACAAATCGAAAATCAAAGATAGTTAGAGTTAGTTTTAGAGATAGGGTTAATTATATCCATAACTTAGCACCTAATCATAACTAGCTCTAACTCTAAGCTAAAAAATAACCTAACACAGAATTGGCTTATGATGTCAAATGTGACTTTAACCGGTGGTAAGTAACTATTAAGGTTTTTTGGTAGTGCTATTTGTGATATTAAGATTTTGCGTGCTTTTTTGCTTGTTTGCCCTTGTGTGCATGTCAAAGCGACACTAATCGTTATATTTTGCATGATCATGCTAAATACGTATGTGATGTTATTGGTAAAAGTTAAAATAGTATTAAATAGTAGTTGTAATTTGAAGTTGTAACGTACACAATTTCAACTTTTTTACAATTTTGCATTGCGTAAAAACGTATTTTCTTTTGCACAAGTGATTGCGGCATGATAATATGGTTTAGCTAAAGCCACAATATTGCTGTTTGCGATATGAATTCAATAACATACTTGACAATTGCTTCCAAACGAAATCATGTGTTGCAAAAATTAAACTTAAACAAAGATTGAGGGAAGAACAAGGTTAGAGAGAAGTGAGGCTTTGATAGTTCTGGCATAGAAATACAAAACAAATCCACAGTTTATACCAGTGCCGTCGCTACCGATGCCAGGGAAGGCCGTGCCCCCCTAACGACTGCTTGTGCCCCCCCAAATTTTGGTTCACTCAGAAAACGCTTTTGGAACATCACGTAACGACAATACTACAAGCAATAATGGAAAAAGGGATAATAAAGTTCAAACATAATTCTAGTTTGAAGTTTTCTCCACTCTTTGCAAAATTGCTAGCCACCAATTGCTTTACAGAAATGTGACGCAAATAATCTGTCTTATAAACATGTATTTATAAACACGCCGTCTTGTAAACACGGAATAGGGATGTAAGCCTATAGAATCGAAACCGATACTTCGTTAGTGATTATGACCTAAAACAATACGTGAAAACATTTTTTCAAATAGGCAGCTGGTTTTGTTTTTTAGAGAACATTCAAAAATTTTTTAGGTCACAGTCTGTTGCCCAACCAGGCAGAAGAGGGTAAGGGGGCTTTAGCCCCTTTCCAAATTATTTAGAAAATTTAATCCCAAAATACAAGCGTTTAAACGTGTTTTGGACTTGAACTTAAGTATAAAGGGGATGGGGGTGGGGCTAGGCAATTTAATTTGTTTAATGGCTTCTCAATTTAAACAATTTACTGTAGTTATTCATATGGCTTCAAAAACGTGCGAAAAGTGATTGATATGGCATTAAAATTGCTATTTTTTGCCGCAAAATCACAATTTCTTTCGGTTCAAGCCTCCTCTCTCTTAATAAAATCTTGGTTGCCCTTCTGGTCGTCTTCACTGCTGCTGACAGATTTTTCAAGCGATTTTTCGGGCGGCATACAAAAAAGCTGAGAAATGCTGCCGGCCTTATGCGTCTCTTTTTCACACATGAATACAATTTTTTTTAAAAAGCGCATATTTTGGAGCTGTAACATATCAGTTTTTAAGTGAAAAGTTTAGTCTATTTTAGTGCCCACCCACTTTCGGCTTAGTGCCCCCTCACGTTGTTTGCTCTGGTATTGACATAAGCAAAACTCGAGACCTCGACTGTAAGTATGCGTAAATTGGTTGCATTGTTTTGAGAATATTTTCATTGTAATTGTAATTGAAATTGTAATTGAATTATAATTACTTGTACTTGAATGATTGTAATTTTAATTGTAATTGAAAAGCTAAGGTTGTAAGTGCATTTGTAATTGTGATTAAAGCAAAAACAAGTAATTTTTCCAACCCTGGTGTGAGATGACTTTTTTGAATTGGTGAAAAGTGTAAAACGAAATGATTGTCA
Organism: Trididemnum nubilum; assembly: GCA_963965965.1. Classification (NCBI taxonomy): domain Eukaryota; kingdom Metazoa; phylum Chordata; class Ascidiacea; order Aplousobranchia; family Didemnidae; genus Trididemnum; species Trididemnum nubilum. The sequence continues at coordinate 36,461,162 of OZ014486.1, read as the reverse complement.
CAATGATTGAGCGAGCAGTGGGCCGCAATTGCTAAATAATATTTACACTGAACAACAAAATTTTTGCTAAAAATTAGGAGGAGGTGCTCTAGAGTGAATTTTTGACGCTGATTTCAAATCTGCCCTTATTTTTGCATTAACACGTTACGTTTTTAAGTTATTAAGAAATTGCCATTTTTTTACTGAGGGTTTTTAGGCCTTTGCTTATTTCTTTATTTTTCATTGATTAATCAACTAAAATGAAGTCTACTACAAATTTGCTTATTTCAACTATTAAAAGATACATATTATTTTACGTAACCAACTCTTATTTACACCGAAATTTACAATAATGCAAACACGTTTTGACATAAGGACCTAAAATATGTGTACAACATTACACAAATTTTTGTGGTTTTGATTTGCGCTTATGCTCTGTGCCATTTTCATTTTGCAAAAACCAACAATAGTCTGCCATCATTTGCTCAGTAACTTTTCCTTGGAAGCGATTTTCCATCTCTTTTATTTCTTGGTGAAATCGTTTACCACGTTCATTTCTAATATCTCCCATGTTTGAGGGGAAAAACCCGAATGAGAGTGAAGAAAGTGTATTTTTAACGACATTCTTGCTCCAAGTTCTTGATATGCTTGTAGAAAATTGGTAACCATCTGCACATAGTTGGGAGATTTGTAATTACCCAAGAAATTTTTCACAATCAAGCAAAACTAATCCCATCCTGCTTTTTCTTTTGAATTTAGGTTTGCATTAAACTTTTTTACACCCATTAATTTTCAAATTTCTGGTCCAATAAATACTCCTGCTTTTACTTTCGTTTCACTTTTGCTTGGAAACTTTTGTCTCAAATACAAAATGCCATTGCCAGATAAATCCATTGCTTTTACAAAATTTTTGAAAAAACCCAGTTTAATGTGCAGATGTGGGAGATATATCTTTTGTGGATCAACCAAGGGTACGTGCTGAACATTTAATCTTCCTGGTACAAATTCCTTTCGTGCAGGCCATTCTTTTTGGCTGTAATGACGACTATCATCCCTACTACACCACTGACACAGAAAACATTGATGTTTCGTATAACCCATTTGCATTCCAAGAAGTAAGCCAATTACTTTTAAATCTCCACAAATGCTCCAATTATACTAAAAGCATTTCATTAATAATTATTGCAAGATAGTCTCCATTGACATGTACGTTTCTTTTAAATCATCAGCATATACAAGTGGAATAGAAGGTTTTTTATTGCCATTATGCAATAAAACTGCTTTTTGGCTAGATTTACTCGAATCAATAAGCAATCTCCATTCAGCAGGATCATGCTCGAAACCAAATTGTTTAAAAAGTCCGGGAATATCCGAGCAATACCAAACACCATTTTCAGCTGCAAAATACTTTTCAAGTTGAGCATGACGTGTACGGTAAAAAGTATCTTTAACACTTTTTTGAGCGTCGGTCGTTCCAATTAGCGCCAAGAAGGACTTCGATTTGGAGGCTTATTGGTTTTTTTCTCGGCCACGTTAAGATGCTCACTAGCGTAGAAAATGATTTTATAGTAAAGTTATTTCACGCCGTAGCAAATTCTGATCCAGTGAAAACCTTCAAGCTGTGCGAAACATCAGTGACCCACGTGACCCAGTAGTTACTGACGTTGATTTTTTTGGAATGGATCGGTTATGTTTCAAATGACGTCATTCAGTAACGACGTAACGGATTTGTTTTTCGGCCACGTTAAGATGCTAACTAGCATAGAAAATGACTTCATAGTAACGTGGTTTCACGCCGTAGCAAATTCTGCAAGTGCGTATCAACACGTGTTGAACAAATTGTCATATGTTACTTATGAATTTTTTTATTGAGATTAATTTTTAAACAATTATAGGCTAGGAAACGGAAATCCTTGCGATAATCTATGTCATCAATAGTGCACCGGCAATAAAAAACATTATATACCTGAGTCTGTACTTTCTTGCGTACTTTCTATAGCGTTTTGGAAATCATCGTCTGTTGAATTGTCAGTTTCAGAAGACGAACGGTCTAAAAATATAAATATTTAGAAGTTACATGATGCTGTACTTCACGAACATTTTCGGCACTACAATTGCCCTATTCAGGTTCATTTAAAATCAGAAGCAAAGCTTTTCAAATTTTAATCAACTAAACCGATAAAAAAACTTGAAAAAATTCCTGCACAGCATATTCCATAGCAATGTTAAACGTGAAAATTCCTTTAAGATACGGATAGAGTTTTCAGTTTATTTACTACTGTAAAAGAGAAATACTTTGGCAAATTTAAAATCCAACAATCAATAAATTCAAAGTCAACAAAAATTTTTAGTCGCACTTCTACAACATCAGACTAAACTTCTAACGAAAAAATGCGACCCAAATTAAAAATTAAAATTCCTAATTATAACAATACAGATTTTATGTCTAAAATGCATTATTTGGAATTTATTTGAATACATTAAAACAAGACTCTATTTGAACAGAAAATATTCCAAGATGATCCAATTTATTGGTAAAACAGACTGCTGGATTTTATTAGATTTTATATTTTTAATGTTTTAGAACTGCGGTAATCTACTGCCATATTCGCTATAACTCTAAATATGCAGTACATTGCACATCCAAGATCCAACCCCAGGCTATACAAAACTTTTAATTAAAAAAAAAACTTGCAGCAAAAACGGCGTAAAGCAAGTTGATTATGAAGAGTAGGCCTATGTTTTTCATTTAGAAGAACATTGTGGATTTTTGTATCATGTTCAGAACGGTATTTCCAAATGATTTTGAACAAGTCCAAACCACTTTTTACATTGGAGCATTATGCGGTTGCAGGACTTCATACGATTTTGGATTGAGCTTTTCTTACTGCTGCTAAAATTTAAATGCTCTTGAAATCAAGAACTCAGCAGATGTCTAGAAGACGTACCGACAAATGTCTTGGTTGTGCTACACAAACATTTTAATTGATAAACAACGTTGAGCACAGAGCCACGAAAGCATAAGATTTAAGTTGAAAAAAAAATTGAATTTAAATGATTGGTAATCGGGGTAATTTACAACATTCATTTGATTCTCTATAATTATGAAAACCTACGAACGAATTGTCGTGAACGTTTCAAAGTCAAAACTTTTAGACATATAGGCCTATTAAGTAAAAAATTGCAGCGGATTGCTACCGTGCTAAAACATTTAAACATGAAAACTAATAAAAACCAAGAGTATGTTTCACACACAAATTGAATCATCAGGGGTATATTTTATTCAAACAGAATTCTTTATCAACATATCGCACCAAACTTGAATAGAAAGCATACAATACATGCAAGCTTAGGAATACCTGATTCAGCATATTTTATGTTTTCTTTGGTGTCTTCGGAAGCGCCAGCTATTGGGTAGTTGCAATCTGGAAACAAATTCTCTAAAAGTATTGTAATCGGGAAACAAATTCTCTAAAAGTAGTTAATTCTGCTTTCCCCCTAAATTGTGCAAAATCTTTTTTTTAATGAGTTCAGTTTATGGTGAATACCCGTTGCGACCAACAATTAAACGTCTAGCAAACAGCTTCTGTTTGGTTCGAAGTTCTAACTTTTGTAATTTGTATAATCGCGTTTGCAACTAAATATTGCTTCTTGTACCTTTGTTAAGGCAGTTAGCATTTTTAAAAATGACATCAAGCACGTCATCCTCCCATAATAATTTTTTTATTGCATTTGTCACATGATTTCTGGCCTAAAATTATTCTTTGTGACTATAATTTATATATATATTTTTTTGTTTTAATCCAGCTACTGTAGGTACCAAAGTAGTAACTAGTTTTTATCAAAGTGATTAAAATAAATTTGTATAAAAAATAATTGCTTCATCGTCATGGCATACGTGCTAGAGCCGCAGCCGGTTGTTTGCATTGCCTTCAATATTTCGCAAATAAGTTTGTTCTCAATGCTGACATGCCCAGTGTCTTAATTACTTGGTAATACAGTGTATTATGGCTCGTGGAAATCAAACGTTTTGACCTGGTTGTAAGCTCGTTAAGATTTTTGCTTCGTTTTTCATTGTGCCTCGGCAATCATGTGTTGCAAGTGGAAGGTGATTGTAAACAACCGCTATTTGAAAAACAAACAGTAGCAGAGATCTAGCTAATTTTGAGCAATCCGTCGACATAACCATGAAGTCTCTCACCAAATGACAATATGGAACTAAGCAAATTACTGTAGAATCCAACAGGTAAATCAGACAAAAATTGAAATGGAGCATTTTTTTTCTGAGCACTACCCTGAACTCGAGTTTCGCTTAATTACAACACGCATAAGCAGGGATGGTATGAAATTATGGTTTTACGTCGTGTTCTTAGTTTTTTGCTTTGTTGCCCACTAGTTGCCTGTGCTCTCATTGTTTGGCTGACGCTGGTTTTGTCTGTGATTTTTGCCAAGTCCCTGGAAGCGACGCGTCATTTTCACACAGACCAGATCTTCACACGTAGAGATTTGGTCAGTTTAGTTTCAACAATCCTAATAGTAGGATGTTTCTGATATCTTGGAAATTTTTTTTCTGTAGGTAAAGTTAGCCACGGTGAATTTGCACTCTTCTGACTAACTAGCAAAAATCAATCGGTACTTATTAGTTTATGATATCTATTTAGCGTTTGTCTTTGTTTATCTTGTGTTCTATAATTTTACCGCAGTGATATGGGAGCCGAGAAGCACACCTTTTTAATTGGTTTCTGTGGTTGGGTGTGGTTCGTCTGGGTATTGCAATGCTTCACATGGTCTTAATTCCGATGTTTTTACCGGTCTTACAGTGATTGCTATCGTACATTTGAAACTTTTCCGTTTGTTTTTAGAAACTGCAGTAAGCAGTACGGCAACTCGATTAAATCTATAATGAAAAACTGCGCCTTACGATTCTGCCTTCTGTGTACGGGTATAGGGCTGTGCCAGGAGCCCAGAGTGTACCCTAACTTGGCATACTTCAAGTTAATGATTTGTTTAAATTTCATATAGCATGTTTTGTGTAAGAACACGTCAATAATCAGTTGCCTTCTTGCTTTAAAAATGTGTTTTCTACAACTTGCAATGTTAGATCCCGTCGAACTAGACCATATATTACCTAATATCTGCCCTGCGCAAAAAATCTGTTTGCCAGCAGACCATCTCATTTTTCGGAGTTAAAATGTGGAATGATCTGCCCCAAGCAATCAGAAGCATAAAAGCTTCTCAAAATTCAAAATCAAATTAAAAAAAAATTTTTTAGAACAAGCATGAATCATAACATAGTAATTTAGCGCACAAACTGATCATCGACAACTATAAGTCGTTGATTTGTTTTCTTTCGTTTCATTGTTTTAATGTTAGGCTACTTTTTCTTTTTTCCTCTGGGTTCTTGAACCACTGCAATTTTTTTGCTTCTGACCAAAAGCCATCGATCGGCTTTACAAGAGTCCTGGGTGCTATAATTTATAATTATTTATCATTACCTGGTCTTATGTTATTTATTTCTGTTTACTACGCCCAAATAAAACTCAATATAAAACTAAAATATTGGCAAACAATCGTCAACACTAAAAGCAATCCTGTTAGGCCAAGATATCAACAATTGAAAAAATATATACTATTATATAGCCTTTGGATACTGGTCCAAGGAACAAAATAACCAAACAAAAATGAAAATACAAAAAAGAAGAGCTCGATTGAACGAAATTACAAAGCAGATCATCAGAACATAACGACTATAGTCCATAAACAGGCCTTTGGGCAAAACAGCCACAAAGCTGCAAGACGGGGGAGCATTTCTATTGCCAATTCCGCGATGTTGGTTGGCAATAGAAATCATTCCCACTTTCTTTGCTCCAGTTTTGCAGCTATTTGTTTCCATGATCTCTTTATGACCGATGTCTTAACACTTATGCGCTTGGTAGGTTTGCCCAATTGGGCCCTTCGTTTTGGTTAGTCTTATCTCAAGTGTCAACAGTTTTTGTCGTTCAGTTCTTGCTTTGTTGGATTTCCAGAATTGTTTCAGACTTGGCTCATGGGTTACCAATAAAGCAGTTCATGCATCCTGATTAAGTTACCAATAATGCATTCTGGTTACCAATAAAGCAGTTCATGCTTTTTAACTAAGCTGAACTCTAGCACAAGGCAGTTTTTTTGGAAAGAATGTCCTACCGTAGTTAAAATTTATAATTTGATTTTCTTGTTTGCTTCTAATTTGCCTAGTCCCATAGTCAACTTGTTGGGGTGCCGGTTGGATGTGTTCGATTCCATATTTTAAAAAGCTAGGTATTTGACTTAATTTTTTTTTCATTTACCCTATTTTACTCGGGATATTTTACCAACACATTTTACACGGAGAGACGGGACAAAAATGTTCCCCCATTTCTAACTCCTAAACCTAACGTCATGAATGGAATTACCCAATTATGCATGCGGGTTGGTGTGTACCAAAATCTTTTAGAAAACCCAGTTTTATGTTGATAACGTCATCGAAGTGGTGTCTCAGCCATATTATTGAAAAAATGACGTCACTGGCAGTTCAAATTTTGTACATAAGTTTGTTTTTTAATACTGCATCCTAATTATGTTACGAAAACGTCTTGCGACGTAATTTAAGTTGAGCATTGAACAAAAAATTCTCAGATTTTGGAAAGTGACTTCGGGAAACCTCAAAATTGAGAAACTTCCCGTTACCTTAGCAACTTCAAATTTTTAGGTTTTTTTTTAATACATTTGACTCAAAGTTAAGTTAGTTTCAAGTAAAAAAATATTTTATGAAGAGATTTACCACAAAAAAAAAGAGATTGTGATCATTTTTACCCCCTTAGAGTAAAATACGGTTAAAGGATTACTTGCAGCATTAACTTGGTTCTGATTCCTAAAATGGGCAGATCATAATGAATATGAGAGTTTGAAGCCGCTTAACACTTTTAAAGCAACCGATAATTAGAGGAAATATACTTTAATAGCGTTGGAGCTATCATTTCCACTCTTTGAAATATGTTTAGCCTTGAAAAGTCTTGTTTTAGATTATACGATTTTGTCCAGCTTTCTTCATGAATCTACGCTGGAATCACGAAAAACTAAAATGCAGTGGTATATGTAGAAATTGACTACATTGAAATGACAATGGGTAGCTATTATGACGTCAAACGCTGCAAAAATCACCTAAAATAGTAAAAAATTAAACGCGAAAATATAGAAAATATAAAAAATTTCTCGTCGTATATGATTGGTCAAAATTTGTTATTTTGACAATTTGATTGGTGGAAAAAATCTTATTTCGTTTTAGTCGGATATGAGCACAAAAAAAAAACTAATGTGAAATTTGGAGAAAATAAACGAATTCTTTTTGACGGCAAAAACTTGGCGGTAAGGAATTGATGTAAGTTGCTTCCAGAACTGATAAATGGAACAAAGACCTCGCTGTAGCCAAAATGGAAAATTGCGCATTGTTATAATGTTTGGCACATTCTTCGTTCTCCAATAAATGCTGTCCGATTGCATTATCACAGTAAACATTAGGGGTGCAAGTGATTTTGCATTTTCTATTAGGCAGATTTTTTGTTGTTTCTTTGTCACTTCGTATGCATCTCAAAATGTGTTGATTAATTCTATCTTGCAATCTTTAGGAGGTTCGACCCACGTACCGACTCTCAGAGCGGCACACGTATTGATGTACGACCGTAATTTATTGAGGGGAGGGTAGAACTCATCTTTATGAATTGCAGGCAAAATTTTTCTTGTCGAAAAAATAATGGGAGGTTCAAAAACTTAGTAACATCGGTTAATAGTAGTCTTGGTTTGCTTTTCAAAATTCAAAAATTTTGCCAATCCAAGGAAGTTTTTAGTAAACTGGGTACTTTTGAGGTCCTTCTTTTGGTTTACGGTAAACTGCGAAACATTATAACGATGCACAATTTTTCATTTTGGCTACAGCAAGATCTTCGCTCCATTTATCAGTTCTGAAAGCAACCTACATCAATTCCTTACTGCCTACTCTTTGCCGTCAAAAAGAATTCGTTTATTTACTCCAAATTTCACATTAGTTTTTTTTTTTGCACATTTCCGACTAAAACGAAACAATATTTTTCACCAATCAAATTGTCAAAATAACAAATTTTGATCAAACAAAATACGATAAGAAACTTTCTATATTTTTGCCTTGACTTTATACTATCTTAGGCAATTTTTGCCGCATCTTACGTCATAATAGCAACCCATTGTCATTTCAATGAAGTCAATCTCTATATAATATATACCACTGCATTTTATTTTTTCGTCATTCCAGGGTAGATTCATGAAAAGAGCTGGACGAAAAAGTTCAATCTAAAACAAGACTTTTCAAGGCTACCCATATTTCAAAGAGTGGAAAGTGATGGCTCCGACGCTATAAAAAGCTTTTTTGAAATCTGTGCCACTAACAAGCCTTTCAGACAATAATTATGCTCGGACGACGACACACTTCAGCGGCTTGATAAGCTCCGATTTTGTTGCTCAGTTCTCCTGCCGTCTTGCTCAGTAACAAGAAAATTTTATTTAATTTGTTGCAAAAACCGACACATTTAAGAAAGAGCACGAGCCAAGTTCGCTTGTTTACCAGTAACGCTAAAGACTTACCAGTTGGTGAACTGCTTGCATTTGCATCACTTTCACATTCAGGGTGTTTAGTCACTGCAAGAAAAAGCATTAATTTTGTTGTGAAGATTTATCGCACTGCTTCAATGCAAACTAGACTCAATACAAATTTAAAAACTTTAATCCTTAATTTTATAGCAGCATTGGATAAAAGTAGAAAAAAGCAAATGATCGAGTCTTGAAATAACGATTCTCTAAATTTTACTTTGATGATACGTAAAAGCAAAACAAGCAAAACCACGCTGGTCGGTGATATTTTGAATAGCAAAATAGCTTAGCAAAGTCAAAATTTATTCCATTCTTTTGCGAGCGATTAATGTGTGAAAATTATAAATCACTATACTAGAGCATTAAATTTTACCGTTTGTTGTTTTTTTGTTCTGGTAGTTGAATTTTTGTCTTCCTGTCACTCTTCTGTTGCGATCCAACGAAAGTAAAGAACCGAACGGGAATAAAACAGTACGGGCAACGTCAAACAGAAAATTTCCATCACGTACGAATGAGGCAAAAATTGTGGCAGCAATTAGAATTAAAGCAATTTGCCTAGAGGTAATTCCGAATCGAAGCCAAGCAAAACCGCATAGACGGTGACAAACCACAAGGACAAACAAAGCAAATATCATAATAATGAGAATCGAAGCAAATTGTGTTGTGGCTATTCCATTTGGAAGATATTGAAATCCTCTCCAAATAAATTTTTTGACATACTTGTAACTTTCTGAAACGCAATGTGAGAAAAGTTTTGCCACATATTTTGCAAGATGGTACAGCAGGTATAGAGTAATAAACATTTATACACGAATGCAAATTAGCCAATCATAAGTAAAAACTGAAAAAAAAAGCATCAATTTTTCATTATTTTCTGCATAATTCGGTAAAGAATATCAAACCCTTAAATTTATGGTGATCTGCCTAATTAAGGAGATCGAGAAATAGGCTATTCCCAAAGAAAGTAAGAAATAACGAAAAGGGGGGCAAAAATTAAGCTTCTCAATACCATGCAAGATGTTGGATTGCATGTAAAGGAAACGATAATATGCTTCAATTACTCTTTCGTTTTAAAATGAAGTCGAAAAAGTTTAAGTTTTCCCGTTTATCTTTACCGTACACTTAAAAAAAAAAATTCAAAAGCGGAAAAGCTCAGTTGACTTTCTGTCGAGGGGTTTTTTGCTCCCAACCGCCCCTATTCCATTTGCTAAACACCACTGATTTAGATGTTGTTGATGCTTCAGCGCATATTTATCCCTCCTGTCACAGGACAGCGTCACACGTTAAATAATAGATGATCCATACACTTTTCATTGCAATAACTATTTCGTACTTGGAGAAATCCGCACCTGCTTAAAAGTTTGTAGTCACTATTTCACGGAAATTCTCAATTTAAAGAAAATAAAACGAAAATGAGAAATATTCATCCACGCTTTTTTCATTTGCTTTTTTAGCGGTTAAAATTAGGGTTAAGTTAAGGTTTGGGTTAGGGTTCGATTTGGAGATAGTTTTAGAGTAAGCATTTGAGTTTGCATTAGATTTGAGTCAGAATTAAGAAAAAAGTAGATAAAATTTCCGATGAAGTAAAGCCTTCCTTAAAAGTTTCCAGTGATCTCATGTTCCCGTGAATTTTTTCGAGTTGTTGTTCACTAAATTTGCTGTTTATCCGAAGTCACCAAGTAGAGATAATCATTGTAAAGCGTCTTATCCAAGGACGTAAAACAACGTGACCAAGGTTGGGGTTGAACCCAAACCATGTGATCAGGGTTGTTGTAAAAACGACGCCTTCCTCCTCTGGCTCATGCTGCCATATGTTTGCCACAAGATTTTTCCTATATTTTGCAAAGGTGTATCTGCACTTATTCTTATTGCTTTCCTTCGGTATTCAAATTAAAGTATAATGACGACATTTACCAATGCCTATTATTTACTCGTATTATCAATGGTGTTTCTTGCAGGCAAATTTCCCATATCATAGCACAAAAACACACACAAACAAACAAAAAAACACACAAACATACGCTGAATAAAAAATCATACTAGATTCGACAACAGTTGATTCTTTACTAAATTGTGGGGTGTACCACCCTTATACACTGTGCTACAGTGCATACAATGCACTTTGATTCGCAAAAGACACCAGAATTCATCAACGCATTGATCCAAAAATTAGTCGATGCACAACAGCGTTTAACAAAGTTGAAAAGCGACTGACGTATAACAGCATCAAAGGTGCATCAAAAAAATTTTTAATCTACGTAAATAAAATTTATTCGTAACTCCACATTATCAAATACCTCCCACTATATAACTCTCCATAAAAAACTTGCTTTCTTTCCTGAATGCAAATCTGTTTTCTAATGTACTGTAGGTGTTAACTTTAAAGCAAGGTAACTCACGCCTTCGACGCGCATGAAATACTCATACGTCGTTTTCAAAGCAGTTTCCTGTTTCTTAAAAAGCATATTTACCGCTTTGGGAATTTCCCCGGTGATTTGCTAAATGCTCTTACAAATTTCTTCCAGTTGCTGGCAGTTGTGTTGAAACGATAGCTAATTATATTAGCTGTAACAATACTGTAATTATTTAGGTGCAACAATAGCTACAATCATTTATTGTAATTTTAAATCTCAAAAGCCGTATATCGTTGTTAATCTGCAATTGTTTCTATTTGTTGACATTTGTCAACAGGTTTTCCGATTAAGATAAAGCGCAAATAACTCCTTGTGAAAACAATTTTGGAATTTGGTATCACTGCATCAGGAAGCTAATAAGAAGTTTTCCTTCGTCGGCGAATGGCGCTGAGCTAGCATACTCGTATAGGGGAGGAGTGCAATCAAATAAAATAAAATCCGCGTTGACAAATGTCAACATATGTTCTGATAAGGGTTAAACGTGGTGAGCAAATAATAAAGCCGTTTTGGTTAAGAAGTGAAATCGTTTATGACTTTGTGATTTCTTGCATGTTTTCTTTGACTTTATTTCTAAGTAGGCAAATCATACAAAGTTCACTAGTGCTATCTTCTCCAGAGGTTGTTCGGAGTCAAGTTTTTACTCGCCTCAGAGCGCTGAAACAACCCTCCATAGTACAAGTAGTAGATGGCAAAGTTAAACCAATTAACAAGGCATGTCGAACAGCAGGATAGAACTTACAGAATCAAAGTAATATTTCATCAAATGATCTTCTTTTTTAGCATTTTTAAGTTCATTTGAATGCTTCCACATATCATACCACGTGAGTGATTCGACGCAAAAGTTTTTAGTCTTAGAGTAGATATGATCAATTTGCTATGCTTCGGCTTTGAAATCTCTCAACAAAGTAACTGCTCGAGTAAGATGTAATATCAGCAAGCAATTAGGCACAAAATTTGAATCGTCAATTATTTTTTTCGCAAAACACAAATTTAAACTTTTCACAAAATTAACCGTTTTGTAAACAGCACCATGACCCCTTTCTAAGCGCAGACCAGCGCACCAAAAAAAGAAACTTCCACGATCGGGTGATGGTTGAGATCGTTCCGCAATACGAGGGCTTGTTCAAGGACTCACGGCATCATGTGTGAAAATCCGGGAGGAGGGGGGCACAGCTCCCTTGCCCTCCCTGCCGACAGCAATGGGCTGGCTTGGTGGTTAAACTGATGCATATTAAGTGTATCACAGTCGTGGTCTTGAAACAGGGTGCCCAGCATTCGGGCAATTTTTTGTCGTTTGTCGCAAAAATAAAACTATGGGCCATTTTAACACTATTTGGATGATATGTCGAACATTTTTAGAACCCTCTAGAAAAGCAAATTGTTGAGACTTGAAAACCATATCAAAGAATGAAATATTGTTCATTGTTTAGCCCCCATATTTACTGGTCAAGTCCAAAACACGTTTTTAGGCCTGCGTATTAGCATTTAATTTTCCAAATGTCTTGGGTACGGGGATAGGGCTTCAGCCCCCAGTTCCAACACCCTCTCGTTTGCGTCATTGTGCAGCATAACCGCAGCATGATCTAGCTGAACGAAGTTTTGCTTGCTGCACAATGACGTCACTGTTTTCTAAGTTATGTAGTGTCCAAAAAAATTTTTTTTTAAATTTGTAGTAAAGTAAATAACTTTAGCCTTCGTGCGTCAGCACCAACATAGTTTTAGTCCAGGTGTGCCCAAAGGTTTTGAGGATCGAATTCATTACACTTTTGCTGAGCATTAGCGTGCCGCACATCATCTCACTTTTTGCCATTTTGTCCCCCCATTGACGGAGCAAGTTTGCCGGATTTTGTGCGGTTATTGTCTTCACCACGCTTCAACATTTCGTTCGATCACATGCATTTCCTTTCATCCGTCCGTTTTTTTTTTTTAATTTCATCCTCTAAGTGTTTATTCCAGGTTTGTTTCGTTTGTCCTCTTCCTCTACAACCCTGCATTTCAAATTTTAAAGCCTTCTGTTGCGTTGTTTCATTTTGTATTGCGCACTAGGGATTCGAGCCTGAGTTTTGCGTGTATTTCATTTTTTGCTATTGTGACTTCGTAAACTTTTGCGTAAACTTTAAACCTGTGTTTCCTGTATTAGTGCTCTGTTTGCTAAAATGATTATTGCTTTTTTTGCTTCAACTGCTTTTCCGTTTGCCCTGCAGTATTTTTGCCGCGTATTTTCCTATATAAGCGAGTGCCATTTTCATGCCTTCAGTTCACCTAAGTTACTAGCTAACTTGTTAAATCTTTATGTTTCCACTCAAAAATATAACAGATTAATTGGCGACGAGGATGGGATGCTGCATGACAGAGGTGTAGCTACGTTCGACGAAGTTCTGCTACGAGTACGAGCGACGATTTTCTACGAGGAACAAGTGATCGACGAGTGTATGAGCAATGGGCGACGGTTCGAACATCGAGAAACTGATCGAGCTAATGCAACAACAGATTACGTGTCAAAAAAAGCAGATGGAGAATCAAAAGGAGCAGATGGAGAATCAAGAACCGCGTTTTTTGAAACAACTTGAGACCCAGGAATCCCTTCACAAGGCTCAAATGGAAGCTCTCTTGAGTGCGGTAGATAAAACTAACACGGTTGCCTCTACTTCTTTGCAGGGCGCTACGCCGAGCTTTGTGCAGTTCGACCCGTCATCGGAGCTTTGGGCAGATTACTGGGCGAGATTGTGTACGTTTGTCAGCGCTCACTCTGTTTCCAACAATCGAAAGGCTCAGATTTTCCTAACTAATCAGTCTTCAACTACCTATAAACTGTGGTCAAATTTAGCTTCTCAGGAGACACTCCCGAAAAGCATCAACGAACTTACTATGACCAAAATTGAGATCTATATGAAGCACCAGTTCAATCCCAAGAGGTTTGTTGTACGGGAACGTTTTAAGTTTTGGAGTGAGATGCAGCGCAAACCGGGTGAGTCCGTCCCGGAATTAGCAGCACGTATTCGGCAAGCTGCCGCTACTTGCAATTTTACAGCTATTAAGGATTCCTTTGACGAAGCCCTGCGTACTCGCTTCATTTGCTCGATCAACAACTAAGCAGTTTTGAAAGCACTGTTTAAGTTAAAAGACGACGAATTAACCTTTTCTCGTGCAGTTGAAATCGCAGTCGAAACTGAGGATGCAGCAAAGGTCGCCAAAGAGACGGTTTATGTTTCAAAACCAACGCAGCCCGTTCACAAAGTAACTGCTAATAAATTTAGCAAAAAGACTGCTTCAAACAGCAAAGATTCTGGCGGACCCAAGGTCAAATGTTTTCGCTGCGGTAAGACTAATCACGTAGCTCCTGATTGTCGCTTCAAAGACGCTGTTTGTAATTTTTGCAAAAGTACAGGTCTCTTAGAAAAGGTCTGTCGCAAGAAGACGCAGCAATCTACTGCAAGCCCGGTGAAGGCGATCGATTCACAGGAAGTCAACTCTATTGCCAACGGAGTTACTTCTGTTCCAAAACTCGAGGTTGTCATCGCGGTAAATGACACAAAAGTGACCGTAGAACTTGATACAGCCACAGCAGCTAATTTTCTTTCTTTACAGGAATGGCAACGTTTAGGAAAACCGCAGCTCTGCAAAACTCTATGCAAATTTCAATCCGCGAGTAAACACGAACTACCATTGCGCGGAAGTTTTGAAGCTACCACTAGCTACCGTAATTGTACAACTAGCCTTATCTTTATGGTTACAGAAGTTACGGGTTTGAATCTACTGGGAAAAGATGCTATTAAAGCATTAGGGATTAGGCTAACGTTGACGAATTTTTCTTTTCCACTGCTAAAGCTATTTCATCAGCAGAGATTGATCGGGATCTTCAGAGCGCTTGTTCGAAACTGTGTGATGACTATGCGGATCTGTTCAAACCGGAGTTGGGTTGTTTACGAGACGTGGAGTTGGAAATCGAGCTCAAATCCAAATCCAAACCAATCTTCATGAAATCTCGCCCTGTTCTGTTTGCCATACAAGATGACTTAGCACGAGCTTACTCCTCTCAACGATTGGTGCACCCCCGTGGTTCCTATTCGAAAACCTCCACTCCTAGGAGATGACAAGCCAAGGTTAAGAGTTTGCGGAGACTACTCTGTGACGGTAAACCCACAGTTGGCTGTACACCGTCACCCTTTACCACTGCCAGAGGAACTGATGAGAAAGCTTGGAGGAGGTTACGGCTTTACAAAAATTGGTTTGGCCGACGCATACAATCAAGTCCGGCTTGGTCCAGAGAGCCGCAAGCGTTTGGCTCTTAGTACGCACAGAGGTATTCTGCTACAAAATGTTCTTCCATTTGGAATTTCATCAGCTCCAGGTTACTTCCAGAAGATTATGGATGACCTCACTTCTGATCTTCCTGGAGTTGCGGTTTCTTTAGATGACATCTTAGTCAGCGGAAAAGATGCCAAGAACCATTATCACAATCTCCAACGACTGCTGGATCGCTTACATGACAAAGGTTTCCGATGCAAGAGGGAGAAGTGCAACTTTGCACAACCTCAAGTTGAATACTTGGGAAATATGCTCCAGAGGGATGGCAACCACAAAGATCACAAAATGGATGCAGTACTCAACATGCCTGCACCGTCAGATGTAACTTCCTTAAAATCTTTTTTAGGTTCGGTTCAGTTCTACGCCAAATTTCTACCTCCAAGTTATTCAACAGAAGCTAAACCTCTTTATCGACTTACAAACAAGGATGTTGAATGGAACTGGGGGTCGAACGAGCAATCTTCTTCTGAAAGGCTCAAGAGTCTTTTGTCCAGTGACGCGGTCCTCACTCACTACAACCCTGCTCTTCCAATTGGGATCGCATGTGACGCATTGAGTCTTGGAATAAAAGGAACACTCTTTCATCGCTATCCTGATGGCTCTGAGAGACTGATCGCCAATATTTCCAAGATTTTGTCCAAGTCCCAGCGGAATTATAGTCAGATCCAGAAAGAGGCTTTGGCAATTGTGTTTGTTGTCAAGAAGTTTTTCCAGTGTTTGTTTGGTCAAAAGTTTATCCTGGTTACGGACCACAAGCCTTTACTCGCTATCTATGGCAATAAGAAGTCTTCAGGTATTGTGGCAAACCGTTTGGCTCGTTGGGCATTGTACTTAAACCAATTTGATTTTCAGATTGAGTATCAAAAGGCTGCAGACCATCAAAATGCAGATGCTTTGAGCCGTCTTCCACTTGGAGAAGATGAACTTTTTGACGAGGAGGAGAGTGCAGGTGAAGATGACGTTGTTTGTGCAATTTCAATCCTTACTTTTCAGATGGGACTTGGATCCAGCGGCCCTGCAGAAGGAAACAGCAAGGAATGCTGTCATTCCTCAGGTCATGCGTTTCACAAGAGAAGGATGGCCGCAAAAGAACAACAACGTCGATATTGAGAAATATCGAAAACTTGCAAATTTCCTGACCACATTACATGGATGTTTGCTGTATGGTACCAGAGTGGTGATTCCAAGCACGCTTCGCCCTCAAGTGCTCAAACTACTTCATGAAGGACACTTTGGTATGCAACGATTGAAACAGCTTGCCAGAACCGATGTTTATTGGCCAAGTATTGATAATGATATTGTTGATCTTTGCATGTCTCGCACATCTTGCGCTGAACATCAGAATTGACCTTCCAAACCTCCAATTCATCCATGGATGGTATACCAGGAAAACCATGGAATCGTTTACATTTGGACCATGCTGTTAATTTCATGGGTTCAAATTGGTTAGTACTCGTGGATGCTTACTCCAAATACCCTTGTATCCATCCTACGCAGCAGTCCATTTCAGCGAAGAGTACCATTGACTTACTGGAGCAAGACTTTTCACATTTCGGGTTTCCACATACCATCGTTACTGACAATGCTCCGTGCTTTACGTCCGAAGAATTCAAAGAGTTCTGTAAAGAGAGAGGGATCGTCCACTTGACAGGAGCTTCGTACCATCCATTAACCTATGGAGAATCTGAGCGTTTAGTGCAGACTTTCAAACAAGCTCTACGGAAATCTGCACAACTTCCAAAGAAAGTCTTGCTGGACTTTCTGCGTCAATACAGGCGCACACTGACAGATAGTGGATTCTCTCCCAGCCAGCTACTTAATGGTAGACAAATACGCACGAAATTGGATGCAATATTACCCTCACCTGCTCACATCACGCAAGGCAAGCAGACAAGAGCAATTTCTTCAACCGATGATTCGCGTCATCCAATCCACAACTTCAAAGCAGGTGATCCTTGCTACGCACTCTACTTTGGTCCTAAACAAACCAAAGATCCGAGATGTGTTCCAGCCGTGGTCGTTAAACAAACTGGCACTCGTATTATTCAAGTTCGGACAATTCCCCAAGATAGCATCTGGCGGCATCACATTGATCAACTTTGACCACGATATCCTTCAACCGAAGATGATGAACCAGGCGAGGACTACGCTTTTGACTCTGACAACACCCCAAATTCTGAACAAATCAATAATGCACCAGAATCTTCCACTCAAGATGAACCAAAATCTTCAGCTCAAGAATCTACGAACACTTTACCACATTCACCGGTTTATGACCCTTCTAATCCATGACGATCGACGAGGGCCAGAAAGCAAAGAACTTTCTATGGTTGTGCTTTGACTGATTATTAAAGCTCCCTTTGCGTTCGTTTTACTTGCTCGAGGAGGTGTTGCGTTGTTTCATTTTGTATTGCGCACTAGGGATTCGAGCCTGAGTTTTGCGTGTATTTCATTTTTTGCTATTGTGACTTCGTAAACTTTTGCGTAAACTTTAAACCTGTGTTTCCTGTATTAGTGCTCTGTTTGCTAAAATGATTATTGCTTTTTTTGCTTCAACTGCTTTTCCGTTTGCCCTGCAGTATTTTTGCCGCGTATTTTCCTATATAAGCGAGTGCCATTTTCATGCCTTCAGTTCACCTAAGTTACTAGCTAACTTGTTAAATCTTTATGTTTCCACTCAAAAACATAACACCTTCACTAACAAATTTGCATTTACTTACCTCAAAATATAACCGTACCACCGCATACTACCAAAATAAATAATTTGTATTCCGCCGGCGCTTATCTTTAATATCTTTAATAGAACATGAGTTCACCAAAAATCAAAGTTTGTTCAATTATATTGAAGAACTTTTTATTAACATCAAAACACAGTGATATGTATTACACTATCGTATCCGGGATTTTGGTTAGAGTGGGGCTAAAAAAAACAACAAAAGTAGCTGTTTGCGCAGTTTCGAACTCGGGATTTCAGTTTTTTGTCGTTTTCTGATTTCTGCCGGATTATTCAGTCTTGCGTTTTTTTTCTCGACTTTTTTTGCGTTTCTGATTACGTAATGCTACATAAGCCGACGCTTGACCTTTTTTATTCTTATTGTTTTTTGAATTCCGCTGTTTGGAACAACTGTTTTGGAAAGACCTTGCTGAATGACTACTGTTTGAGATTGGCAACTGTTTCGAAAGCCAATTATTTTTGGGTCTCAAAATGGTTGGTAAGTGTGTCTTTTTTGTGTGTTTTTTGTGTTAGGCGTAGACTCATCTAGTATTATGTATTGGACCTTCTTATTTCTATCTGCAGAAAACCGCCACATCGCCAAGTAGCACTGCCAGTTCGCCAGTTGGAACGCCAGCTTGTTCGCCGGATCACCTGCTTGTCTGTCTATTCATCTGCCCACCCACTCGTCCGCTTGACTCATCGCACTCAAACAAAGATTTTTGTTTCATCGTGGGACTTGACTTTATAATTTTATGAACTTTATTTTTTACGTCTCGGAACCGGACCACTCATTATTTATTTGATAACAACCTTTATTTCGATTCAATTAAATTCAATCCATCTTTGCTGTTTTTCTGGTTTTAACTGAAGGCGAGTTTTCAACTGTTACAATAGCTTTTTTTCTAAGTTGAAATCTGCACAGTATCCAGCATTAAAGACCAAAGAGTGAAATAAACTACTGCAGTCTCAAACGCATTATTGAAGGGAATTGGGGCAGTGCCGCAAGGAGAACGCTGTTTTACGGGGGGCAAAATTTCATTCTGGGAGGGCCAAAATTTTTGGGTTGGTCTACTCTTCTCCAAATTTTCTGTAGAACTAAAAAAAAAAATGGATCATCGCACCAAAGTGGTCTACTTTTATCTGAGTTCTCTGTTGATCTCCAATCAAAAGCGCCACCATCTTCAAACAGCCGCAAGGGTAAGAGGACGTGCTGGGAAGTTTGGGGGGCGAAATTTTTGTTTAGGGAGGCGCTGCCCTCTTTTTCCGCCCACCCCCCAGTGCGGCCCTAAATTGGGGGCGAAGCCTCCAGCAGCTGAGTAACTTTGTGGTTTCATGTAAAAAATTAGATATAATAACGTCATTTGAAAGAAATTTTGGATATTTTTGGAGTCACTTGAAAGAATCAAATTGCAAAGCCATAACTCTACTTAGTCAGCCCAAAACACGTAAAAAGCTAGCATATTTGGACAAAACTTTCGAAACTTTTGCTCTTTTCTAATCTACTTCAAGTGATGTAATACTGTAATTAACCATAAAATTCGCTAAAATTGTTTGAAATTATAATTTCAAAATACTAGCATCAACAAATTCGACAGAAGAAAAACAATTTTTTTGTTAAAAAATTTGCACTCATCGAAAGAAACTTCGAGATTTCGAGACCTGTCGTAGTGTCGTGAGTCCAAAAACTTGCTGTGCGGGTCGTGCTTTGTACAGCTCTGTTCTATTCATATCATTCACCCATATCAAATGTTTCAACATCACTCATTCATAACCTGCTTTGTTACAAGGTTAACTAGGCGCAGCTTGGTAGACAAATGAGCATTAGCTACGCAGAAATCGCAGAACTATTTTGTGCTTTGAGTACATCGAGTTTATGCTTTGTTTTATTATCAGGAGCAACAGTGATTAAGAGGTTGCTGTTACCAAAAAAAGTGGCATGACTTGATGTTTTGGACAAGAAATCGAACAATGTGTGAGGCAATTTTGACTCCGGTCAACAAAAATAATGAATTACCGGTACACTTTTTTTTATAAAAACCAGTTAATTCTAAGTTGAAGCTTAATTGCGTATCTTAAATTTTCACAAATCTTTAGCCCTATTTAGTCTTAAATTTATCAGCAAATAAAGTGACACAAATTTGTGTCGACGTGATTGAAGAGTTGCTTGTTTTTGTTTTTGATTATGATTAGGATCATAGGTAGATAATTATCAACAACGGCAATATAAGAAACACCAAGCTACTCTGCTGATGGCCTGTGTTAAATTTTGTGCAAAAATGAGCCTCATGTTTTCATAACTTTTTTTTGTTTTTGATGAAAAGAGTGTAAGTCGAGTAACCTATGCAGATAGAATATAATAAGAATTAGATGAAAATGGCCAGTGCTGTACTAATTTTATAACATTTAAATAACACTGATAGTTACTGTATATAAGTTGATTGTTATCTCATGCTGAAATTGTACAGTTAATTTCATTCTCCACTTTCTTTATTTACGTGGAATTTCGTTTTGGTAATTTGATAGTTGAGCGAAAGAAGCGCTTATGTCAAGAATACAGAAAGTGTTGGCAGTGATCTCGCATAGCTACGAATACAGCGCACGTTGATCGTAGCTGTCGAAGAAAAGCAATTATTAAGAGTTGTGGTCTCTTGTATGTAGCTGAGCTGATTATTGAATACTGTCACTGCAAGGACTCTGACGTCAGGAATGCCACTAGCCATGGCCTGTGGCTTAGTCATTAGCGTGACAAGATATGATGATGTTGGTCATTGAACAATATGAAAAATTGAACATGACTCGCAGTCAATCATAATTTTCAACTGTGAATCTAACGCGGTTTCTCAAATTAAGACTAGATCTTTTGAGCTAGGGTACAACTATATGCAGATTGATGATAACCGATCTATGCAGCTTATTAGTTAGGAAATCAGATCATAAAAAATGTTTACGGTCTTTTTTTCTTCAGGAATATATAACTGCAATAGTGTTGTTCAATAAGTTGATGCAATCAACCTAGTGTAATGGATTTTAATCCGCTCCAAAATGAAGTCCAACTTTTGATGCTGTTATATGCAATAATTGTGGTTGCCGCTCTCTTTGTAGCTAGAATTTTTTTTTCTTCGGAATCTAGAAGTTTTCTTTTTCTATTTCGATTTTTCATTGCCTCAGTTTTATTTGCGGTTGGTTACGCTCGTCTCAACGGGTTTCATTGGATCATCTTATTACCATTTGTGCTACTTGCAGTGCCAATTTCAAGCAACAAAAACGATACGGACGGCAATAACAAAAAGACGACAATAAAAAAAGGTAAAAAGTTTAAATGAATTTTATATAATAACATTTTTTGGAGTGGAAGCGCTTAACCTATTTTTCTTATAGTAAACTTAGAAAAGAATAGTATAATCTCGAACGTTTTGATCCCTTTACGAATTTTCCAGCTATTTGTCGAACCCTAATGTTAATAGGAAGAACTTTACAGTGCAGTACAAAATGTGTAATTACTCTTATTGAAGCGCTGTTCTTTATTGTAATTCCTGCGCTCACAAACCAAAAGGCATGGTATAAAAAACTATCGATAGCTAAAAAAATGAAAATTAACCAATACAGTGTTTGACTTTCGATATGGTGCTGTTTTTGTGAGACCCGTATTCAGCATTAAGCAGGTATAGAGTCGACCCATGAAATTAGTGTTTTTAATAGCTCTTTCACTCCTTTTAAAATATTGTATATATACAGCATAAAGTTTATTTAAGCATAACAGGCATTAAAAGTTGTTTTTTTTAGTTTTGGCGCAAATTCGTAAAAGAATCGTAAAAAATGTACTCCACAAACTTTCGGATTAACTTTTTTGATGCAAAATAAGCGGAAATTTACTTGCAGTTGAATGATTTTTATGTAGCTAAGTTATAGAACATGGGTTTTACTGCTCCCAGTCACAGAAGGCTATCACAAACGCACGTGCCGATCAGAAACTTCATTAACAAAGGCCTAATTCAATTGGTAGAACGTCGGGTTGGTGGTCAAAGTTTGCTGCCTTCTGATTTAATTTCAGACCTACTGTTGTATTGCACATTGTGGCCTGAGGAAGACGCTTGACCTATATTGAACAATGGACCCCAAAGAGCCTATCTGATCCAACCTGGCGAAAGACTCGCAAACAGAAAACCCGAAAATGGATGCTCTGTTGGTTTGTGTGGGCAGAAGCCGAGAACTTTGTTCATAAGTATCAACAAATCTTTCAGTGGTTTGTATGAACCAAGCACTCTGTCTCTGCATAACCACACCAGCCCAGAGCAGTTTTTGGGTTCTGTTTGCAAGTCTTTCGTCAGGCAGGGCCACCACAACGAGTAAAAAGCTTCGCCCCAAAGGAAAATCAGCGTAAATTGTTTTTCACAAGAACACGACGACGTTTTGCCAGTTCGGGAATCGAACCAGGGGTCAGCAACCTTTTGATCACTAGCCAGATGCTCTGCCACTGAGCTATCGCCGCCGCCAGTATCAACAAATGAACTAATGCAAGCATTTTTGAAAATAGGGTGGCGGAGATCAAAGATTAGGGAGAGAGTCTTTAGCCGCCGGAGGCAAGTGGTCTCAGGGCTTTAAGACTTTTTTTGAATGTTGAACCAAAATTACTCATATTTAGGACTATTTTGGGACTCAAGCTTCCTATAACATTTCCTTCTTGCGTTACTGTTACTTTACGTATGTCTGTATGAAATAAGCGTTTTGTATAGCTGTTTTGTGACAATTCATCTGCAACTTGCAAGACAGCAAACTCTGATAGGCTTATTTCGGCATTAACTGGAAAACATCTGAAATGCAATATGTGACCCTTCTAGCTTATCAGCTCCTTAAAGCGCTTTTGCATTAACTATTAGCAGTGAGGCAACCATGGGAGGGCGAAGGGCTCCCCTTAGCCAAATCACATAAAACATTTAACCCTCAAATACTGTACAAGCGTTTAAACGTGTTTCTAACTTGGCCTATAAGTATTCGTAAAAGGGGGGTGGGGGGCTGAGAAGCTGGGCAGTTTAATTTCTTCAAATGATTTCAGCAATTTAGTTCCTTTAAATGGCTTCGAAAACTTGCAAAATGTGATCCAAACGTGCGAAATGTGATCCAATTTTTACCGAAAAATCGCTCAGCGGCGGGGGCGAAGAGTGTTACGTATAAGTTGCATCAGTTGCACAGCAGCCATGCATAAATAGCACACAAAGTTTTAACTTTTGGTTCAAGCTCCCCTCCCCTTTAGCAAAATCTTGGTTGCACGCCTGCTTATAAGACGAATTTATTATGTTATGGCCCAAAGAAAGAGGTATGGCCCAATGCCCCATTATTGTAGCAGTAAAATTTTTTTAGTTTTTTTTTATGTCATTGCTAAACCATACGATGTATGGCACAACCTCTATTTGCTTAAAACAGCATTTGATAGGCGGGATAGCTGGTTGTTTTGACATTTCAAATTTGTGATCTTGAGTTGAAAAAAAATTTTGACAGCAAATATAGTAGCATGGGCTAAAAATCCTGAAATTTGCCTCACACAAAAGGTAATTCAAATGCTGATAAAATTATCGGGTTACAAAAATCTTTTCCTCGTTTATGCTCTACTTTGAGCTGATGGCGCTGCTTTTAACTTTTTAGTTTTATGCTTTTTTGCATTATGCCATGGTTAAAAGGGTGACCAAAATGTCATTTAATCCGCTAAATACAGCACGCTACTGGTTGGCATCAACCTCTCTGGAAAAGTCTGCGCTAAATTGTTGTTCCTTCGAAGATATTTTTTTGGAAATCATGACAACAGAAATAAGTTTAAGGTCTCAAAGTCAGTTCTCAGAAAGCTAGCTCAATTCTAAACTATTACAAAACATCGGCAACTACTCTACACTGCTCTGAACAATGTTTGATTGTGACACATAATGTTGGTGAATCAAATTTGCGGCATTCGCCGTATTTTTGTTTTTTTTTTGTTTTTCAGTGAAATTCGGAAAACTTTTTATTTAACTTGAAAAAGCAATTGCGAAAACTTATGAATTACTGGCTACGGTCACCATCCCTTTTGCCTTACTCTATTCATCAATATTATCGCATTGCTTAAGGATTAAAATATGAGAAAGGTATGATAGTCTGAAAAGAATATCGGGTAAAAAGGAGAAAAGAAAACGTTTTTAAATGCTTTAAACTTAATTTAGATGAAGAGGTAGAAACCAGCAATTCAAAAGAGGTTGTGATGGAGGAGGAAGATTATGAAATATCAAATGTTCTTCCACGACTGAACAAAGAGAGGGTAGAAGCTGTGATGAAGAGGATTAAAGATAAAGGCGTCCCAAATGAAATAGGTCCAGAAGAACTAAGTGTGGAAGATTTGATGGAAGGCAATTTATTGAAGAAACCTGCGGCTACGAAACTCATTGCACATTGGAAAAAAGGTTGTTTTTTTTTGTGGTTTTACTGGCACGTACTATTTAATCGTCAATACTCTTAAATACTAAAGTTGTATCAACACTCAAAACATAAAATGTCCAAGTACCAAATAAAACTCCAAAACATTTGTTACCTTGTATAAGATTGAGCTGTCAGTCATGGTGTTGACAAGAGATCGAGTTTAGACAAGAAAACAGAATCTTAAACGATTTGACATGGAGCTTAGAGTTGACGAAGCTCGAAATAAAGATTCAAACAAAAAGCAGCTCGATCCAAAAGTAAGCACAACTAAGTTCCATACAGCTGTAGTCCAATAGTTCACTTTTGGTTTTATTCAATGCTGTCTCTTATTCAATTCAATGATAAATATTTATTTAATTTTTTCAGTGCTGAGTTGTGCGTTTTTGGAGCCCAGGCTAATGTGCTGCTAGAAAGGCTGTTATTAGACCAGCTGCATTGGTCCTTGTATATAAAAATCGAGCATTCTGTACAAGTCAATAAAGAAGAGCAAAATCTTAATCTTTAAATAAAGTTATAAGCGTTGTGAAAGCGTGATTTATTACTGCATAACCCTTTCTGATTGTTATTTTCACAAAAATTAATTTTTCCAGACACTTACAGTAAATTTGAATAATTTTAATTGTATTTTTATTTTTAAAGAGATGCTGCTTGAGATTGATTTTATTGAAGAAATGAGAATCACTTGTGGTAATAAAGAGGTGCCCCAAACCTTGTTTCACTCTTTTCCTCATCCGTAAAAATAGACTTTATCCCTTTGACTTCATACCAGTGGAAACCCTGCATTTTAAACTTTCGTGACATCGGAAAAGAAGGAGGCTTCGAAATTTCTTGCAGAACAAAGAACGCGAATCGAACATTATTGCAGAATAAAGAAAGCGAAACGTTGCTTAATTCTGCACAAAATTGCAAATTTGCAAAATTTTTTGCAAAACAAGCAACGCGATGTTAAATTCGCTTTCCTTATTTTGCCAAAAAATGTGCAAAGCCATCCTTTTCTAATGTCACGAAAGTCTAAAATGCAGGGTTTCCAATGGTAAGGAGTCATACGGATTAAATCTAATCTCGCGGATAAGAAAATAGTGTAACAAGGTTTAAGGCACCTCTTTATAGTATTACTTCAAGGGGCTCTCATCTTTTTTGATATTACCAATCTTAACAGAATCTTTATACTCTAAACAGCGTAAGATCGTAAAGTAAATTGTAAAAGTAATTACTTTTTAAAATTTCCCATAATTGTTCTCTTCTAATTTCCGAACAAAATTCCGATAAACTTAGTATTAAGAAAAAATAATACAAATAACAGCAAATGACTGTTTGCTTTGTTTTGTAGATGGTTCATTAAATCATAACAATTCCAAAAAAGCTTCTACAAAAGAAGCAGTGAACAAAGAAAACGTAGAAGGTTCAGGTTAGACTTTTTCATATTGTTAATTTTCAATAAAAGTAATTTTTCCACGCACTTAAATTTGAATAAATTCTATTCAATTATTATTTTTAATCTTATCCTTCTTAAAATAATTCGTAAGAGTAATTTCTCTTCAAATTCTCCAATATTGTTCTCCAATGATTCCCGGCCAAAATTGCAATAAACCTTGTATTAAAAAACAAAAATAGATTTAACAGCAAATAATAGTTTGCTTTGTTTTGTAGATGATTCATCAAATGATGACGCTTCCAAAAAAGCTACTAAACGACTACAAGTGAACATTAAAGGAAACGTAGGAGGCTCAGGTTAGACTTAATATCCTGTTAAACTCTATCTACAATGCATGAATTGTTTCTACCACACATAATTTGCTCTTATGCAAGAGAGTTTGTTTTTTTTTCCAGCCAAAAGTACAAAATTCGTTCTGTAAATAAGAACAACATAAAATGAGAGAACGATATTTTTCCTGTAAGTTTGCCTTATTTTATGAAAATTAGGTTTTGCTCAAACTTATATTTTTTCTTCAAAATGAGTTATAACAATTTAGTCACACATAGACACTTTTCTCAACTTTTTTAATATTAAACTTAACTACACAGAAACAGAAATATTTTTTATGTTTAAAGCAAGGTTCTGAATTCCAAATCCATCAGCATGACCAACTTTTAAAGCAAAATTCAAAAAAGATTAGAAATACCCGTACTAGTAATTGCTGATGTACAAACTGGAATTAGCAGCTGTTATAGCAAACAAAAAAATCAAAAACGAATACAATACCTTAGTCGGGATAAAAAATCCAAATATAGACAAAACCAGATGAAGAAAAGCCAATTCGGTAATATCACATTGAACACCATCAAAACATAATCGTCAGAACTATCAGTCGTGGGGCCAATATACCACTTTTCTTTGGTTGGGACCGAGAAAAATTTATTTTGCCAGTCAAAATCAAAAATGATAAGTCGTAGCAAACCTTCATATTTCGGATGATTATGACCATTTTACGTGATCGATCACCAAGCTACTACTTTTTTTAATCCAGCAAATTGTCGCATATCGTTAACTTTAATTTGTTTTTGTTTGTTGTTCGCTTTACAGTTTATTGTGTTGACAACTGAGTTAGTGTGTTAGTACCGAGACTTGATGAGCTGTTGGATGTTTCGCCATCACTTTAAATTACTTAAATTGAATTTTTAGCTCTGGAGTTAAATGCTGATAATTCGGTTTGCGGCATCACTCCATGATCCTTTCTTTTCAATTCGAATTTTGATTTCATGTTTACTTAGTTTCTTTTTCGAGGAATAAGAGTGCGTACCATTAACTAATTTGTGATTTGATAACCCACATTATTGTTTGATCTACTGCATTTAAACTGCAGTCTCATAATCTATTTTTCATGTTCATTTAATAACTAAATAATGTATCGTGTAACTGTATTTGAGTAACAAAAATTTGCTACCTAAAAATTAAATTCTGGATAAATTGGTCGGATTATATCGATGTGAAATTCAAAATCAATACCGATTATATGATCCACTATTCCAAAAAACGAAAACACCGAACGTACTCACGTGCATGCTCTTGCGCTATATATTGGTTTTACTTTGTGTTTGTATCGTGATCAATGATCAGCGTTTCAGTACCGGTACTTATAATTGCAAGTTCCTTACTTTGCCATGGCTGTAGAATGTTTTTGGATTTGATCATAGCAGGCCTACAATACCTATAGCCTTTTTTGCAATTTTAGTCCGTTATCGATTTTGCTCTGTTTTGTACCAGCACTGCCTTTGAGTTTTAGGTATACGCGAATCTTTAGTTTTGGGCAATAAGCGTTTTTGAAAGCATTTTTATTTTTTCCAGACTCTTCAAAAATAAAATTGCGGTAAAGTTGTAAATTCTTATAAACCATAAAACACATATCAGTAGAAATTTTTGTGAGGATGGCATTTTTATTTTATTTGAAACATTTTCGGTACAATTTCTTAATGGTTCTTCTCAGTAAAACAAAAAGTAGTTCTCAGTAACTTTATAATTTGGAAATGAAAGATTATCAAAAATTCAAAATATTAGTTATAATTACAATTATGGTGGTAAACATTAAATTTATAAATCGCATTGTATTTTAAAGCAGCGGTATATTTGGATTTCCGACTGAAATGCGATCTAGTTTTTAGAGAGGTGTAATAAATAAAAACTTAAACATTATTTCGCTTGAGCAAGGTAGACTATTTAACCCTATTTTACACGATTTAATCACCTGTCTAACTCACAAAAAGTCATAGAAACGCCAAATATGGCATGCAGGTTGGTGTTCACCAAAAGTTTTTTGTAATTGCTTTTAAGTTGATGACGTCATTATTGTGACGCCATGGCAATATTGTTGAAATGAAGTCAGTTTTTGATGACGTCACAGGCGATTCAAATTTTGTACATAAGATTATTTTTTGGTAATGAGATCATAAGTGGCCTAAGTCAAGTTAGTTAGGCCTACATCACAAAAACGTCCTATGACGTGAGTTAAGTTAATTTTTATCCAAACAAATGCTCAGATTTTGGAAAATACTTCGGAAAACTTCCAAAATCAGAAAACTTTTATTTACCTTAGCAACTCGAAATTTTCAGGAGTTATTTGTAACGCATTTTGACTCAAAGTCAAGTTGATATGAAATAAGAGTCTTTTTTGAAGGGATTTATTACGAAAAAAACTAGAATGGGGCAAAACTGCTTTGAGTAAAATAGGGTTAAACGTGTTTTGAACTTGATCAGAAATTAGTGAGAGGCTAAAGGGGCTAGGTAACTTAGTTTTGTTCAATAGCTTCCGAATCTTAGTAAATTTAGTTCTTTCAACTTGACTCCAAAAACGTGCGAAATTTGGACAAAAATACCCCTTTTCGTGTAAAATAGGGTTAATCAGCATTTGATTGAAAACCAGATCATTTTAACTTTTATTGCTGTTTCTCACAGTTGAAACTTCTAAAAGAGATATCAACAAGACTCATTTTGGGGACACTGTTCAACACTTTGGTTCTTCTCAAGGAGATTTAGTTGGAAAAGGAAAAAAAAGTAAGCGAGTTGACTCTGGTTGATTGTTGCAAGTTGTTGAAATGCGGCACTGAAGTTATTCGAGGGTTGATAAGCCTATCTTGGTAACTTAGCTGACGAGATGTGATATTCCTTGAAACAGCAGCTGTACTGGCCTGTTATATTTTGTGGATAGGCTATCATGACAGACGTGTGGCGTAACTCATGGGTGGTTTGTTTGTATTATGACTTGTTGTAATAAGATTATGTTACATTTTTTCCTGTGCTATCATTCCAACATAAAACCGCTACTGCTTAAATATTTTAGCATATTTGAAAAACCAGCTGATCTTAAACATTCAGCAAAAACATTGCCTAATTTGAAAATCTACTTTAGAAATATACAACATTGAACCCGGAGCAGCCCTGAAAATTGATAAAAGCAAGGACAAGATTTACAGGGATCATGCTGTTCACATTGAAGGTAATTACGGAATCTACAAGTTGAAGTTATAAATTCCGAAATTATACAGTATATTACTTTATGCTCTTTGAGAAAAGCGGCAAAGAGAGATCCATAATACTTAGTGTCGTAATCACAATGGGTACGAAATTGGCCAAATTTTTTGTTTGCAGCCAGTAGGCTAATTAATCTTACGATGATGGCATGTATAATATGGCGACAAGCAATGCAGCCATGAAATGTATTTATAACTGTTTATCACAATTGCAACAGAAGTCCAAACAGTCGTTTAATGAAGTTTAGGTTTTGTTCTCACCAAATATACAGAGCAAAGATTATATTTAGAAGTTCAAGATATTAACAGCCAGCAGATTTTGGTTGAGAGTATTGTAAGTTCTAAATTGTTATAAATTATTATTTTGTAACTCTTTTATTGTTCTGTCATTTGACAGCTTTTTTAGTCTAGCAATACTATAACCAGACCGCGCAGCAGTTTGTAAAGGCAAACTAACAATGAATGAATTTTTTAAACCTTTTTCCTGTTCGAAAGTTACGATTATTATCAAAAACAATGTACAAAAAGCATTAGTGATGAGTTATAACTATTGTCTTTAATGATAAGCTTATAATTATCACTGTTGTACATTAAGAGATTCTCTTAAATCCACAAAATGCCTTTGTTTGATTTTGGGGTTATATTACTGTAATTCTACAAGAGTGTCTTATTTTGATAAGAAAGAGCGTTATTTATGTTTCCACAATCGAAAGTTTTGTTATGTGAATGACAAAATATCGAGCCTTTTTTCTATAACTTATTTATTTTGGAGTATACGTGGTATACATTTTGAAAGTCTTAGTTGATTTGGAGCAAAAATTAAATCTGAATATTTGTATTTCAGGAAATTCTGGAGCACTTGATCAAAGGCGATATTACGGAGACACCGAATGAACAACTAAAAAAAGAACATCAAAACTTAAACTCTAAACAGCCCGTACATAAACAATTAAATGAATAATATGACGAACCGCAACTAGCAAGAATAAATAAATCGACAATATTCTGCCCTCAGCAATTAAAAGGAGTCTTTAGTGTCTTAACTCTTAAGACATAGACACTAAAAATGCCTTAATTTTGCAATTAGCTGTTAAAAGTATTTTTGTTAACTGCTGCTTAGCCTATGGCTTTTAAAGGTTTAATTAATTTTGGGTTCAGAGCAGCAATCTGAAACTGGCTGAATTGATTTACCTAGCAAAAATCTAATTTATTGACCCATGTTTATCCTGCACGCACGAGGAAGCTATACGGTGGCGCTTTTGTTTAGAAGGAATTATCATCATTCACTCAGGAGTTAACCGTATTCCAAGCTTTCCGATTGGCGTTTGACTTCTTTCGCGTAAATTTGTTGCTTGTTCGAAGCCACCAAGTAAAGATAACGATCGTAAAGCGCTCTATCCATAAGGATGCAACTTACAACGTGACCAAGGTACGGGTTGAAACGAGAACATGTGATTAGGTTGCCGTAAAAATATTGTCTTTACCCTCTCAGTCGGCCACGCGGCTGCCGACAATTTAAGGAAGATAAGTAATGTTTTGTTTCATTGGCGGTATAGGAACAATGCAAAGAACAACAACTAGAAAATATTATTTACTGTACTCTGGCATTTTTTTGGGGAGTAAAACTTTTGCAAAACTGAATTCAAGTGTTCATGTAATTTTCTACTTTTTCCTTACAAATTTATAAGCTTTTGCTTTTCAGTCGAAATGTTGATTATAATAGACTGAAAATATCAATTTTACAAAATTTTTAATATCTCTAAATAAGTATTGCTTTTTATGCTTATGTGCGAGTGGAAGAGTTTCTGTTTTTACATGCTAAAGTTTAAGATTTACAAGTTGCTGATAACTGAGTAAAGTTCAGTTTTTAACTATTGCTTCTGCCAGAGTTCTAAACGGGCCTATTGGTTCAGACCCAAATCTGAAAAGCTATCCTCGAGCTCGAGATATGATTGGAAGCCCCAACTAGGGCCGAAAAAGCCCGAAAGTTAAGTTGGGCCTAAAGAACGATCCGGTTAATTGCAACTCCTTTTCTTCAAATACCTTTTGTCTGCTGTAAAATAGAACTATCTTTTGATAGATTGTGCTGTAATAATGATAGTAATTGTGTACTAATAAACGCGTTTATACTAAAATGAAGTCTTAATTTAAGTTGCAAAGTTACTTAAATTATGTTTTTGTAGCGTACCGAAAACACAATGTAGTATCGGACCCGAAACTTTGTCAACCTTAAACCCGAGTCCGGTCCAAAAGCCCGGCCCAACTTAAAACTAAATTCTGCCACACTACTTGAAATTCTTGTTAATATAGATGTAGTTATGCCTGAATATTTATTCTCAATCCTGTCACCAGACAGCGTCAGACCCAATCAGAAGCTAAATGTTGGATGATTCCCACACGTCATTACGAAAACTACTATAGTTGGGAAGTAACTTGTAAGTCTGGTCGGGCTTTTCGGGTCAGGGCCCCACATGACAGAACGGGTTAGCGAGCTCATAAAGGCCATTTTCGCTACCTAAAAGGCGCAAACGAACAAAAAACTTTGTAGACAAACTGCCATTTCCGAACCGTCTCGCCCAACATGCGTTAAAACTGCTAGCTCGAATTTCTTTGCGAGATGTTCGTAGCCTGTGTTACGACGTAATAAATATCACATTGTGGCATCAGATGCATTTCTACTTCAAAATAATGCGTTCAAGGGTACTGTATGTAACGCATTGTTATGGAAAAAGATACCATGAGGCATGCGTTATTATTCTTAGCTAGCAAATACCTCGACATGATTATTTAATGATCAACAGAATTTAATTATATTTTTGGATCAATGTCAAAAAACGAACAACTTTTTCCATACTACATTTTTTCTAAGTGA
This sequence comes from Trididemnum nubilum, assembly GCA_963965965.1. Taxonomy (NCBI): domain Eukaryota; kingdom Metazoa; phylum Chordata; class Ascidiacea; order Aplousobranchia; family Didemnidae; genus Trididemnum; species Trididemnum nubilum. The sequence goes on along the minus strand of OZ014486.1, from coordinate 36,428,830 downwards.
CATAAAGCGCCCGTGAGGTTGTTGGTGGGTAAACTTATATGTCAAAAGTAACTTTGGATTTCAATTTTTTTCAAAACTGAACAAGTCGAAAAACACTCTTCTTTTTCAGAACTGGTAAATCTTGAGTTGAGACTTAACGTTTTTAATTTTTTGCCGATTTTCAGCCTCATTTGTTCTTGAACTTTTAAAACTTTTGAGAGCATCGAAGTGAATTTTAGCGGCCGTGTTTGTAACACTGTTTAATTCCTATTGCTTTGTCTGCTTCAGGGAAGGCTTTTTTCCAGCTTTTGCAGCATCGTAAAATTGCAAAAACGAAAAAGCGAGTTTTTTTCGAATTGAACAACTGCCAAAAAGATTTCTCAATTGCTTGCACGCATAGCAACAGCGCTCTATAATCTTCGAATAGTTACAGTTTTGCTTGCAAACACAAGAAAATTTCTAAAATTTTATCGCTCTAAATCAGCACAAAATTTAGTTTCTTTCATTGATTTGAATTTTTTTTCATTTGTTTTTGATTTATTTTGCTGCCGAGACTGGCATTGCTTTTAATTTTTTCTTAATTTTGAGCAAAAAATGAGCCTCGCGTTCTTGGAAAATTGTTCTTATAAAAACAGGGTAGTGCTATTTTTGCCAACTGGCGCTACTCAATATTTCTTTATCAGTCGAAACAGCAAATGGTTCTAAATGCAATTCGTTTTCTTCTGAGCAGTCTAGGAGTAAACAATTACGATTTTAATTAAATTTCAGCAAAAATTTGCTTTAGTAAAAGTTTTCAACATATTGCCGTTAACTTTCTGAACCAAAAAAGACTTCTCGCACGCTTAAAGAGTGCTTCAAAATCCTCGTTGAATGTGATGTTTTTTACTCGGGTTTTATCTCGCAGTCGATCCAAGCAACGTAGCGAGCGAAAATGGCGTTACCAAGCTCTCGGAGCTTTAGATGCACGTGTAAAAATAACCTCTTGCCACTAGCGAGTATTTTGTGCGATAGCGCCTCTTAAAAAATTTTCGTTATTAATGGAAACGAGGAAATTTCTGTCGTGTGGGCTCAGGTTGGGGCCGAGTCCGGGTTTGAGATTGACAAAATGTTGAGCTTAATTTGGGCTTAATCGAATCAAATCAAATCTTTTATTATACTCGCTGTAATACGCCGAAGCGTGTAACGAGTTGGCGGGGCCCATCTCCGTGTCATTGCGCCCGGGCAACACAGCTCCTTTCGAAGAAACGTCGCAACGGTGGCGAGCCGTTGGCAACACTGTGTCCGATTTGACCGGCCCGAGATTTGAACCTCAGACCTCCCGCTCCAGAGACGAACGCGTTACCGCTCGACCAACTGGCCACGAATTTGGCTTGTGTTTTCTCCTTTTGGATACGCTAAATTTTTTTTTTTTATTTAAATCTTTATTTTATTTTGTTTTGTTCCATTTAAAATTAAAAAAAACACTAATCAAACTTTCTAGGACACACATAAATACAAACAAGTAGAACAGGAAGCTGCAAACGATCTCTTGGTTATCGAGTCAAGCAGCCACCTAGAAATGAGTCATGCCAAGCTGTTGGACGTCTCAGTTTTTTATGTTGATTAAATATGGTTATAGGTTAAACTTGAAATTTTGACAAGTTTAATTGGTTTCAGAGAATTGTGAATCAGTTTGTAATTTGGCAATAAATTTGTTTGGTATTTTAATTTATATTAATCAAATGGTAATCTTTTTAATTCATATGGTAACAAGTTCCAAATTTTGGCTCCTTGAACCTTAAACTTTTTTTGTACAGTAATTTTTGTATTCTGTATCTTGGTAAGTAAAAACTACGTTCAGATGAGTCAAGGCTCGTTGTTTGTGTGTGTATCGTTCCAACATGAGAGAAGTGACAATTTAGGCGATTCGGTAGCTTTTTCGTGAATTTTTCTATATTAATTTTGTTACTTCATATAATTATACATATAAGTGTTTCAGTTTTAAGATTTGTAATCGGTAATAAAATGGTGTAACGTGGTCCTGCCGCTGTCCACCTGCAACTATTTTGAAAGCTTTATTTTGAAGAATCATCAATCTTTTCAAGCGATTATCATAAGTGTTGCCCCAGATCACGATGCCATATAATAATCAATGAGAGTGAACCATACTACTGTATAACACAATTTAGAAAGAGCTGTAAAAAGTAAGATGTTCCACAATTTAGACAAGACACCTACTGACGGATGTAGATATTTTACTTGTTAACTCGATAATGTGTTCAGTGAAGTGTAATTTTTCATCAGTTGTAATGCCCAAGTATTTTACTAATTCGTTCACGGAAGCTGGATTATTTTTTAATCGTTTGCGTGCTATCTGGCCTAAAGGCTATTTCAGCGCGGAAGCCTAGGGAAGAGTTACCAGAACGGCGACTACTTAAAAACAAGCAATGCGAAAAAGCTGTCTTCCCACAAGAATCGAACCTGCAGCTTTTAGAATACTGGTCCACTGCTCTATCACTTGAGCTAGAGAAGACGTCTCCTCGCATGCTTAATTTTAGCTATTTAAACCCAATAACTTAATGCTTGTTCTATGATGCTAACAATAATTTAGTTATGATCTTTTGACGTTTGCTGGCCAGAGCTATTAAATGTTTAAATTTTGACCAGAACGATTAAATATTAAAAGCTCTGGCCAGCAAACGTCAAAACATCTCAACTAAATCATTATTAGCTAGATTATTGTTGAAAAGTATTTCGATCGTTGGAATAGGATATGTGATTTTGGGTGGCAATATCAACGCTATAGATTTTTTTAAGGTTAACAGTTATTTTGTTAGATTTCGTCCATTCTAGTACACGCAGTAACTTATGATTTATATTATCACGCAAAATTGAGGGAATGGCAGCGCGGATTACCAGACACGTATCATCAGCAAATAATCTATGGGTTGTGTTTAAAGCATTAGATATGTCATTTATGTATATCAAAAAACCAACAAGGGGCCTAAATTATTGCTTTGGGGCACTCCAAAATGGATTGGTGACTATTTTGGAATGCATATCTTGAGGCCAAGATATTGTTGCCTTCAAGATAGAAAGGAGCTTATACGTTTGTGCGCAACTCTTTGGATACCATAATGTTCAAGTTTGCTCAATAATGAGGTACGACAAACATTATCAAAAGCTTTTTGGAAATCTAATAGTATTACGCAAGCAAAATTGTTATCATTAATTTGGTCGTAAGAGGTGATCAAAACATCCAGAATAGCATGGGTTGTAGACCTATTGTTTTGAAAACCGTATTGACACTCATCTAATACAAAATGCTTTTGAACAAAAGATTGTCAGTCGCTTGTGAATTAACTTTTCGAAAATTTTCGAATAACAGGTTGGAATTGATATTAAGGGGTAGTTGGTTAAGTTATCAGTTTTTCTTGACAAAACAAGAAATTTTGCTATTTTACAACTATTAAAGGTGTGATTAATGATTATGTCTATAAGACTCTGTATACTGTCTATAGCTTATTACAACTATTAAATTTTACAATTTTTTACAACCAAAAGCATAATTAAATTTAAAATAATCTTGCTACGCTGAAACACAACTTCGTTTAAGCATCAATGCGATGATTATTAGACAATTGATATTATAATTACGTCACAGTTTATCAGCAATATAATCATATGCATTTTTTGATCTAAACTAATTGTCGGCTTTTTTGGGCTGGTTTGGCTTCAAATCACTTTTCGGGTTCGGGCCTGCACTTTTTGGGTCGTTTACAACTCTGGTTTGGAAGAACCAACATCTGCTTAGGAGTTTTCTGTGATCCAACGTTCTTGTGGATTTCTTCGAATGCTTGTTCACTTATTCAGCTGCTTGTTCAAAGCCACCAAGCATATATAATTATCATAAAGTGTGTTATCCAAATACGCTACAACGTGACCAGGGGTTGACTAGAACCTAGATCGCGCAACCAGGAATGCTTTTAAACTGACGCCTTAGCTCTTCAGCCACACTGCAGACTATACACGCGTGAGCAGGATAGATTAAGCCAAATGGTGTACGTTTGGAGGCTGGGAGTTTGAGGGCTGGCCGATTTTTCGTAAGTTTTTGGAAAAAAAGCTATTTTAGTACCATTGGATCACATTTCGCACGTATTCAGAGCCGTTTGAAAGTACTAGATTTTTAACATTTAAAAGCCAATTAACTTGTTCAGTTCTTTTTTTGCTTGCATTTAGGTCCAAAATACGTTTAAAATCTTGCATTCTGGGGTTAAATTTTGTAAATGATTTGGCCCAGGTAGGGGGAAGTAAAGTACATTGCCTTCTGCAATATTTTAGCAGTAAACAACAATCCAGAGGAATATTTTTCTTAGAGATTATTGCTTTGTCACAAAAACAACCAGTTATAGCAGTACGTACAATGCCAGGAGGCCAGGCCCTCTCAATTCAAAAATTTGTTAAATGAGCATTCCCCTTACTGTAGCTAATTTTTTTCAAAAGTATTTTGTTGCATAAAAACTGGTGAGGTGAAGGTGAATTGTTATTGAAAAATGTACAATAGAGAGTTACATCTACAAACCATGTTATTGCCCGGGTCGGATTTACATTGAGTTGGGCTCCTGGCACTTTGGTATTTTTGCAATATCTTTCTGCCAAATACTGGTGAAGACCAAAAAAGAGTCTTATCTGAGCGTGGGGCCCCTGGCACTGTGCCATATGTTAAATCCGTCCCTGGTTATTGCATTACGTTCATAGACGGGTTAAATGAGGGCCTTAGTTAGCCACTTTTAGGTTGGCAAACCTTATATTAAAGGAGCTTGGATCCCCTGGAAGAATATTTTTGTTGGGTGCCGATTTAAATTGGGGGCCATTCAAATATTATTGTTGGGGGCATGTTTAAATTGGTTGCCAAAGATTAAATTGAGGGGGCCCGGGCCCCCTGGATGAAGATTATGTTAGGGGCTCATTTAAATTGGTTGCCAAAGATTAAATTGAGAGGGTCCGGGCCCCCTGGATCAATATTATTGTTGGAGGCCATTCAGAAATTATTGTAGGGGGGTCATTTAAACTGGTTGGCAAAAATTAAAATGAGGGGGCCCGCGCCCCCTGGATTAATATCATTGTTAATTACTGCTGTACGCGCGTACTGTTGTACGCAAAGATGCTAAAAGAAACTGAAACTGAAGAAACAATAGTCTTTTTTTGTGACATTTTTATCATCAGTAGCATTTCAGTTGGGGGGCCCTGGGCCCCTTGCCCCCCCCCCCCCTTGGCTACGTCCATGGGTCTTACCAATATTTGTACTTGTACAGGCATGGCATTTTTCTGCAAAAGTACGTATATTGGTCAGACCTTCAGGAAATGGATTGCTCGGATAAAAAATTTAATGTTCCGAACATTATGCTCCGTTACTTCTATTGCTTGTTTGAATGCTGCATTGCATGAACAATATCGTTGACTTAAGTCTCAAAAAGTTCTGAAACTAAAGTTTATACTCAATGTGCCTACTTGACTCAAATATTACACAATGGCCCACTCGCGACTTTCTGTCCATTTGAGTAATGTTATTGTTCAGAAGTCGCTGCTACTGTCATTTACGATGAAATAAAAATGAGTTTTCTTGTTTTCTCTTGATCATCGAATGAATATTCAAAAATCAAATGAGCAATTTGCCAAGAGAGAGCATTACAACGTTGACATTGTAACAAGAAAAACGACGACTACTTCCTTATTTGAATCTACCTATGCAATTCAAAACACAAATAACAAATTGGAATCAAACAGAATATACCGGCATCATACAAAGAGACATTATGACACCTGCAGCTAGACAGCCGATAGTTTTCATCAAACATCATCACATAATATTAGACCACTTAGCTGTCGTGGGTTGTGATACCAGCAGTGTCATAAGGATACTAAGAAGCAGTGTTCATTTAAGAACTGCTTCTGCACCAGTTGGACTAACTGCAGCTGCTAATTTCTACTGACTTTGACTTCAGAGGCAAATTGTCTCAATTGTCAAGTTGATTTTAAATGAAACAAAATACGAAATCATGACTCGTTGAAAAAGCTTTTAGAGTCAAAACATGACACCTATGTAGCCTGAATCAAGATCTACTAGTTTGTACAAGAGCTGCACGCAGCATGTGAGAAAGATGATTGAGATGTCGAATTAAGAGCTTTAACCAAATATACTGTAGGTTTGCCATACGTCGAGTTTTTTCTGGGGCAGTGCAGTTTTTGAGACTTTTAATCGTTTACGATATTTGTGCCGGGATGCTTGATTGGTATCGGACTTGTAATACTTTTCCGATTTCACCGCAATACTTTCTAAGGAGTAAACCATTTTCTTTTTTGGGACTTAACAAAGTGAGGCTTTCTTGCGATAAATACCTCTTTCTTTGGTTTTCATCAAAAATATGCGTAAATCTGTAATTTTTCTGAAATGAAGACCTTTTTTTGGTTTTGATCGGAAAAATTGCGGAAAAAGTGAGGTTCTCTAATCCTGTGCCGCTTTTGCTTTTTCAAAATAAGGCAACCCAACCGCCAGTTTACAAAAATTTATTTCGGAATAACCAAGAATCTGGAAGCGGAAGCGGTAAATTTTCGTGGAAGCGGAAGCTGAAGCAGTAAATGGGTATTGTTACCGCTTCCGCTTTGGCCACGTATATCGAACATCAAAACTTGAATGAGGTGCAATTTTTTAAAAACTATACCACGAAAAAGGAATGTTTGATTGATCATCATTTGTAAAGCAACATTTTTAAAGGCTTGTGGTTCTCTTAGGTCCGAGGCAGCCCCCACCCCTATCAACTCAAAGATGAACCACGTTGTTAACCGACTCATTTTTAAAATTACAAGAGTTCAAAAATTCTCCATTTTAGTTCTAAAATCGAACGATTTTTAAATAGAGCTTTGCCCACTTGTTTGGGCCGTACTCGCATAAACAAAATCAGGGGTCATACTTGTATAAAACAGTATTCACAAACATAACCAAAGCTTCTAGTTCCAGCAATTTAATTTCTTCTTTTTTGCGATAATCTATATTCTTGAAAAGCAAACAGAGGAGAGCATAATAACGTCTCTCAAACAAATCTTATTATTGTATGACTTTTAAGCATGATGTTATGAAGCTTGTCTTAATTATTGCCAAGACAGTACAATTTGGGACAAGAATTATTCTGATGTGGTATTGTGTATAACCGCATTATTCTTGCAATGTTTTTTATTTTTATTTTGATGTCTTAAAAATACACGTTGCTAGCAACATTTTGGAGCCAACCCATGCACAAACAAGTTATTAAAAAAAAAACTCTGCAAGTGGAGCAACTTTGCCCTAATCTCAACCATGTAAAGATTTGCACTTAACAGTGGAGATGCAGTTGAAATAAGTTATTATCCCAAGCGCTTCAAAATCCCTCCCAAGATCCCAAATAATCGCTCATTATTTTAAAATTCTGGGTGAATGTTCAGAGGAATTCACATCAGCTGAAGCATAAAGACTAGCATGTGATTAATTGGACTTTTCCCTTCGGGGCCGCTCGAAATCCGAATTCCTGACTACACCCATGCGCAAATCCTTGCGATGACAAACCACTGAATTCAATTATACTTTGGTTCTATATGATGTTTTGAAAATGATGATAACAAAGCTGTTTTATTCTGACTTATCCGGAAAAAAATTTTGGTCAAAAATTTAAGATCAAATAATTTTAAGCAAAAATTACGTCATCAAATGGAGGAAGCGGAAGCGCGAAGGGTGGAAGCGGAAACGATTCAAAATTGCCGCTTCCACATCGCTGGGAATAACACATAGTGGCTGGTTGCACTTAAAGCTATTAAATTGAATGGAGAAATTATACAAAAACGTTTGCAAAAATATTATATCTTGAGCGGTCCCTGCAAAAAACTTTTTGATCTAGCCCTTGTTTATTGATTGAATAATATCGTACTGTAACTCGAGATGACTTCGCGATATAAGTTATTCAAAGCTCGGCCTATTTGCAAAGTAAATTGTTTGAAGCAAATTATTATGTGTCCAAGGTTAGAATTAAGGCAATAATAACCCATTAGAATCTTGCTGTCTTAGTGCGTGCTACGTACAACCGGTATAAACAATCAATGGGAGTGTGATCTTTTTTTCTATATACGTAAATGCCGAGTTAAATAACACTACTAGCAACAACACTGGGCAACATCCTTGCTACTCCAGAGACCATAAAGTTTAGTTGCTGCTTCTTTTTAAAATTTGAGTTGGCTACTGTTTTCCATCATTTACTGAAAATTCGCATTAAAAAACTTTTTTTAGAAAATTTCTTCCTGCTGAATTGTATTTTTTGTTTCATTGATAAAAAGATTTCAACTTCAACCAAAAGCGGTGGCGATAGCTCTGTAAGTCAGAGTTGTAAACGGGTCGACTAGTTCAGGACCGAACCCGGCACGAACCCGAACACTAATTTGAAGCCCAAATCATGCCCGAAAAAAAACGAAAGTTGAGTTAATTCTGAAAAGTTTAGCAATGTTGCCAAGTTATTTTGATTATTTTTGTGCACAAAAGATAAAAAGCACGTTTCAGGCCCCACTTAAGCCCGAAAGTTTTGTCAACTTTAGGCCCGAACTGGGCCCGAACTCGATCCGAAAAGCCTGGCCCGACTTACAACTCTGCAGTAAGTAGAACGTCGGGTTGATGATCGAAAGATTGTTGCTTCCGGGTTCGATTCCCAAGCAGGCCATGCGTCGTTATGTGCTTGGGAAAGAAGATTATAGATCCCATTGGGGCCAAGCAATTTAGCCGTCGTGGTGGACCACACTGAAGAAACACTTGCAAACAGAAGCCGAAAAATGTTGTCTAGCGTTATTGGGTTGGTAGATGCAGAGTGCTGGTTCAGACGCATGAATAACTGAAACACAATCGCTCAAATTCTTAAACGCATAAAAACAACGGCTTTAAACATAATAGTTGCCCTTCTTTAGTCGCTGTTGATGTCGCCATCTCCAATTTTCATTTGACCTGCTTCAACAGTAGCTTTGTTGAAGTTGGTTTTTATATCGACTAAAAACAGTAACAATAAAACATTTTGGTATTAGCTCAGAGCAGTAATAAGAGATAAATGGTTCATAAAGTACTGCTTCGAAGATGTGCATCAATAGACGTTGAAAAACTAGACAAGTACTTTGCAGCAAAACAGTGCTTGGAAGAGGTAAAAGTGTGTTTTGGGTCTTAAGTCTATTATAAGCGAAATGGTTTATTTTTACAACCACACTAAATTTATTATGTTTTCCTTCGATTGTTTTCCGCGATATTTGCCTAATGGTTGGTTCTGACAAGAGCTCAGCAGCCTCCTTTTTTATGGTATGGGCAAAACAGACCTCAATTGCTCTGCTACTTGTGGCCATGTTTTGAAAGATAGAATAGTTGCTTAAACCTAAAACATGGCATAGGCAAAGTATAACGTGATATTGATCCTAGCGATTTTAGATCGCTCAGTGGCCCTTTATTAGTGGCTCAACGTTCTACAGTGACGAGAAAGTCTTTGCTTTATTTATTTTCAACTATACAGTATTAATTGTAGCGTTTTTAAAGATTGGTCAGTAGAACATTACGGCGCAAGTGGATTTTGGCTGTGACTCCAAAAGACTATCTAAATTTGGAGCATCCAAGCCTTTGAAGAAGTGTGAAATGAGATTTTGCAAAGATGCATGAAGGCCTACAATAGGTCTATAGAAAAAAATAAAGACCAAAAAATTTAGAAGTTAATTTGGAGACAAAAAAGGTCTCCGGCATAAATTTGGGGCATTTTGGGAAAAGAAAGTCCTAAAGGTGAAGGCTAATGACAAAAGGTTTTTGGGCTGCGGGGTAATTTTGGGGGAAAAATTGGGGAAAACAAGTAGCAGGTAGACAAAATTTTATCGTGGCCGGACTTTGGACACTTTTGCTTTAGATTTTTTTTTTCACCAAAAATCATCAAATCCCCTCATCTGCAATTATCTCAAATCTAGAGATAGACTTTTTTATACTCCCTAAAAACAGTCGATAGACTTGTTTTTCTCCAGAGAAATTTTAAGGGTTTGTAGAACGAGTCTTTCATATCACAAAGTTTCTGTTGCGCTTCTGATTTTGAGTTCCATTGGTATTTACTGAGCCCAGATGGCATAACATGTCTATACGTGGTCATGTGTCTGCATATACTTACAGCTTAATTAGTCAAGTTTCGAAAAGAAATATCACTTTAAAGTACGATATTTTTAAGATCACTCAAACTTGAAAAAATTACTTCGGAAACAAAAACATAATAATTAATGCATCAGAATTTTAATAGCAACAAATCTACATGGTTTGAGTTTTGATTCCACAATTGCTTTCAATTATGATAGCTCAGTGGTAATTTATTTTAGAACAGAAAGCAGAAATTCAAAAGGCTTTGACAAAATATAAAACTAGAACCAAAAATGAATGTAATTCAAATAGAAGAAGGTAAAAAGTTTTTTGTTTTTTTTTGAAAAAATTGAAAATGACTCAAGGTGAGTTGGAATTTCTCTGAAGTGAAAATTATATCTATATGCCGCTTTTTTTGTCAAAACTCATTAATTAATTTTTTCTTTATTATTGACATTGTAAAACTACCACGTTCAGATTTCTCAAATGGAAATTTGCTGAAGTTATCCAGATATTCAATAAAATTTTAGGTAATAATCCAAACAATCATTTATCACAATTACTGTAACTTACCTTTTCCTTTTGGAATTTTACTATCTTGTTTCTTAGATGACGCTGAAATACAGCAAAGAATTGAATGCACTATTTTGTAATGTCATTTTAATTATTCTGGTATGTGCTATTTATGCATATTTATGGTTGGTCATATTTGTCTATGGTTGGTCATTCAAAGAAAAACCTAAAAATGAAAGTACAATGCAAGCTAATCCAAGGACGCAGCCAGGCTAGCGGGGTTGGGAATAAAAATATGATCATGTTATACAACAAAGTTAATCATGATAGTAACGTTCGTGATTCTAGACCTTGCGCGAACTAATCGTAATTACATTTTATTCACCAATTTGGCTTGGCCAGGAGACAGCGAAGGAACCTTTTTCGGTCTTCGAGTCAAGCTACCAGCTGCCCACCTGTCTACCACATACGGTGGAGGCTTCACACAGTCCTTGTAATTCGTAAACGTGAAGCAAGGAAGCTATGAATAATAATTTTTATAGTCTTTAGTTTGACCCGACCGGGAGTCGAACCCGACTTTACCGTTTCAGTAGCAGACGCTCTATCCACTCGACCACTGAACGTCTTCAAATTAATGGGGCTGCAAACAGAAAGTTCAAAATTTATGCAGATTTGCGCTATTGCTATTTCAGAATAAGTATCATCACCATCATAGCTTGTCGCACAATTTTGATATCCGGTTTTTAATTGTTGGTTCGTATAGTCTTCAAGTATTGACTAGAACAAAATGGACTTTGAGAACAAAATTCTGGAGTTTAAGAAAAGCGACGAAAAAAATCCGATCACAGGAATTTACGAGGAAAAATTAATTATCGCACAGCTCTACATCAAAACTTCATGTTACTCATATAGTGTTCACGTAGAAGATGAATGCAGAGAAGAGATTTGTGTAGCCACTTTGTAATGCTTGTAATATCTGAACCTGAAAGTGCTTTAGTTGAGCAAAAACAACTTTTTGAAACAAAACTTCTGGAATTTCGCTTCGACTATAATCATTAAAAAAAAACAATGTAGTTTATTTGCACTGCCAAAGATATATAGTTTGACATAATATAATATTGATTATATTATAATTCAGTTTTAGTGTGGTTGTATTGGTTTAGACTTCAGAGGTATTACAATCACTTGCTTTTTACCAATAGCTTTTTAAAATAGAGTGCAATCACGTTCAAAACCAACACATTAACAGAAACCAAAAAATAGAAATAAATTACCTTTTTTGCCAACATTGATATCACCCACGCCAGCGCTCATCCCTCCTCTAACCTTAAATTTCGCCTCTCCAAAATCTGTCTCAATCGAAGCTGAAATATAAGGTCATAAAAATTGTAACACAAAATTTAGCTCGTATTGACAAATAGTATTTGTATAGTACCAGTAACTTTTAATTTGATGCTGTGTGACGTTTTGAAGGTTCAAGCTGGTAAGATTCTATTTGAATAAGAACTGGTGATGCTCTTTGGGCGAAATATAGTTTAAATAAAAATATTTACGTTTCTATCCGACCAATTTTTGTTCTCAAAACATCGATGAGGCTAAATGGTATTTGACGTTTGGGCTCAACGTTATCGACTTCTGGAGAGTTACAGCAAACAACTGTAACTCTCACTGAAAGTTACATGAGATGCTAATGAAAACTAATAGGTTCATAGCAATGCTATCAGAATAACTTATTGATATCTGAACAGCAGTGAAAACTAAACAAATTAATATCATAAAAAAACAAGCACACACAACACTCTGACATAAATGAAATGAAAAAACAGCATATTTTTAAAATATTAGTTTTATTACAACTTGAAAAAAGTCCTAAAAAACTACTATGATTAGTTTAAATTTGGCTAGCAACCGAGGCCAGCTCGATTAAACATTTTAATTCTAATAGAAATAAATAGTAAACAAATAATATCACCTACTTTTTGTTCCATTGCCGATAAGATCTCCTTGAATCTCACCAAAGTTTTGTACATTGTTACCGATATGTGTCTTGTTGATATCTCCTTCTGCAGCTTCAACTGAAAAAAAAGTGATGCAATGAAAACACGAGATAACAAACAAACATCGACTCAGGATACTACACAGATTGTTCTATCCACTGATATCTATTTGTGAAAGAAATGTTTCTTTACAAAATTTCCAAAGAACTTAGAATTTGAACTTAATTCACCAAAATACTTAACACAGATGTATAACGACCAAAAGATTAAATTCACTGTATTTTGACTGCAAAAAAAATGAAAGTGACTATTGGCCACCTGAAACTTGATTCATAAATTTTGCAAATTATCGTACTCTACTTTACCGAAATCATTTTGGAAACTAATTTGTATCTAGTTAAAGCATAGACTAACACTTATGATTGTCATGAATTTAATTTTTATATTTGATCTTTACACTGTTAAGTTTTCTTTTATTTTTTCAACCCAAATCTTCCATGTTGTTTGTAAACAACCAAGCAACATAAGATGAAAATATGTTTGAACTCCAACCTGAGCCTCCAACGTTTCCTCCAACGTTAAATGACACATTTTTGGAACCTTTTTTTGAGTTGCCGCTGTCGGATAAATCTTCTAAAAATAAAGAACGATATTATTTGTTGTTTTGATTTTTTTTTCATATTAGCATTTTGGTTTTGTCTCACATTTGCGCCAGGTGGATTGGTGTTTGAAAGAATTTTGGATAATACAATGCATTTCAACAACGTCTAAAAAACCTGAAAGCAACCGCAAATACAATCATAATTCTTAATTGTAAGAGTGGTATTCACCAAGAAGGGTTAATTTTGCTTCGCTAATCATCAATTTTTTATCTTCTTCACTGATGAACGTGTTAGATTGAATAAAATAAACTGGATTTGCAAGAAACGATGTTCTTGAATTACGTCTTGATTATAGCAATTTGGCTGACAATTTGTTTAAATTTTTTCTTGAAGTTTTGTTGAACCTCGGATCAGAGTTAGTCTATGCTTATGCATACAACCCTGAGTGTTTTATAAAAATTACCGCCATTGCATAAACCGCGAGTGATTCCGTTGCCACACCAATAAGTATTTTCCTAACTTTTATTCAAAATTGAAACGCAGCATTTCCATTATATTGTATTTACTTATCAGCGTGTAATCAAGATTTTGTTATTACAGGAGGCTTTCAACAACAAAGTACAGATTTTTATGGGGTCTTGGAGCCTTAAAAAAATTACGTTTTTGCTAAAAGTCACCTTTTTTAACAAAATCCTAGTTACACGATGGTATACAAAAGGACAATCGGCCAGTCGGTCGGGCAAAACTGGTTCGTCTCTAAAGCTGAAGATCTCAGGTTCAAACCTGGGTTTGGTCAAATGGAACACACTGTTGCCAACAGCTTGCCACCGCTGCGACTTTTTTTCCGATCGAAGCTGTGCTGCCTGCTGGTGCAATGGCGTGGAGATGGGCCCCGAAAGCTTATTGCAAGCTTTGGCGTGATACAGCAAGTATAATGAAAGATTTGATTTGATTTAATTTGGGCTTTGAGGCAAAGCCAAGCCGCCAAGTCGCCTGGGGCAGATCCGTAACTACTACCGGTGCAGCTGGTGCGATGCAGTGTGTGTCCCCGAATTGTTTTGTTGTATGCTTTATTGCAAATAATTTTGTGAAAAGCTTCAAGTAAGTTTATTTGAAAAGCTTTTTTCTAAAACTAAATACAATATTGTCAAATGCACTTCATTACAATCACAACGGAAAAAAAATTCTAACAAATTTTCTAATAACGTCTCTTGGTTGTTTTTTGCCTAATGCTCGCCATCAAAACGTTGTTTAAAGAAAATGCTGCTCATTTAAAATCTGCTAAAATGGCTTGTTTTTGATTGTACAAAATGCTTTTCTTGACACAGTTTAGCCTGAGGTTTTCATGTAGACATGGAACAAAGAGACGTAAGAAGCTGCCAGTGGCCGAAGACACCTTCTCAGCATAGTCATTTAGAAAATTTAGCTCAAATATGCAAACTTAAAAATACTTTAAAACTTGACCAGTAAGTAAAAAGGAGGCGGAGTAAATTATTTTTTATGCGATTTCCAAATTTTAGCAAGTTAGCCATTTCAACTGGCTTTGAAAACGTGTAAAATGGCATCCGAAAGGTGGTAAAATAGCTATTTTCTCCAAAATCACAAAAATCACCAGTGGCCGGCAGTTTCGCCACAAACCTTCATGGCTTTCGGCGGCTGCGAACAGCGTTTGCAATACTCTTGAGAATTTCCACTTTCTGTGGTAGGCTGCAGTACATTTATCAGTTTAGCCCTATTTTACATGAGGCGTTTCATCAACGCATTCTACGCGAGGGGAGAGGCAAAAATGGCTCCTATCTAACTCCTAAACCAAAAGTCATGGGGACACCAAATTTGGCATTCGAGTAGGTTCACAAAAATTGTCAGAAAAATTAATTTGGAGTTAATAACGTCGTCATTATGATGTCACGGCCATATTTTCAAAAAATGACGTAATTTTTGCGATGACTTCACAGGGAGTTTAAATTTTGTACATTATAAATTTTTGTTTTAAAACTAAATAATGAAATGCGTAAGTCAAAGTAGTTATGTCACAAAAACGTTTAATGACGTCATTTAAATTAACTTTTGAAAAAATGCTCAGATTTTGGGGTAACTTTGAAAAATCTCAAAATTGGGAAACTCCCAGTTATCTTAGCAACTTCAAATTTTCAAATAAAGTTTTATTCAAAGTTAAGTTGATTCAAAATAAAAATCTTTTTGTTGAAGGGGCTTATCATGAAAAAACTGATAGGGGGGGGGGGGGGGGGGTGAAAAAACTTAAAAGTTATTTATTGAGCAATGGGGAGAGGCATCCTTCCCAAACTTCCCTTGTACAAAAAGGTTGAGAGTTCAACCCGATGTTTTTTGTCTCATTATTTTATTTGAAAAGTCTTTTTATAATACGAAGTCGTCAGTGATTCCTGTTTTGAGAAAAGTAATTCAATTGAATATTCAGTAAAAAAAAGAGCCCTCCTAGTATAAATGTTTGCACCGGGCCCGAGACACGAGTTACGGCCCTGCCCGGAAGTGAAATTCATGGAACCAAATTTTGCACGTTCTCGAAGACATTTCAAAAAATTATGTTGTCAAGATATAGAACTAAAGTAGTTGAGACTCTTTAGTTCCATCTCATTACTGGTCAGGTACAAATACGTAGGTTTTGTCATTCAACTCTATTTTACACGGGCTATTTGTCCAAAGCATTTTACATGGGCAAGGGGAACAAAACGCTCCCTCCCCCCATCATTTAATTAAAATCAAAAATCATGGGGACACTATATTTGGCATGCAGTTTGGTGTTCACCAAAATTTTGTGCAAAAATTGGTTTTGAGTTGATGACATCATCACAGAGAAGTCAGAGCCATTATTTTTGAAAAATAACAGTTTTATTCAATGACGTCATAGGCGGTTCGAATTTTGTGCTTAGATTTTTTTGACGCTGAATCATAAAATGCCGAATGCAAAGTAATTATGTCACAAAAATGTCTTATAATTTTAATCATTGGCCAAAATAAAACTCAGATTTCTAAAAGTGACTTCGGCAAACTCTAAAATTGCGAAACTTTCCTTTGCCTTGGAAACGTCAAATTTGCAGAAATTATTTTTGAATAAATCTTACTCAAGGTCAAGTTAGTTTGAACAAAAAAGCTTTTTTTTTTGAAAGGATTAATCACAAAAAAGCAAAAGAGGGACATTTTTCCCTTCCTCGAGTAAAATAAGGTTGTGCAAAATTTTCTTAATGACTTGGCAAAAGGTAAGCTTCTGCTTCGTTAGGCTTCTTCCAGAATTTCAATGTATACTCGAATCATTAGCTTATAAACGAGCATGTTCTATGTCACATTCACATATCCAAAATACTACTCTTCCGATAACAGAGTAAGAAGCATATCAACAATATAGCTATACAAAGTTCCGCTTTCTTTCGTTTGAAATTTTTTAAAGTTTTTATTAAATTCCGTGTCTAATGCCAACCCCATTTATATTTTCGGCCTCCTTGGATGAAGATTGTACTATTGCAATCATATGCGAGATATTGTCTTTTCGGTAACTGAACTGGTTTGACATTTGATCGATCATACAAGTTCATTATTTATAGTAATGATGTTTGTTTTGAAAATGCGTATCAAATTTACCTTTTTTCCAATGTGTAATGAGTAATGAAGCAGCAATTTTCCGCAATAAATTGCCTTCCGTCAAATCTTCCTCACTCAGTTTTTCCGGACCTATCTCATTTGGAACACCTTTTTCTTCAAGTCTTCTTATCACTGCTTCTATTTTCTCTTTGCTCAGTCGTGGAAGAATCTTTGAAATTCCATAATCTTCCACAGTCGAATTTGAATCGCTCTCTTGCAAAGGCTTATCTAAATATTACAGCAAGTATAAACAACAATTAAAGGTGTTTTTTTTTGCATAAGATTCTTTGCAGCTTATTTACCGTCATCTTTTTCAAGGCACTCTTCGAAGTTTGTTTAATGCTCGGCGTTTTTAAGTAATTTTTTGTGAAAATCCTTTTTTTTCTAATTTTGAAAGCAATTTCAAATAATAAACAATACGTAGTCTACTGTACATCAATTACAACATAGATTTAGAAATTAGCTATTTTGCTCTATAGTTTTGTTATGTTTTGGCAAAGTATCAAGTTTGAAGATCATTTTAATTATATATTCTTGATGCACTTTACGATGATCATAAGGATAGTTTGTGGACAATGCCCCTCCCTATTGTTAAATAAATAACTTTTAAAGCTTTTATAATCTCTAAAATTGAGTTAATTTGATTGAGTAAAAGGCCAGAGGCTTCTACTGGTTGGGCTTCTGCAGCGTTCGCTGAGCAATCATTGTTGAACAATTTGGATCTAAATAAATAAAAAAACAAAACCAGTTTTATCTATAATACTGCTGCACAACTTAAACATCTTTAATAGGTTAACAAATTTTCGTAAATTATTTTTAGATTATTAAAACTCTTGTTAAACTTTCAAAACTAACAAAAAGATTATTACTAAAAACTTTGCAACACGAAATGCAATGCGAAAACTATTGTTTGTTTTTTTTTGTGTTTTTCATTAGGGTTATAAATTTTTCAAAGTTTAAAGCTAATAACAACTAGCTAGCAAATTTTGTCTATTACCCTAGGTACATTGTTTTTATGAAAATTTCCGAATAAACTATTCAGAGATCAAAAGTAATTGTAATAAATGATTATCCAAATATCAATACAATACACGCTTGCGGAATGTTGTCCTTGTTTACGCTAATTGAATTTTTGAACAAGCATACAACGAGAATCATTGACATTGACATCGATTGATGCATCTTTATCCTCCTTTCACGAGAAAGCGATGGTGGCGCTATCTTTTGGACAAATCCGCACCCGCTTAGGAGTTGACCATTTTCCGGTTGACCTTTGACTTCTTTCCACATAAATTTGCTGCTTGTACAAAGCCACTAAGCAGAGATAATCATCGCAAAGCATCTTATCCAAGGACGCTACAACGTGACCAGGGTGCGGGTTGATGCGATCATGGTCGTCGTAAAAACGACGCCTTTACCCTCTTGGCCACACCGCCGAAAAAATTAATTTACTGACAAAAAGAATCAAAATTAATTTACTGACAAAAAGGGCCACACAGGGCAAAATCAAACAAAACTTCAAAATTTTGTAGGCAATAACGCATTGGATAAATTATTGCTTTGCAATAAAGAGCATTAGATTTTAAAGCTTTTATTTTGTTAAGAAAGATTTATTAATCTACAAAAGTTTCTGCTTTTGCTTTTTCAGGTCATCTAACTTGGCGGTCTACTAAAAAAGTTGGCAAATGACGTAATAAACCCAAAACTCTACCTACTGAATTATAGGAGTTGCAATCGACGCTACCTTGCTGAAACGCGCATGAGCGACAATTATTCTCTTGTAATTCATGACAGCAAAAAACAGTATAAAAACACAGCAAAAAACTTGTAGCTTTAAATAAGGAATTATTATCCTTTGCCACTATTTGTGCATTTTACTACTATGGCACCAAAGAAACTTATACCAACCAAAGTTGTCAATGCACTTCTATAAAAAAATAATAAAAGTTTTGTGTCTGTTTTAAAGCAGTGTATTATCTCTGAACACAAACAAAATCATAAAATGACGCTAAATGTCTTTTATTTTCCTTCAAATTATAAAAGTTTTTAATCACTTTTGGACTGTAATAAACTCATACGATTAGAAAAGAACAAAAATGTGCATGAAAAGCACTAACTTTATGGAGTAACTCTACTTCCTTTTGAGCAATCTTCCATTACACAAGCCATACTGAAAACTATAGATCAATTTTTTTCATGCGTTTTTTTATCTCATACTTTGGGATCTGTGGGCCTACCGCCAACGCTATTGAAGTGCATTGATGGTAACTACATGTTTTTTGCTGTTAAACATAGGGGTCGAAAATTAGTATAAAAATTCGTCAAACAGTAACTGAATCAAAATTTCAAGAACCAATTGACTTATTCGAATGAAAACAAATTGATTTGCAATGTATACTTTGTACAAGAATGCTCCGAGCTAAATTTCATAATTAAAAATTGTTTCTTTCTCAACCGAGTTTATTCTAAGCTTTCAAGAATAAACAATAAACAATTTACCTTTTTTGGTTGTTTTGTTATTGTTGTTGCTGTCTTCACCGCTTTTGTTGTTTAAATGTGGCAATCCAAGCAATAACAACGGTACTAGCAAACTCCAATGAAAATTATTGAGAAGAGTGTAACCGACTGCAAACAAAACTGAAGCAACGCAAAACCCGAATAGAAAAAGGAAGTTTTTAGATTCTTGTGAAAAATATTTTCTAGCTATGAAATAACTGACAATCATGATCATTCCATATGTGAACAACAAACTGTGGACTTCATTTGGAAGAAAATCCTTGAAGTTTTTGTAGCAGTCTTCAACGAACGTTTTTATGACTGTTGAAATTATTACAAAATCCATTACAAACTTTACCACACCTACCCTACCTACGTTGAAGAAAATATCTGAATATCCATCAAAATTTAATTTAATCGTTCACAATATTTGACTGCTCTTAATTCTCAGTTTTAATAAAATAAATATTATTATTTTTCAACTTTGTTCAGATTTTCAGAATGCTCCCGAAATGGCATCAGGGAATGTAGATTAGGCAAAGTACGAAAATAATTGGCTGTATTTTGCATTTTCAAAAAAATAACTCTGCAATTTCGAATGCTGTACAGTGCCGTCGCTATGGGGGGGCCAGGGGGGCCGTGCTCCCCCCCTAACGACTGCTTGTGCCCACCCCCCCATTTTGGTTTACTCAAATTGCTGTTTTTGGAACATCACGTAACTGCAAGGCAACAACAATGATGGTAAAAGGAGTAATTACGTTCAAACATAATTCTCCTTCGAAGTTTTTTTGATTCTTTGCGAAATTGCTGGCAACCAACTGTTGTACATAAATCTGACGTAATAATCCGTCTTATTAGTATACAAAATAGCTTTCAATAGCGTCGGAGCTATCATTTCCACTCTTTGACATATAGGTAGCCTTGAAAAAGGATGTTTTAGATTGAGCGTTTTCGTCCAGCTTTTTTCATGAATCTACGCTGGAATGAAGAAAAACTAAAATGCAGTGATATATACAGAGGTTGACTACATTGAAATGACAATGGGTTGCTATTATGACGCAAAATGCTGCAAAAATTACCTAAAATTGTATTAAGTTAATGCAAAAGTATAGAAAATATAGAAAATTTCTTGTCGTTCTCTGATTGGTCAAAATTGGTCATTCTGGCAATTTGATTGGTGGAAAAATATTGTTTCGGTTTCGTCGGAAAAGTGAGAACAAATAATGAATGTGAAATTTGGAGTGAATAAACGAATTCCTTTTGACGGCAGAGAACAGGAGAAACGTCAAAGGGAATTCGTTTTTTCACTCCAAATTTACATTCATTTTTTTTTCTCACTTTTCCGACGAAACCGAAACAATATTTTTCCACCAATCAAATTGCCAGAATGACCAATTTTGACCAATCAGAGAACGACAAGAAATTTTCTATATTTTCTATACTTTTGCATTAACTTAATACAATTTTAGGTAATTTTTGCAGCATTTTGTGTCATAATAGCAACCCATTGTCATTTCAATGTAGTCAACCTCTGTATATATCACTGCATTTTAGTTTTTCTTCATTCCAGCGTAGATTCATAAAGAGAGCTGGACGAAAACGCTCAATCTAAAACATCCTTTTTCAAGGCTACCTATATGTCAAAGAGTGGAAATGATAGCTCCGACGCTATTGAAAGCTATTTTGAAATTCTGTACCACTAACAAGCTTTTCAATTATTAATATACCTTTATGAATGTGTCGCGGAAGAGAGAAGTAAGCCTGCAGAATCGCTACCGGTACTTCGTTAGTGATCATGACATGAAACAATAACTGAAAACATTTTTTTCAAAGACCAGCTGTTTTGATTTTTTAAGTACACGCAAGATTTCGAGGTTGCGGTTTGAGGCGCAACCAGGGTGACGGGGCTTAAGCTCCCTAAGCTAAGTCACTTAGAAATTTAACCTCAAAATACGAACGTTAAACCGTATTTTAGACTTGATCTGAAGTAAGAGGAGCTAAAGGGGCAAAGAAATTTAATTTTTCTTTGAAATAACTTCTGAATTTTAGCAATTTAGTGATTGGTATGACTTTGAAACGTTGGAAGTGCGATTAAAATGCCGTAAAAATTGCTTCTTTTTTGCTGCAAAATCACAAAAATTGCCTAGCGGCCTGGGGCTCCGCCCCCACGCTCCCGTCCTCAGTCACTATATATTTAATGACTATGCCTCCGTATGTGACACGCTTGAGTTGCATCGGTTTCTTTAGCACGGAGCCTAAATCAGACAATTTTTGTGCAAAAAATTCACTTTTTGTTCACCCCTCTTAGCAAAATCCTGATTGCGTGTCTGGCAGCATTCTCTGCTGTAGATATATTTTTCAGGCGGTAGTGGGCTGCAGACGAAACAAGCTAAAAAACGCTGCTGGCCTTCTAGGTCTCTCTTTTTTTAGACATGAATACAGAATTGTTAAAATTGCGCATATTGGTAGCCGTACAAGATCTGAAGATCATTTTTATATGCAAAAGTTCAGTTTATTTTAGTGCCCCCTCACTAGGTTTGCTTTGGCGACGACACTGATACTGTACATCATCAAAAATACCTTTCCGCAGCTTAATTTCGTACCTTCTCCGTACTTACAAGAATTGAATGATGGCTGATGATGCAGTAACTGCAATTTGCAACGCTAGACTATAATGTTTCATAGTTGCTTAAAACTTATGGTCAACATCTATGACATAATAATACACTCTTTCATAGCTTTGTGACTTTGTGAGGTCACTCACTCGTGGTTATATTGTTTGAAGAAAATGCTATCTTTTGTTCAAATATTGAATTACCCAACGAAATTCCATTAACAGTAAATGAAAAGGTTGGTTGATAATGAAAAAAAACTTCTCAACTTTGAAATGAAATAGCCAATCAAGCTATAATCAGTAACAGTATTTTCTTACGTCTTTGTTTATCTTTTTAATTCTAAATATCAACAAGGGTTTGCATGGCTACTGCAAGCTAAAGTAAAAGCTCAGAATTTTAATTCGTTGTTTGCAATTAGTTTATCTGCTACGAATCCAATGAGGATGAAAAGACGGTAGGTGGAGACAGCGGTATAATTTAATCTCGAATATAAATAAACTGGTTAAGACCCAATGTTGAAATTGAGCTTACTGGCTATGTGCTAAGCCCAAAATTTGCTCATTCTGAATTTTTGTGTACCGTACAAATTAATTCCATTTACCCATGCGGCTTGCGTACTGCATAGCATTGTCGTGATTTGATTGAGTCATTCAAAATGTTCGGCAAAAATTAAGTTTATATAGTACAAATATTCTAAGCGTGGAAGAATATAACCAAAAGTTTGTTGTTTGTTTGCAATGATAACGTCAAATAAAAGAGCACCAGCAAATTAATTTTGGAAACTCGCAGCTGCTACGAAACATACGAAAAGTAAACCACTAGCCAAAAAAATTTGTGTTTATAGACTAATATAATTATTTGTGTTTTTATGATCGAAACCGCAGACTTTCACCTTTTTCTGAAATGCTTTGACTTATAAGCGCATTTTGAGCAAAAATTTTACTTTAAAAAAATTTGCACTGCAAATTTTTTTTAAAGAGCAGGACGTTTCGTCTTTAGATTTTAGCTGTAACTTTGGGGACTTGGACGTCCACTTGCCGAACCTGAATTTCAGAGCTGGCAAGTCCGCAAGTTAGTCCGCAAGTCCGCAAATCCGCAATTGTGGACTAACGAAAAAAGTTGAGGACATGCGGACTTGCGGATTTTGACAGTTTAAATTGCGGACTTGCAGTTGCGTACTATTTTTAATTTTAGTCCGCAATTCCGCAAGTTTTATACCAATATTGAGATTCTTTTCTATTTTCGTAAAATATTTATGTTTTTACCCAGTCAAACTTGAGAAATCAATTTAATTTTTTCGAGTTCAAGTTCGGCAAAAATATCAAATTTTTCTAGTTCAGGCAGACAAAAATACTAGGTCTGCTTTTCAATTTAATTGCTTTCTTTTTGTTGATATGCTGTATTTTCGAGTTCGGCAAAACAACCGACTTCTTTGGAGTTTAAGTTCAAATTTGCAGCCCTGGTTCAAAATATGACTTTGTTGTTTTTTACCGTGAGTTCACAAAATTAGCCGCTGATGTATCATTTTTTTTACTGGTAGCCAGTGCCGTCGCTACGGTGGGGTCAGATTCGCCCTATATTCCCTAAAGACTGCTTGTGCCCCCCATTTCGGTTTGCTCAGGATGCTTTTTTGGAGCTTCATGTAACGACAAAGCAACAGGCAATAATGGAAAAAGGAGTAATGATTTTCAAACGTAATTCTCGTTTGAAGTATTCTCAATTGTTTGCCAAATTGCCGGCCAACAACTGCTTTACATAAATGCGATCCAATAATCCGTCTTTTTGACACGCCTTTACGGATGTGTCGCGAAATAGGGATGTATGTCTATAAAAGCGTTACTGGTATTTTGTTAGTGATTATGACCTGAAACAAAAGGTGAAATCATTTTTTTAAAGGGCTAGCTGTTTTTGCTTTCTTAGAGCATACCCAAAATTTATTTTAGGTCGTATTCAGTCGCGCAACCAAGTGGAAGGGGCTAAGGGGCAACTAAGTGGAAGGGCCATCAGCCCCCTTTAGCCAAGTCATTTAGAAAGTATAACCAAAAAAAGAATAAGCGTTTAAACGTGTTTTGGACTTGACCTGGAATATATGGGGGTTCAAGAGGTTAGACAATTTAACTCTTTAATGACTTCTGAGTTTTAGCAATTTACTGTAATTTTCTGTAATTATTGATATGGTTTTAAAAGTGCGAACTGTGATTTAAATGGTGTTAAAATCGTTATTTTTGCAATAAATTGCAAAAATTATCCAGCAGCTGGGGGCTCCGCCCCCTCTGCCACACGCTTGCATTGCAACGGTTTGTTCAGCACGAAACCTAAATTAGATAATTTTTGTGCAAAAAACATTTACTTTTGGTTCAAACCCCCTCTCTTTTAGCAAAACCCTGGTTGCGCTTCTGGCCGCACCAGTAGCGCACGCAGGATTTTGAAAAAGAGGGGGGGAGGGCAGGAACTTCAGAAAATTTGAGAACAAGATCAGAATAAAAATTGTTTCACCCAAAATCAGTCCGATTTTTTGCCCAAAGTTAAGTGAAAACCAAAAATAAAAAAAATAAAAAGTCTTCACTCAAATTTAGTCCTATTTTTTGCCCAAACTGAGGTAAAGACCAAAAAAAAGATCAAATTTAGTCCGATTTTTTGCCCAAAGTTAGGCGAAGACAAAAAAAAATCTTCACTCAAATTTAGCTTAATTTTTAGCCCATAATTAGGTGAAGACTGAAGGAAGAAAAAAAGGTCTTCGCTCAAATTTGGTCCGATTTTAAAAATTTGGTGCAGGCGAAAAACAAAGGTTTTCGCCCACCATTTGTGTGCTCAAAGCTTTTGCCGAAATTGCAAAGGGGGGGCATGCCTCGATTTTGCATACTATTCTATGCTAATTATACTATTCTGACCATTATACTATTCATGGCCCAATGACCCCCCCTAAATACGCCCCTGGGACGCATTTACTCCTGCAGACAGATTTTTCAAGCGATTATACGGGCCGCATACGAATTGAGCTAAACAACGCTGCCGGGCTTATATGTCTCTTTTTTCAAACTTGTAGCTTTAAAATATCAAAGTTCAGTCTATTTTATAGCGCCCCCATTTTCGGTTAGGGCCCCTTCACTTCGTTTGGTCTGGCGACGGCACTGCTGGTAGCGTGCGGTCATCTCGTTCCCACAGTATTTATAGAAACTAGACACTAAAAATTTAGGAAAACGACTAGTGATATGAATGTTTTTTTGCCTTCTACAGCCTTTGCTTTTTCCTGCCTTGAAAAAAAAACGTTTTTTTAGAAAATGTTGTGTAAGCGGAAATACGGAATGTGCTTTGCAATTTGATGGCTTCTCACTGTAATCCAATGGCTTTTAATCTTCGAATCTCTAGCTTCATTTTAGCATTTTAAGGGTTCGTCGGTGGGTTGTGCATTATGCTTCCATGCAGTTGTAGTGCAAATAGGAGGGCTGGGGGCTGCAACCCCACTTAGCCAAGTCACTTAAAAACTTTAACCCCAAATACAAGCGTTTAAATCTGTTTTGAGTTGGACCTGAAAGTAAGAGGGTCTGAGCAATTCTAAAGTTTGCCATCCGAAAAAGTAGCTCGATAACATATCATGCTGTGGTACATTTACTACAATCAACGATTGTGAGTAATTCCTTTTATTGCGTGGAATGTACCCACCATACGTTTGCTATACTTCCCACAAGTCACAACTTTTGACTTACGTTTGCTAATCAATTCTGAGCCGATCACTTCGGCACTTGGTCGATAGCAAAACTCTTCTACTCGGTTCATAAAAAGTAGCGAACTTGCGGTGCGCACTTCAAATATTACGAAGTTGCGGACTTGCGGTTGCAGACTTCAAGAATTACGACGTTGCGGACTTGCGGTTGCGGACTTCAAGATTTACGAAGTTGCGCACTTGCGGTTGCGGATTCAAAAATCCTAAAACGTCGATGCGGACTTGCGGTTGCAAACTAAGCTTTTAAACGTGCAATTGCGGACTTGCGGTTGCGGATTAAGAAAATTGAAATTCGGTTGCGGATTTGCGGACTGCAGATTAAAAAAAAAACTTGCGGTGCTTAGCACTGCTGAATTTGCCACTCTTATTGTTCTCTGTAATTACTGTATTGTAACTGATACTACAGTTAAACACAGCGCACAGTCTACGAGCAAAATAGATCTAAATTTCCCTATTTGACAATGTTCTTTCATCTTGTTTATCCGCCAAGTTGCTAACACAGGAACAATACGTTTACTCAGCAACCCTACAACAGAGCAAGTTATGGATGATTGATGTTAAGGCATTTTTAGATTGATGACTGATTTGACTGAACTTTGTGGCTCACTGACGCATGACGGCAAGTTCATTATCACAAGTTTATTAAAACAAAAAGTTCGATCTTTGAACTTTCTTTCTTACAATATAGACCTCGCACTGTCAATTCTTAAAAACAGTGACGTCATCATGCAACACAGTCCGCTTTGACTGCTAATAATCTATATGCCCAAAAAAAGGACCCCAAGGTTTGTCTGTTATTTTTTTCACAGTAGACGCCTATGTTAATCCAAAATTGTTTAATGTTTTGTATATAAATTTTGCAAATTTTGATAAGCGAGATACGTCGATATACAGTTTTTGATATTTTTTGTTTTAATTTTGAGGCTGTGGTTGCAAAGACATTCAACAAATACAAACATTTATCGAAGTGCAATATTTTACGCACTTTCGCGCTTAAAAATAACGTGAAATTTGCAGACCATAATTTCGAAAAACTATGTTCTTGGTGGTCCTTCGCCTCGACCATTTCTTTCTTTGGCTTCGAGAGGGTCAGTCCTCGAAAAGTCGGTCCTTGGCCTCAGATTTTTTGAGTTCTTGGCCTTGGTCTCGAATGTTGGGTCCTCGACTAACTTTTGCTAATTAGGACTCGTGTATTTAGGACTCGTGCATTTTAGGACTCGTGTCCTTCAGGACTTGCGCAGTTTAGGGCTCGTGTATTTTATGACTGGTGTCTATATTAGGACTTGTGTTTTCAGGACTCGTATTTTTAGAACTCGTGTACGGGATCCTTTTGCAGGACCTATGGGCTAAGCTAGAGGTAACAAATAATAAAGTTGATCGGCCAACCATCACTAGGATTTGTAAAATTATGATTTATGGGATCAGACGGTAGGCTACCCTAAGCTATTCAGCTAAGCTTGCATGAACTAGGCCTACCCAGAGCTGGGCGTTTAAAAAACACACCGTAAAGCGCAAGCGCAAATTCCGCAACCAAAATTTTTCTAGTGTAAAGCGCAAGCGCAAATTCCGCAACCAAAAGTTTTTAAGCTCGAAGCGCAAGCGCAAATTGCGCAACCACAATTTTTTAAGGTTAAAGCGCAAGCGCAAATTCCGCAACCAAAATCTTTTTAGCTTAAAGCGCAAGCGCAAATTCCGCAACCAAAATTTTTAAGGTTAAAGCGCAAATGCGAATTTCGCAAACAAAATCTTAAAAGCTTAAAGCGCAAATGCAAATTCCGTAACGAAAATTTTAAACGTTTTAAAGCGAAAACACAAATTCCGCAACCAAAAATTGAAAATAGTACAGCGCAACTACGATTTGATTGCTTGAGAAGCGCACACAAATTTCGCTATTTAAAAAAGTTTTTGAGTGCAAATTTTTGCATAATCGAAGTTTCAAAAGCGCGCTGCAGACGATGGTGTTAAGTATAAAAATATGAAAGTACAAACATAGTACCATCTTCAGCTAAGCTGCCCTGGAATAAACCAACTGCATTGCGTTTAGCTTTTATAACTAAAGGCACATATCTAAGACCGAAGAAAGAATTATTTTTATTGTTGAAAAAAACAATTAAACTCTAAAACAAAAAAATAATAAAAATAAACAGCAATAAATATAAATAAACACCAAAACAAAAAAAGCTTCACTCACTCACATTCAGAAATAATGCGTTGACTTTTTTAAACACTTTTCATTCTCATGCAGCAAAACAAACTTTTCAAAATTTTCTTTCGTCATAGACGATCGTTTCGATTGCAAAATATCAGAACCAATAGCAAATAATCTCTCGACGGTGGCCGAACTAGGAATAGCAGTGTTGAATCTTTTAAATTTTTGCAACCACGCATCTTTCTTGTAGGCAGGAAAGTAATCTTTGGTGATTTTGTCGTTTGCTCTTCCGACCCTTTCATCTAATCTTTTTCCTATTGTATAGGCCAAGTTTTCGGCTACTAATTACAGTACAAAAAACAAAAAGTATTTCGTACGTATTAAGTGAGGTAGCTTAAACTAAATACAGGGTTCAAAATCAACGCCTGCCCGTTTGCCCGAGGCAAGCTGAAATCGCTTCGGGCAAGTTAGTTTTCAGCTTAACTTCCTCGGTGGCAACTTAACAAAATACAGCGTATTAGACAACTTCAAACAAGATTAGTTAAAGACGCAATTTACTCGGTTTTGTTGCAATAAAGTAAAATTTGTACGTAGAGAAAGCCGTTCCTTGCTTTATTTTAGTAATCACTTTGTAACTATCACAATTAACGCATTGTCTAATAGTACGCACATTATTTATCGCAATTAACACGTCTTAATCGCACGCAGATTTTTCGATTCTTGGACACGTTTAGCAACAGTTTGGCACAAAATGTTCCGTTTTTTTTCTAGAAAAGTTTTCCGGCGCTTGCCACGCTAACAGCTGTTTCAGATACCACAAGTATTACCCTGCGCTGCATGAAGATATAACGTCAAGAATTTTGCAATTTTTTTGTTATGATTATTTTGAAGATCTTTTAGTTTTGTAGCTGGTGTAGTTTCCAAAGCATTCGCTAATAAAAGTACGTTTGCAACAAACCACAACGGTAATTAATAATTATGATCGTTAAATATTAAATGAAATATTTACAATCAAAAAATCAATTTTTGCTGATGCATGATTGGAAAAGTTACTGTTTGCATCACATTATCTTAACGATCGCACACAAAAACTTGATTCTCGAAACTACGCGCATTTTGCAAATTCAGTGCTTTTTTCCAAGCTAACCTCAAAACTTAGAGAACTTTTTTTTGGGCAAGTTGAAATTTTCTTGGGCAAATAGACATTTGATAACACTTGCCCGACGCCGACGGCCAAGTTGTCAAAAAAGTTAATTTCGATCCCTGATATAATATTAATACATTACTCTTTGTCTTTCAGCCGTATACAGCATATAGCAGGCCTGCCCAACCTTTTTACTGGTACGGGCCACAATTGCGGGAGAAAAGTTATTGCGAAGTCATGCATTTTTACCAAGAAATTCAGGCCTTTTTTCAGCCGCTTTGATGGCTAAGACCTACGTCAGACCTTTTTATTTGCCAGAAAATGGTAAGCCTTTCCAAGAGGAAATCAAGCGCACAAAAAGACCTCGCGGGCCACACAAAATAGCTTCGCGGGCCAAATGTGGCCCGCGGGCTACGGGTTGGGCAGCCTTGGAATATAGCTTATCTAAAGCACACGTAGTACCACTAGGGATGGGCATTTCAGAATACTTGGCTATTTCAGAATTATTCCGAATTGCTAAAACCGAATCCAATTCCGGCTTAAATTAACTTAATTTGCTGAAAAAGTGAACAACCAGTCAACCACCACCGATATTCAGAAAAAATTTGTCAAACGACTGGTTAATTAAAGCAATGCTTTATTGCAGTGCATGACATTGAGTGCTTTTAAATGTTCACCACTTAGTTGCATTCTGAATTCGCTTACAGTCAAGTCTGCACTGGAGAAGCACCTTTCGAAAGAAGCTGATGGTGCAGAAATGCAAAGGTTGCTTTAAATAGGAAAGTTGAAAATTTGTGGACCACCATTTCATGTATCCATTTTAAAAGGTTAAAAAGTTTGAGTTTTGGAGAGTTTGAGTTAAAAAGTTTGAGTTTTGAAAATTTGTGAACCCGACCCAAAAAGCCCGGCTCGACTTACAACTCTGTCCCAACTGGCACCCTTGATTTCTGTCACACACAAGTCCACCTTGATATATTCAATCGCTCAAACTTCAAAAACAGCACGTTTAGCGGTTTAAAAGCTGATAGCGCGGAAGAAAAGAAAAACAAGAAAAAAAAGTAGATAATGCAGAAGAAAATAAAACAAGAAAAAAAAACTTTCTATCAGCAATCAGCTTGTATCAACTATCTCGTGATCATGCTTTAAATCTGTAAAATCAAAATTTATTTATTTTTTGACAGGGACATGCAGATCAACATTTAAAAATTATTTTGTGATTGCACATCTTGGAAAAAAATTCACAATTAAAGCGCAACAAATATTAGATTTACCGATTCGCAAACGCAAATTGCGCAAGCACTGAAAAAACAGGCATAGAGCGCAACGCAAATTGCGCAAGAGCGGAAAAAAAAGGCATAGAGCGCAACGCAAATTGCGCAATTGCGCAACTTGCGAAACTTGCGAACTATTTTGCGCAACGCCCACCTCTGGGCCTACCGTACCACAAGCTAACTCAAATGGTAGGTTTGTGGAGTTTAATACCCACATTAGTCTCTGCGGGAAAAATTTTCGCCGAAAACCGTAAACTTTGATTGTATCTACTAGTAATTATATACCGCAGATCTAGGCTAGCCCTACCGCATCGCATGTCTTATGGCGGGTCAACACTATGCGGATATCCGTGAGCGTACGAGAGCAGTTGTTAATTTTAAATAAAAATTCGATACGTCCGTCGTACCACCTTACCAATGTACAACTGCCAGTTGGTTCAAATAAACATAGGATACGCTCGTACGCTCACCATTTTACGCACAGTGTAAACCGGCCTTTAATGGTCATGGTACCGATAGCCTAGTCAAAGCGTAAGCCTACTGGTTTGGATAAATTAACCCAATATTACTTGATTATAGGCTAGGCTCTTTCAAAATCTATGCTACCAACTCATTTCCTTCAATTTCCGCTTTTATTTATATCTACACAACTCGGAACTTGGAATTCCAAAAGTTCTGTCGAGTTACCAAATTTCGGCATTATTTTTCTAGGTTTCCAGGTTTTTTTTCCGACTTGCTGGAAGTTTCGGCGGGAAGAGCAAACTCAGTGTTTCCAAAAATTTCTTTCCGGGGATATTTTTTTGTATTTGTTGAATGCCTTTGCAAACGCGCAGCCTCAAATTAAAGCAAAAATTTTCAAAAATTGTATATCGATTTTAGCTATCGTAAATTACCGTAACTGGCTGGATGATTTACTCCCTTTAAAATTTCAGTTCTCATATTTATAAGTTGAAAAATCAAAAAATTCTATAGTTCAATAAAAGTCACATGGAGGAATTTATATATTGTCTGTGTTTTATACAAAAGATGATTCGAGCGGGAAGGTAATCGAGCGAGATTTGAAAGAAGTGATTGGTAATTAACTAATATCCCCCTTATTCCTGAGGTTGCATATATATAGCAGGTGTATTTTTTATTACTCCTCTGTTCAGCATTTTTTACTAACGATCAAATTTGATTGCTTATTTTTGGCCATTTTTCAAAGTTTTTATTGATTTGTGAGTTTTATTTTTGAAAAATTAGCCCTCCTTCCCTATCTAAATAAATGTTTCACAAGATGCTTTAAACTGTTTTTAGTTCATTCCAGTACAAAAGACAGTTTCAGAAGTACTAGAAATGTGGTATTTTTTTATTCTGCATTTTGGTCGACAGGACAGCGGGAGGGACTGTGGTACTGGAGCCCCAGCCCCTTTGGCTACACTACCGGGTACAAATTAGGTTTTTGCCTACCTATCCACACCAACATAACATACTCGTATGCTTGTATGAGACTCATTTTTTGCAGCGCCTCCGTTGAATTAAGCTACAGCTACCAATACAAAAGAGATCAGACGGTGGACATTTGGTCTCAATGGGAAAATATTTTGTCTTGGTTTTTCTTTCAACCACAGTATTCATATACCCAAAATTTTAAGCTTAGAACAACCAAAGAACAATTCGACAGTATAACCTTTATAAACCTCACGTATCAAAATGTACTTAGAAATGCTTTTACAGACTATACTGTAGAATACATTGGATTGAACGTATATAATTAATTTGAGTTAAAACGTGTAGAAAAAAAGATATTTTCAACGTAAGCAAATTTTCGCAGCATCTACACAAACATATTACAGTGTTCTAAGCCAAATTTGAGCTAATATCCTTAGGTGTAACAATTTAAGAAAAGCTAATATGCGACCATGCTAGACTGCTAGTTTTGTGCATTGAACTATCGCACGGCACATTAATTGCTCGTGAAAAACATATATGAGAGCAATTGCAAACGCATGAACTGTGGGCCGGACAAATCGCGAGTAAACTAATAATTGTAGTAAATTTACATGAAAATCAAATTTTTGGAAAAGAGTGCAGAGAATTCGGAACAGGAAGCCAAAAACTACTAAGATTTAAAAATGAATGAACTTCAAATTTTCACCGGTAGATTGTTGTTTCATTTTTGGTAGGTTGAATCAGCACCACTACTTACACATTACAATGAATAATGTATTTTCTTGTGAGTGTTTTTTTGCTGAATCATTCATGAGTGTATGAAGACAATTAATACATGAAGCCGTCAAGACGATTGTCTAGTCACAAGGGCTGGATTTACATTGCGCGGGTGGCACTTTTGGCATTTTTTCTGCACTTTCTTGCCAAATTTAGGTGAAGACCAACAAAAAGGTCTTTATCAGAAATTTGCTGCATTTTCCTGCCAAAAGTAGGTGAAAGCCAAAATAATCTTCCGTAAAAGCGCGGTGCCCTTGGCACTGTGACATTTCGCCATATGGAAAATACAGCCCTGCTGGTCACTTGTTAGTTTTTGTAAAATGCAGCACGTGATTTTATTGCAAGTCATGTACATACAGTTTCAAAGAATAAGCAACTTGCTATTCACATAACAAATTACAGCACATAGAAAATTAACATGATAAAGCAAAAAATTGAACTTTTTAAAACCCGGTTAAGGCTGTAACACGTACAAAGGAGAAATTAAACTAACACCATTCAAATTGTTGGACATAAGTTGATAATAAATCAATTAAATATTAGTTGAATGTTTAATAGTGCAAACTTTTACAAGTATTAAATTGAATGCGAAGATACTTTGAAACAGAAGACACTATGAAACATATTTCATGGGACAGTTACTGTAGGTTTCGTTACAATTTATAGGAATTAAATCGGCCAATCTAAATAAAGAGTCTATGGTTAATCTTATTCAATAACTTAACACTGACTCTTTGAATAAATTGGCTGACAAGAGGTATTATAGGCTGAATAGCTTAAAACAAGAATTCTGCCTATTATCTCAAGTTTGAGATTTCAGCATTGCAACTCAGCAAGAAAGTGCATGAACTCAATGTTGGTACATAGTGTAAATGTTGAAAAACTGCGGCTATGAAAATAAAGCAAAAACGCTTGTTCAACGGTAGCGTAATAGCACATTGAAATCCCATAAATTTAATTGATGGAAAATATCAGCAACAAAATGAACATCAGTTTGTCCGATTATAATTACACTGCTATAACTGCTGCATTAATAACATTCTACTTATTTGTTAATTCTAGTAAATTTAAATGCAGCAAAACTTAACTGTAATGAAAATGGCTAGCTGTTATGACTTTTTTTTAGCTTATTTTGCAATCAGTGGAAAAAAAGTTTTTTTGGAAAAACTGTTTGGATAAAATCGAAATTTTTTGTTTTAGCAAACTACCGCTGATTTTCAAGTGGTGTTAATATCTCCTTCACCGCCGTGATATTGCTTCACGTCTATTGTGGCATTCTCAAAGTTTGTTGTTATTTCAGCTGCAATATTGAAAAAGAAATCATTAAAAATCCGTTTGCAATATCAGTGACAGTATCCGTAATCAATTAAGATTGTAATTTTCTCAACTGTAAAACAATATTAAATTGTCTCTAAAGCTGCATTTACACCGGCAACATTTTTGCGTGCGATTTTTTGGTAAAAATGGATCTGACAAAGTTGCATTTACTCAACGGCGGTTTTGATCATGATAATTGGGACCTTAATGATGGAAATAATTGTTTTAAGTTGTTTTCAAACCGATACTGTGATAAACAAAAACTTTAGAAGAGAATTGGTGCTGCGATAAAAAATCGCAGTTATATCAGCTCCGATTTTGCTTTAAAAGGGTTTAGAGTATCACTATCGGAATAGAAACAACTTGAGACAGTCATTTTCAGCAGTAAGGTAACTTTTGTCACAATGATAACCATTATTAAATATACGCAACTGTGCCACATCCATTTTTATCAAAAAAAAAACGCACGCAAAAAAGTAGCCCGTGTAAATGCAGCTTAAGACAGGGTTAATTATCCAAAGTTCGGCGCGTTGAATTTTTAAACGGCTAAATTGAATTTTTTGAATGCATCAAATTACCTTTTTCAGCTCCGTTCTTTTTGTCCTGCTTCTTTGGTTTTTCTAAATCAAAGAAAGTTGTGATATAGCATGGCTCAATGGAGGGCTCGTTTAGCACACTTATTTTACGCTACCAATTGGCTATTTGCAAAAGCTATGTATATGATCCAGTATATAATAACATTCTATCTATAGCAATGCTTGTACGTACCAAGGATGTGGAAGCGGCAGTTTTTGAATCGCGTCCACTTCCAACCTCACGGCTTCCACCACTTGATGACGCAATTTTTGCTCAAAAAATTTTTTGAGAAATTTTTTGGAATTTTTTTTTCTAGACTTGTCACGCTAAAACAATTTTATGCTATCATCAGTTTAAAAAGAACATAATATGACACCAAACTGTGAAATTAGCTTGTCGTTGCAAGAATCTGAGCAAAGGCGTAGACAGGAATTTAGATTAGGAGAAGCCCAAAATCAAAACGTTTAATCACTTGGTCTTACGCTAAAATAAAGAGCGATTGTTTATTGGAGTCTCGGTATAAATTCCAAGCACTCGGGATAAAAACGTTTTAAACGTATCTGCTGTAGCGTGTAACTCTTTACATGGTTATAATTAGCTGAACCTGCTGGGTTAATCCCCAACAATCGCAAAATCTTATTAGTATTTCGTTTTTATATGCGGCTTTGCTCCAAATTTCTGCATAATTGTGTGTATTTTTCACACTGCAAAATAAAAATCGTTGCGAAATTTTTGTGGTTATACATACCATAAACGATTATAATTATTTTTTATTCAGCAACAATATAGGCTACTATGCAGTTAGACATACATTATATAACATATTATGTTCAACGTTCCTTAATATTATACCTTGTTTAAGAGAAAATATGATGCTTTACCGTGCCTACTTTTTAAACAATATTATATTGTCAAATTGAGAAAAGTTAAATGCTGGAACTGGAAACTTTATTTATGCTAATCATTGAATGCTACGTTATATCTATATCTTTTTTTTAAAAAAAAGGCAATGTCCCAAAATTTAGAACAGATCTTGAAAATCTTTGGACTGAAACAGAACTTTTTAAGCACTTCTAGATTTGAAAGGAAGTTGATAAGCTGCATGGTTTCTTCTTTTACTTTTTTCTCTTATTGCCCGCTTTTTAGTGAGGGTTGCAAGGGCAGCAGCTCAAGATTAAGCCGCCACACTTCACGGTCTTCCATCATATCCATCATTTCGCTTGGGTGAAGTCCCTTGCGATTCCCTCCAAGATCCTTAATGTAATTAGTCCATCTAGTTCTACGTCGCCCAACTGGTTTACTTCCATTTGGTTTGGCAAGCAAAGCTTGTTTAGGGAGTCTTTCCTGAGGCATTCTGCTTACATGGCTAAACCATCTATGCTGAGGTCTTTCAATTCGGAGAAGTAACTGCTCGATGTTGAGAGAGTTTCGAACCTCAGAGCTACGCACTTTGTTAAACAGTGCAACTCCATCAATTCTTCGTAAAAACCTCATTTCGGACGCTTGCACTTGTGATCGCACTCTTTCGGCCATTACGCAAGCAAGATTCATGACCATAAGTGAGAATAGGGACAAAAACTGTTTAGAAATTTGGAAGCTTTGCTTTTTTTTTGACAATTCTCGTTTTACGACAACGGAATAGTGCAAAGCTCGCATTACTGCACTAGCCTTGCCTAGTTTTCATTTTTGAATTGATAATGGTTGGGACTGGCCCCAGATCCAAGGAGCCACAAACCTTTAAAAAGGTTTCTTTGCAAACGTAGATTTCTTGAACTAAAAATGTTTTCCTATTTTTTCCAAAACACTGCACCACATTCAAGTTTTTAACGTTTGATGTGAAAGGCCAAAGTGGAAGCGGTACCTTTGTATAGCATCCAGCTTCCGCTTTCTCCTCCACATATATCTGCCGCTTCCACCACTACCGCTTCCACATTCCTGATACATACATCATGTAACGAAATTGGATTGCCAATTTAACAAGAAATTTGTATTTAATTTTCTTGAGATCAATTGTAAAAGCTGTGAGTAGCATTATTTATCTTTGTCGAAGAATGCTTGAGGATGTTTCAACATTTAAATCAATCTTTTCATAAAATGTACTAGATTGCTCACACTCACTAAATGACTTTTAAATCAAAATAGCTTCGAATCATTGTAATCAACCTTGCCGCGTAACGCCAATACGTGTAATGAGTAAACAAGTCCATCTATAGCTTGTTGCAAAAAATGTTGCCAAGGTGGTATATACTAATATACGTATACTTACAATACAAAAAAATACCTGTTACACCTGCATTAATATCCCCTTGTCCGGTGTGCATTGCTCCTTTGATGTTGAGCTTAGCACCTCCAAAGTTTGTCGTGATCTTGGCTGTAACGTTGAGAAAATTATTAAAAGCGAAATGCGTCATTGATTGCAAAACTACGGAAATTTTGTTTCTTTATAAAAAAAAAATGTTGCTTTTACTTAACAATTCTAAACGAAGTGGCGACTATTACGTTACGTATTGCGCATAAAGAGAATAAACAGCAAGGTAAAGGGTAGGTGCTATTTAGCTCATTCACTCTTTTTTTTTTTTTGATTTACATTAGGATGTGGGTTAGGATTCGATTTAGTGTTAGATTTGGGCTAAGTTTAGAGTGTGGTTAAGACTAGGATATTGATATTTTTACGTAGCGTACCAGCACCCTCTGCCAATTTTAAAACGCAGTATGAAGCAGAATAATGCGGTTCAGGAAAAAAATGTAAAAACCTAGTGTCGAATAAAAGCTTAGTTTTTTGATTGATCAGATTTTATTAACATTAGTGCAGTTTGCTTTTAAACTTTAGAAATGCATTTTTGTGTCAATGTTCTTTGTTTGGCAAGCGCTACAACTTAGTGCACTGTTTCTCGCAGATACTTGATTTCATGGTAATATGATTATTTTGAATAAATGGTGATGCACAATTTGGTAATTTGCATACTGAATTGTACAAATTATACTCCCATTTAACTTTCAAAAACAAATAATTCCAAAAAAAAAAGCAATTATGAATGTATAAATTTAATAAAAAAAAGACAGCATTTATAATCAAAATGATATCCTCACTTTTCTTTCCTTCTTTGCCAATGAAATCTCCTACTACTGAGCTGACGTGGGTTGAACTGTCTCCGTAATGCGTCTCATTAATGTCTCTTCCTGCAGTTTTAACTACACAAGAGAACAAAGTCGAAACTTAATACATGAAAGTACAGCGCACAATTACAATAATCTTTTTTGTATGCTTGGACAATCTTGCAAGACCAGGAAACTTTATCTTGATAACAAACAAAAAGCCAGTTTTTAAATTTTTTTTAAATTCTTAATCTTGGTCAACATTTGAATTAATCAATGCAGATAACTATATTACCCAAAGTCTCTCCAAAAATGTTTTGCATCAGGTCGCGCTTGTTTTTGTGTTTCGTGTAGTGCATATCCATCCCTAATGCCCCTGGGCAACGTCAGACGCTAACTATTGGACGATCCGTGCACATTTCATTGCAATAACTACTTCGTGCTTGGAGGAATCTGTTCCCACTTAGGAGTTTCCAATGATTTAATGTTCCTGTGGATTTCTATGAATCCTTGTCCACTGAATTTGTTGCTTGGCCGAAGCAACCAGGCAGAGATAATCATCGTAAAGTGTCTTATCCAAAGACGCAGCTACTTGGCCAGTGTGTTGGTTAACCCAGATAAGGCGATCAGCAGGGACATCGTAAAACGACGCGTTTGTCCTCTCAGCCACGCTGCCGACAGTACAGTTGTTACAGAGAGAAGTTAAAGCTTGAGTGCTGCTCAGTTGGGTTTTGTTTGCTCACAGACGATAAAGCAAAAATTGATTTAGCATCAATCAAGCCTGACATGACCTAAAAACACGTTAAGGATATTTGAGGTATCGTACTTTAGTGTTCTTTCCGTAACAACGGTATATTTTTAACATTGTTTATGGCTGTCAACATAGAAATCTGCCTGAGTGCAGATCTTTTGATATAAATCACGGTTTATTTAAAAAAAAAACAAGTTGAAAAATTAATAAGTTGTATAGAGTGACTAGATTCTTAGGAGCAAAACCAAAAACTATGATTAACTACAATCGATTCCAAAAAAGTATATATTGGATGCTAATCATGCTTTGGTTGTGCCTCTAAGACTGTTTCAATACTAACTTGAAATTCACAAAATATAACTTTTGAACAACGACTCGCCTGATCCAGCGTTTCCTCCTACACTGATTGATATTGCGGACGCTGCTGGTTTTGTGTCGTTGCTGCTTGGTTGTCCATCTGAAATTCAAAACAGCAATGGGTGTCAGCTTAGCAACAAAACTTGAGAGTTGGTGTTTTTTTTAAGAAATCAGAGTTGGATGCGAGAATTAGATTTAGAAATAATGTAGAACACGAAATATTTTCAAATCAGCTCCATATACGTGATCCTAATTCGAAAACTTCCAAGTCGTTGTTGCTGTTGTTTCTGTGGTAGTTGTTCTTATTGAACCATGCTAGTTTGTTCGTTCATGTGTATGAACTGTCCCAGCGCTCTGCGTCTGTCTCTAACCACATCAACGCAGAGCACCCGCTTTTGGGTTCTGTTTGCGGGACTTTTGTCAAGCTGGGCCACTAAGTTCAGCACAACGGATAAACTACTTAACCCCAATGGAAATGAGCATGAAGTTTCTTTCCCAAGGATACAATGACGCATTGCCGATTCGGGAATCGAACCAGGAGTACAAACTAGGAGTAGCTCAGAAATCAAACTATGCTGGTTGAAAACACAACAGTAGATCTGCTACAATTAATCTTTCTATAGCAGAAAAATTTATGGGTTATAAAAATAAAAGTGGGTCAACAGCTTTCTCAATAATTTTCTTGTGAAGCTGGAAATAAAAATCTATGAAAGTAATAAATTAAATAATACTCCTTTAATGCAATGCCGAAAAAACAATGCCTTAAAAAAATTGCAGTTTTACTGTTACGGAGTTGTCAATTCAGCAAACACCAAAGTACAGGTGTAACGCTTCATTTAGGAAAAATACCGCATACTTAAATTTATTTATAATTTTTAGAATTCGCAGCCAATGCTTTTTCTATTCCACGACATAATTAAGTTGCTGATTACAACGCAAATATCAAATGAATAAACCTGTGGCAATCAAGATTTTTCTGAGATGTGATTGAACAGTTGTTCTGTTACCTCATAAACGAATTTTAAGGATGGGATTATTTTAAATTTGCCACTATGAATGTGACTATAAAAACGACCGGCCAATTGGTCGAGCTGTAACGCGTTCGTCTTTGGAGCGGGAGGTTTGAGGTTCAAATCTTGTGCTGGTCAGATCGGGCATAGCATTGCCAACGGCTCGCCACCGCTGCGACATTTCTTCAAAAGTCAGTCAGTCTGAGGTTTATTTTGTCGAAAAGATACAGTATAGAAAAAAGCAGTACAGCAATACTCATACTTGTTAATCAACCAGGAAACCGTAAGTGACCTTTCAGTCTTCGAGTCTACGGTCACTTGTGGTAAAAGGAGCTGTTTTACCCAGGCGCAATGACGCGGAGATGGGCCCCGCAAACTTGTTGCACGCTTAGGCGTAATACAGCGTGTATGATGAAAGATTTGATTTGACTGTGAAAACACTTAGTAGGGAACGCAAAAGCAAACTGACCATTTTTCCAATAATTAACAAGTTTTTCAGCAGCTTTTTTCTTCAAAAGTCCGTCTTGCATTAAATCTTCAACTGTCACATCTGTCAAAGCAATCTCATCTGGAACACCAAAATCTTCAACTTTCTGCTTCACTGCTGCCACTCGATCCGCGTTCAGTAGCGGTAAAGCCTCAGATATTCCATAACTTGGCTGGTTCATATTTGTTTACTAAATTTACAGTATGTTGGATTGATAATTTCCTTATACAACAATATGGCATAATGGATTGATGTTAATATGGTGTAAAAGCAAGAGTTTGAATACGTTGATAGATTCTATTGACAATACAATGCATGCATACGTTAACATTAATGATATGTGGAAACATGACTGCGTCAAAACCACCAAGACTATCATTTTGCTGACGATACTAATTTGCTCTGTTTTTAAGCGAAAAAATGGAAAACATGCACTTCAATCTTGTTTGCACAAAGATCTAGCGCATTATAGGTAGCAGCTTGAAAATAGGTAACTTAAAAACCACTTTAAACAGCGATTGCCAATATCAACAATTAATATGACCTTGAGTGAACTGAGAGTATGTTCTCTTATTGCTATTTCTTAAAGGGGAGAAAGCATCCAGCCAATCCCAGTAGTTTTTAATAGCAAAAAACGAAACATAATTTTTGAATTTTGGTTTTCATGAGGGGCTACAGTTGCAAACATATTCAGCAAACACAAAAAGCATATACCCCAAAACAGCTTCTGGGAACGCTGATTTTGTTCTCTCACTTTGAATTTCCAGAAAAAGAAGGAGGCGTTACCAAAATTAAATTGGTCACGTGATATTACTAGAAGGTTAAATATTATTCAGTCTTTCGTTTTCTCTGAAAGTTCAGGCTGAAAGAACAGATTCAGAGTTTTCAAAAACTTTTTGAATTAGATACCTCTTTACATTTGTTGAAAATCTTTGCAACAGCAGCCGAAAAAAATAAAAACAAAACATTTAAAAAATTGTGTTTCTAGTTTAGCTTTTGTAAGCCACCGAAATCGGCTGCTAGCTTTACTCCCTTTAATGGCGTGTACATTGTACTAGCGAGTGTCAAAAACACGAAGGCTTTTATTTTGCTGACGACACGAATTTGCTCTGTTTTTAGGCCTATAAAGATTAACATGCAATTCAAACTTGTTTGCACGAAGCTTGAAAATAGGCGGTTTAAAAAGTACGGTGATTCAAACAATAATTGCAAATATCAACAATTATTATGGCCTTGAAAGTACTGCGGGTATGTATTTTTTTATTGCTTTTCCTTAATCCCTTATCAGAACATACGCTGACATTTGTCAACATTAATTTTTTTTTTGCTTGATTGCACTCGCCCCCTATATGCAAGCTTAGCGCCATTCACTGACGAAGGAAAACTTCTTATTAGCTTCCTGATGCAGTGATATGAAATTCCAAATTGTTTCTACAATAAGCTATTGCGTTTCATCTTAACCCATTAAAGCCCAGTGGCAACAATTGTTGCCAACGGATGCGCCTTTATTTATTTGCTAAAACGATCTACTTAACCCAATTATTTTCAATTGTTATGTCACAAATCTCTTGCCAGACAGTTTCTGTTGTCAGAAAGCCAGTTTACTGCTAGCTGATTTGAAATTCAGTCGTTAGTAATTTCGACAGAAAAAGACTCTTGAGATCCAAACGCAAAATTTTCGGATGGCTCAAACTTCAAGGTAAGTTGTGCTAATGAGTTTTACAAAAATTGAAATAGATAGCAGTTATTGTATTCCTATATTCTTCTTTTATTGGCATACGAGTGAATTTGCATTTTTTTTGTGTAATGGCGAAGATTTATGTAGATTTTTTACGGTGGCAACATTTGTTGCCACTGGGTATTAATGATATCATTTTGTGCATTTGCCTGGTCCCATGTAGCGAAAGATTATTTATAAATTTTTAAGACTTGCTGGAATATCCAACCACTTTTTTGTACAAGATTGTTTTGACAATGATATTGACTTCGTTTATCGGACCCGCAATACACGATTCGCATTCTAAACTAGGTAGTACTATATAGGCACAGTATACTAATCTATTACCTAACCCCACCATAAGAGTAGCTTACTATGCCTATTCAGAAAATTACTAAACAGGCATAGTAGAATCCTCCTATGGTGGGCTTAGGTAATAGATTAGTATACTATGCCTACCGTACTATGCCCATTATGTCTATTTTGTACTACCCTTCTAAACTAGCGTAAAAATATGATGCTTGGTTAGCATTTGAAAAATAAAAGATAAGCTACGTTTATCATACCGGCGATTCGTGCTTTTCTGTTGCTTCTGTACAATTTATTATTGCGTGGTTTTTGTCAGGAACGCGTGCCAATAAATGGCAAAATAAAATAAGCAAGAAACAGTAAAATAATGCGAAAATATCGCTGATCTGATAAACGCAGCTTTTCTCTGCCTTTTTATTTTTGCAAGCGTAGTGAAATTTTGAAGTTTTATAGGCTATAATACTGTGAATATAAATATTTGCTTCCTATCTTTGCTTTTATTTGGTAATCGAACCTAAGAAGTAGTTCATTTTACTCAAAATGAAAGCTGAATTACCAACATGTTGTTTTCGTTGTAGGTTTACTTTGAATGATGTTCTGTCAGCGCTGGAGGAAAATCAGTTGGATGATTCTCAACTCGAAGACGACGAAATTGAAGTCGTCGTGTTGCCACCGGATGAAGGTGGGATTACAGATGAAGATTTAGATATGTCTGATGATGAGGCAACAGGTACCTTTATCCATTTACCTCGTCGCATTTTGAATGCTGAGGCAGAAACGCCTAGTCTTGCCTGCACTGTTCCAGCACCTGAAGCACAGCAGCAGCCAGCAAAGAGGAAAAAGAGAGCGCCAAGAAACTCGGGTAAAAAAATTCTGCCTTCCGAACAGCTTTCAGAGCCAGCAAGCGGTTATGGTCCGTCCATCGTGGGTTGTTTGAATGTAACTATCGACACTCCATTGGATGTTTTCTTTTCTCTTTTTTCAAAGAATTTGGTGAATGAAATAACACAGTAAACTGTGATTTATGCTCAACAACGCGGAAAAATTGATTTCGTTGTTACCATAGAGGAAGTGGTATCCTTTATAGGAATTCTTATTCTTTTCGGCTATACCCCCGTGCCTTATCGCCGGCTTTTTTGGTCAGTTGAACCAGATGTCCATAATGATCTCGTATCTGCTTCAATGAGAAGAGATAGGTTTGACGAAATTATGCAGTTTTTGCACTTGGCCGACAACAGCAAGGTAAATTCCGACCGGTACTACAAAGTGCGACCTTTGTTCAAAGCAGTCAATGAAACTTTCAAGCAACTTCCTCCCCAACCAAATATCAGCATTGACGAGTCAATGATCAAATATTATGGTAAGCACAGCACTAAACAGTTCATTAGAGGAAAACCTATCAGGTTTGGGTTCCAATTGTTTTTGTTAGCATTTCCGGCAGGCTATCTAAATCATGCTTAACCCTACTGCGGATCTGATCCACATTTGGAAGAAGAGTCTTATGGTCTCGGAGGAAACGTTGTTCTGACCCTGGCAAAATACTGTGATGTACCAGCGGGATCAAGATTATATTTTGATAATTGGTTCACATTCCTCTCCTTGCTGGATCGGTTGAAAGCAGATCGGATTGGAGGAACAGGAACCATACGGGCTGATCGTTGCGAAAAAGCTCCTCTTCAATCAAAAAAGGAATTGGAGAAAAATAAAAGAGGTTCCTTCTCCTATGCACCGGATGGAAAAAACATGCTGGTAAGGTGGTGCGACAATTCGGTTGTTTCCATTGCTTCCAACTGCACGCTCACCGAATCAACAAAGTTGATACCAAGATGGTCAAGGCAAGAGAAGAAGACAATAGACGTTACCATGCCCGAAATGGTACACACGTACAACCGCAATATGGGCGGGGTAGACCTTTTCGATCAATTTGTGGCCAACTATCGCATAAGAATAAGAAGCAAGAAATGGTGGTGGCCATTTTTCTCATGGTCCAATCGACGCTTGTGTGGTAAACGCTTGGATAATGTATAAA
This sequence comes from Trididemnum nubilum, assembly GCA_963965965.1. Classification (NCBI taxonomy): domain Eukaryota; kingdom Metazoa; phylum Chordata; class Ascidiacea; order Aplousobranchia; family Didemnidae; genus Trididemnum; species Trididemnum nubilum. Next base: position 36,384,727 of record OZ014486.1, on the reverse strand, counting down.
TCCATCAAGGGATCTTCCATTTTTCTTCTTAACTTTCGACGAGAGGTTGCCCAGCAAGCTCTGAAACAATGTGGTACTCCAAGAAGCAGACCGGGCCCCAAAACTAGCTACAGCGAGTCAACTACCAATGCTATCCGGTTCGACAGAAAAGACCATTGGCCAGTTCCTCTTCCAACTCGCTACTCCAGATGTCGTGTTTGTGGAGGAAGATCCTCAGTTAAGTGTGAGAAGTGCGATGCTCCATTGCATATCCAGTGCTTCAAAATGTATCATAAAAGCTTAAGATTTACGGAAAAGCAGAGCATTGTGTTTTCATGTGATGGTAATAAATTGCTTCAAAAAATTATTCGTGTGTTATATTTTTCCAGGCTTTGATATCGTTAAATCCCAGTGGCAACAAATGTTGCCAGCCAAATTTTGATAGATAAACAAAAAAATTTTTGAAAAAAATTTGAAAATCACATTTTGCTTCTCTACAGCACATCCAGTTTATAAAATTAGAATTTTTCTACGAAAAAATAATTCTGGGCTGTAATGGGTTAATCGGAACACTTCTTGGCAAATGTCAACAAGTAGAAACAATAGCAGAATAACAAAGACATACAGCTTTTGAGATTTAAAATTACTCTGAATGACTTGTTGCGTCAGTGCATATTTATCAACTAATCACTAGCTTTGTTTATAAAAATGCTAAAAATTAATTTTATATAGTTTGATATAAGCATATCGCTTTAGTTATTGAAAATGCGATTTCATTTGAGTAAAGTAAACACTTCTTTTTACTCAAACATATCCTTCACTGTGTACTGTATAAATAAGTACGTACAGACTGAAAATAACGGACTCGTTGCGTTTATCGGGGTAGGTATTCCTAAACACTTTGTACTACCAAAGTAGTGCGACGTAGTTATCAATAAATACAAACTGCTGTATAAGCAAATTCAGATTAATTTACACTTGCGGCACTTATTAAAACGCAACGTAATAAACTTAGACAGATTTTAATCTACAGTGCTGTTCATAATTCATGAGCCACCCTGCAAAATTGCCCATTTTGTAAGTTCCAAGTCGAATTTATGATATGTGCTTTAATTGTATATGGGCAAGTTATATATTTTTGTAAAGGGTTTGCTACGAGAATTTTACTGAAAAAAAAATTTTTTTTTGAAATAATTATTTGGGGCCAAAATGCACCCCTTAAGCATGACGTCACTTTGATGGGCCATTTTTATATTGGTAACATGGTTGCAATGATCGAATTAGCAAAATGAAATCGAAAAATTATGTTTGTAATTATTGTGTATTCTGATGACCTGAGGTCACATCTTGGGTCACATCATGATCACACCACGATTTGCTCCCTATGACGTCATAATGGGAGCAATTTCAGGACTTTCTGGATGTTCAACCTTTTTATTCAGTTTCAGTCATCATGGGCTTCAAACCGATTAGTGCAGAACAGAGAGGAGTGATTATTTATCTTTGCAATGAAGGAAAATCGCAGAGATTTATTGCAAAAAAGACTGGTACATCTCGTAAAGGAGTGCAAGGAGTGTTAAAGAGGTGGATCGAGACAGGAGATGCGAAATGTCAGCCTCGATCTGGAAGGAAGCGGAAATCAACAAAGAGGTCTGATAGAACTTTGGTCAGGATTTCTTTAGGAAACAGGAGACTGAATTCAAAAGAGTTGGCCAGAGAGTTAAAGGAAAGTAGTGGCGTTGAATTGTCTGCTCCAACAGTGAGGAGAAGGTTGCTGGAGAATGGTCTTCGAGGATGTAAAGCTCGAAAAAACCACTCTTGACGGAAAAACAAAGAAAACGCCGATTAGATTGGGCACGCTCTCATGTTAAGTGGCCAATAGAGAAGTGGAGGAAAGTTCTTTTCAGTGATGAGTCGACTTTTACTGTAAACAACCATGCTGGAAATAATTTTGTGAAAAGAAAACCAGAGGAAGAGTACCGGCCTTATTGTATTTCACCGACCATCAAGCATCCCCAGTCAATTATGGTATGGGGTTGCATGGCTGCAAATGGTATTGGTAGGCTCAAAGTGGTGTCTGGGATGATGAACGGGACAAAGTATATTGATGTGCTGGAAAATAAAATGTTACCCAGTGCACGTTCTTTGTTTTCCAACGATGATTGGATTTTTCAAGACAATAATGCTCCATGCCACCGTGCTAAAAAAGTCCAACAGTGGTACAGGACCCATAAAATTGAACGAATGGATTGGCCAGCCCAATCTCCTGATTTAAACCCGACTGAAAATTTATGGTACCGAGTTAGTTGCATAATTGGGAAGAATAAACCAAAGACGAAAAGAGAGCTTATCGAACAGGTCATTGCTGCTTGGTTTCGAGTGATTTCACCCGAAGAACTCAACAAACTTGTTGAATCACTTCCTCGACGATGCAAAATGGTGATCGAAAACCATGGATGGCCAACAAAATACTAAATCAGTCCTTGCCAAATCAAACGGCTCTTTTCAGAGCCACTATTCTGTAAAAAAAGTGTTAATAATTTTGACAATTTTGTAATCTTTCCTAATTTTATTACAGGTACGATATCAACTTGACATGTTAGAAAAAAATGTCATGCTGCTTTTAGGCTTTAAATAAAACCAAGAAAATATCATAAATTATGACGTCATAATGAGTGACGCGCGATGAAATCATGAAGTAAATATGACATGACCTAAACTTGTTACAATACCCGATAAACTATCCTTATTCCTTTAATTGCTTTTGACACCAATACTGTAATGCATATTTGCTGTTAGTAAGAAAATGAGTTTTTTGGCATGACGTCACGTAATGGGGGGCAGTTTGGCTTTAAAATTATTTTCAAAAAAAAATTATGCCGAAACATTTCCAGCAACAAAACCCTTCACAAAAATATATAACATGTAGATATATAATTATAGCAAATAGTATAAATTAAACCTGGAACCCAAAAAACGAGTGTTTTTGCAAGGTGGCTCCTGAATTATGAACAGCACTGTAAGTGCTTTGCTGCTTCCGCATTTTTCAAAAAAACTTCAGCTTTTTAATTTGGGTTTAATTTAAACAAAGAGGTATTAGATTTAGTTTAAATTCAGACTTATTTTGCCAAATTTCAGAATATCATAAAGACACAACACTGTGAACATTTGAACAATTTACGAGTATGATGGTTTTGGGTGGGAACTACAAAGGGACGGTTTAAGGGTATTCGTGTTAATGTAGATTCAACATATTTTCAAAAAAGCATCAAAATTCAAACGAGTTTTGCTGTTAAATCCCAAAAAAATAGTTGCAGTTGAAAGCTTGACTGCTCGAAGTTTCCGTCCATTTCACGTTTAGAGTTTTGGGTGAGACAACAAGTAATAAAATTACATTTCGTTTGATAAATTTAATTAACAGCAGTGATTCCAGCAATTAAACATTAAATTAAGTAATAGTTTCTTTAACAAGGATTGTATGTTTAGAAATAGTACAATAGGTGTTTGGTTGTCTCAATTTGCAAAACAAGCTTGAAAGTTACACCAACTTGCTGTGAGATGCAATCTATGATAATGCCGAATTTTTTGTACAGTATGTTCTAAATCTAAAATAACAATATTTTGGCAAAATCCAAAATAACAGTTCAAAGTGGTTATTAACATAAATTATCGTTAAGCCGTTATCGCCTGGTTATATAAACGTTATTAGAGTTAGTTGGTTTTGCTTTCAGATTTTCGAAATAGTTGTTGTTGTAGATCAAAACGTAATAAACAAGCAGAGCTATATATGCAGCGACGAGATGGTGCGAGAATTTAGAATTGAAACTGCTGCAAACTGGTCATAGTATAAGATAAACGCTCTGCAGTTTTAAAATAATTGAAGCCAAAACCGTTAAGTTTATGTGTTAATCGGCTACATATGTTTTATGATTGCGTGGCCAGAAATTCGCAAAAGCGTAGCCAGAAATTTGCAATGGGAGGGGGGCTAGTTTGGGGTCTGGGGGCGGAGCCCTCAGCGCTCGGAAATTTTCTTTTTTTTGCAAAAATAACTTAATTTTAAGGTTATTTTGATAAAAAAAATAATGCATTTAAAACGTGGCATAGAAATTGGCAGTGCAAACATGATTAAATTGGTAGCATAAATGGGCTATTTAGAAAGTGGCTAATGGGAAAATTTTAGTTTTCTTATTAAAATGCTGGTAGACTATAAAATCGAATGGTTCATTCAATAAAACTTACACGGATTAAACTTTTTCGAGTACTATTTATAGAGAAAAATAATCGGGGGGGAGGCTAATGAAAAGAGATTTGAGAGAAATGATTGGTAATCAACTAATTCTGAATAGCCCCCCCCACTATTTCTTAGTATATAGTATATTTGTTGATGACACCTATGTTTAGCATTTTTACAATAGCGATCAAATTTGATTGCTTATTTTTGACCATTTTTCAAAGATTTCAGTGTTAAAAACGTAACATTTTTCTTATTCTGCATTTTGGTCGACATGCCAATAGGGGGAGCTATAGCCCCCCCCTAGCTACGCTACTGTTTCGTAGTGTTTTTGCTGGTAGCATCCAATAATCAACTATAATTTAAAATACAAAACCTTTGTTTGCTTTGTACGAGCCAAACTTAAGATGGAAAAAAGAGCGAAAGAATCAAGCATGAAAACCAGGATTTTGCTAAAAAGGGAAGAGGGAAGGAAATGGGCTTGAAGCAAAAGCTAAAATTTTCTGTCTAAAAAGTGTACACTTTAGAAGTCTAAGCAATCCGATGCATCTTGAGCGTATCACAATGGGGTTTGGGGCTTTGAATCTTCAATTTCAGCCACTTGACGAGACTTGGTTGACATACGGTTGACATTTTGTACGCTTTTAAAGCCTATGGAACACAACTAAATTGCAAACATTTGGAAGCCATTTTTAAAGACTGCTCAGCCCCTCCTGCCTTACTGTTTAGTCAAGTTCTTCAAACCGTGCTTAAAAGCTTGCACTAATAATAAGGTTAACTTTTTTTTGACTAAACTTACTAGGCTATAGAAGAGGTTTGTGGCACTGAAAAGAATCTGAGTTACTGACAGCTACTATATCAATCTGCACGGTAGCTAGACACACAAAATTTGATATAACAGAAATAAACAATATGAAGCGAAACAATATCAGGGGTTAACCCTTATCAGAACAGCGGTTTTGCGTGACTTAATCGGAGCATATGTTGACAATTTTCAACATGCCGTTTTTGCGTATTTTTCAATGCTAATGCGCGGTGTTTTCAAATATATATTTTTTCTGCTTGTGATGGACATGCAAGATTGATCAATCTTACAGCCTGGTGCGGCGCCAGAGTAGCGTGACCGGGAAGGGGGGGAGGGCACGAAGAATATTTGGGAAGCATGAAATAATTTTACCCTTAAATTCAAAAAAAGTCTTCATCCTAAATTGGACGGCAGGGCTCCGGGTCGGTTGCCTATTTTTGGGGCACAATTTTTCCACCGGGGCACGATCCTTGCCTGGGGGGGGGAGGTCACGACAGGATTCTATGATGTGGATCTCGATTCATGTCCACAGATTCAGGGATGAAGACCAAAAAAAGGTCTTTGTTATGAAATCTGCGGCTTCGTCATAGTGTTGACCCGTGCTTTCGTCCTAGAACAAAAGTGTACTTTTGCTTGGAAGGTACAACCAGTATTTTTTGGAGGGGGGCACAGGACTCAAAAAGCACTTTAGTGGCACCGGGCCAGTTACTTTGGTTTTGGGCACAATCTTCGCTTGGGGGGCACCTTTTTCGCTTAGAAGGCACAAGCAGTTATTAGGGAGACACAGCCCGAAATGCCCCCCAGTGGCGCCGGGCGTGGGTTGGACCCTGACCACAAAAAGTAGGTTGGCTCGGACTAAGAAGTGAGGAGGTTCCGACAATCTCCGGCAGAGATTTGTGCTGAGTATCTTGTCTCCGTGGCTTTCTTTCGTCAAGTTTAGGAAGAAAATTTCTTCACCGCGATTCAGTATAGTCTTTTTTCGTCTATAGGTGAAGACCAAAAAAAAGACTTCACCAAAATTTAATAGTCTTTTTCGAAGTTTCCGTCAGTGGGTTATCGCTCAATGAGTTAGGGCCTACCCTGCCACAAAAAAGGAAGGCAGACCGAGCCTACCCTCGACGGCAACACTGGTTGCATGAGTTAACACTTCAAATCGAAAAGAGAAAAAATTTAAAATGAAACCATGGTTAACAGAAGGAATGTTAAAATCCATAAAATGCAAAAATCAATTGTATGTAAAATGCCTAAAAGAACAAACCTTTGAATAATGGAAATATTATAAAAAATTTCGAAATAAATTAACTCATATAAAAGAATTGGCAAAAAAGTCGTATTTTCAGGATAAAATAGCAACAAAAAAAACACAACACGAGTAAATTGTGGTAAACTATCAATAACATACTTCATCGAAAAGGCAGGAAATCAAACCAAGTTTCAAAAGAACTTCATGTCAATGATGAAATCATTCAAAATCCAAAAAAGGTTAGTAATTCATTTAATGAGTACTTTGTAAATGTTGGAAACTGTTTAAGTAATAAAATTTTAGCTGCAACTGATTGTGCATTTTCTGAAACATTATTGATAAAAATTAATGCAAAAAACACTTTTTTTTTGCGACCAATAGCAGAAAGTGAAATCTTGTGACATATAAATGGATTGAAATCCTCTAAAAGTGCTGGAAAGTTTGGAATTCCAATTAACTACACAAAGCTTTCTGCGAACATAGTATCACCATCATCAGCTAAAATATACAACAATTTCATAAGAGCTGGTTGTTTTCCCGTTATTTTGAAAATTGCTGAAGTTATTTTGTTGTATAAATCAGGCGCAAAAAATATCTGTTTAAATTACCGCCCAATATCAATCCTCAGTCCATTTTCTAAAATCTTTGAAAAATGTCTGCATTTTCAATTATATAATTATTTTCACCAAAAAATATCTTCTGCAGAAATCAATATGGCTTCAAAAAAAATTCTTCTACGAACGATGCTGTGATTGATATTTATAATGAACTCTTGTTGAACTTAAACAACAAGAAAATAACATGCTCGATTTTCTTGCTAAAGCATTTGATTGCATCAATCATGAAATTTTATTATTAAAATTTAAAAAATATGGAAGTCGTGGCCTTCCATTAAGCTTGTTTCGAAGTTATCTCAGAAACAAAAAACAATTTACTCTTGCAAATGATATAAATTCTGATATGAATGATATTTCTTGCGAAGTGCCTCAAGGGTCAACTTTAGGTCCACTTTTATTCATCATCTACGTAAATGCAACCAGTGTTGCCGTCGAGGGTAGGCTCGGTCTGCCTTCCTTTTTTGTGGCAGGGTAGGCCCTAACTCATTGAGCGATAACCCACTGACGGAAACTTCGAAAAAGACTATTAAATTTTGGTGAAGTCTTTTTTTTGGTCTTCACCTATAGACGAAAAAAGACTATATACTGAATCGCGGTGAAGAAATTTTCTTCCTAAACTTGACGAAAGAAAGCCACGGAGACAAGATACTCAGCACAAATCTCTGCCGGAGATTGTCGGAACCTCCTCACTTCTTAGTCCGAGCCAACCTACTTTTTGTGGTCAGGGTCCAACCCACGCCCGGCGCCACTGGGGGGCATTTCGGGCTGTGTCTCCCTAATAACTGCTTGTGCCTTCTAAGCGAAAAAGGTGCCCCCCAAGCGAAGATTGTGCCCAAAACCAAAGTAACTGGCCCGGTGCCACTAAAGTGCTTTTTGAGTCCTGTGCCCCCCTCCAAAAAATACTGGTTGTACCTTCCAAGCAAAAGTACACTTTTGTTCTAGGACGAAAGCACGGGTCAACACTATGACGAAGCCGCAGATTTCATAACAAAGACCTTTTTTTGGTCTTCATCCCTGAATCTGTGGACATGAATCGAGATCCACATCATAGAATCCTGTCGTGACCTCCCCCCCCCAGGCAAGGATCGTGCCCCGGTGGAAAAATTGTGCCCCAAAAATAGGCAACCGACCCGGAGCCCTGCCGTCCAATTTAGGATGAAGACTTTTTTTGAATTTAAGGGTAAAATTATTTCATGCTTCTCAAATATTCTTCGTGCCCTCCCCCCCTTCCCGGTCACGCTACTCTGGCGCCGCACCAGGCTGTAAGATTGATCAATCTTGCATGTCCATCACAAGCAGAAAAAATATATATTTGAAAACACCGCGCATTAGCATTGAAAAATACGCAAAAACGGCATGTTGAAAATTGTCAACATATGCTCCGATTAAGTCACGCAAAACCGCTGTTCTGATAAGGGTTAACCCCTGATATTGTTTCGCTTCATATTGTTTATTTCTGTTATATCAAATTTTGTGTGTCTAGCTACCGTGCAGATTGATATAGTAGCTGTCAGTAACTCAGATTCTTTTCAGTGCGACAAACCCCTTCTATAGCCTAGTAAGTTTAGTCAAAAAAAAGTTAACCTTATTATTTGTGCAAGCTTTTAAGCACGGTTTGAAGAACTTGACTAAACAGTAAGGCAGGAGGGGCTGAGCAGTCTTTAAAAATGGCTTCCAAATGTTTGCAATTTAGTTGTGTTCCATAGGCTTTAAAAGCGTACAAAATGTCAACCGTATGTCAACCAAGTCTCGTCAAGTGGCTGAAATTGAAGATTCAAAGCCCCAAACCCCATTGTGATACGCTCAAGATGCATCGGATTGCTTAGACTTCTAAAGTGTACACTTTTTAGACAGAAAATTTTAGCTTTTGCTTCAAGCCTATTTCCTTCCCTCTTCCCTTTTTAGCAAAATCCTGGTTTTCATGCTTGATTCTTTCGCTCTTTTTTCCATCTTAAGTTTGGCTCGTACAAAGCAAACAAAGGTTTTGTATTTTAAATTATAGTTGATTATTGGATGCTACCAGCAAAAACACTACGAAACAGTAGCGTAGCTAGGGGGGGGCTAGTTAATTATCATTATAGTTGGTTATTGGACGCTACCAGCAAAAACACTACGCAACAGTAGCGTAACTAGGGAAGCTATAGCCTCCCCCCCTGGCATGTCAACTAAAATCCAGAATGAGAAAAATTCTACGTTATTAGCACTTTTGAGACTGTTTTATGCACTGGAGTAGGCTAAATAGTGATTTAAAACATCTATTGAAACATATTTTCAGGGGGAGGCTAATTGGTCAAAAATAAAACTAACAAGTAAATGAAAGCTTTGAAAAATGGTCAAAAATAAGCAATCAAATTTGATCGCTATTGTAAAAATGCTAAACATAGGTGTCATCAACAAATATACTATATACTAAGAAATAGTGGGGGGTCTATTCAGTACTAGTTGATTACCAATCATTTCTCCCAAATCTCTTTTCATTAGCCTCCCCCCCGATTATTTTTCTCTATAAATAGTACTCGAAAAAGTTTAATCCGTGTAAGTTTTATTGAATGAACCATTCGATTTTATAGTCTACCAGCATTTTAATAAGAAAACTAAAATTTTCCCATTAGCCACTTTCTAAATAGCCCATTTATGCTACCAATTTAATCATGTTTCACTGTCAATTTCTATGCCACGTTTTAAATGCATTATTTTTTTTATCAAAATAGCCTTAAAATTAAGTTATTTTTGCAAAAAAAAGAAAATTTCCGAGCGCTGAGGGCTCCGCCCCCAGACCCCAAACTAGCCCCCCTCCCATTGCAAATTTCTGGCTACGCTTTTGCGAATTTCTGGCCACGCAATCATAAAACATATGTAGTCGATCAACACATAAACTTAACGGTTTTGGCTTCAATTATTTTAAAACTGCAGAGCGTTTATCTTATACTATGACCAGTTTGCAGCAGTTTCAATTCTAAATTCTCGCACCATCTCGTCGCTGCATATATAGCTCTGCTTGTTTATTACGTTTTGATCTACAACAACAACTATTTCGAAAATCTGAAAGCAAAACCAACTAACTCTAATAACGTTTATATAACCAGGCGATAACGGCTTAACGATAATTTATGTTAATAACCACTTTGAACTGTTATTTTGGATTTTGCCAAAATATTGTTATTTTAGATTTAGAACATACTGTACAAAAAATTCGGCATTATCATAGATTGCATCTCACAGCAAGTTGGTGTAACTTTCAAGCTTGTTTTGCAAATTGAGACAACCAAACACCTATTGTACTATTTCTAAACATACAATCCTTGTTAAAGAAACTATTACTTAATTTAATGTTTAATTGCTGGAATCATTGCTGTTAATTAAATTTATCAAACGAAATGTAATTTTATTACTTGTTGTCTCACCCAAAACTCTAAACGTGAAATAGACGGAAACTTCGAGCAGTCAAGCTTTCAACTGCAACTATTTTTTTGGGATTTAACAGCAAAACTCGTTTGAATTTTGATGCTTTTTTGAAAATATGTTGAATCGGCATTAACACAAATACTTTTAAACCAGGGGCGTCGCCAGCTCAACGAGATCGAGGGGGCAAAGCTGAAAACCGGGGGGGCAAAGTTTTGACGGTAAATAATTGCAGTATTTTAAGAGTTAAGTAGATTGTGTGTGTGGCGGGGTTGTAAATTTCGTTTCGCCTTTGAGTAATACAGCTATTTGGCGTTGATTAAGTTCATAGAAACACTTTCAGCTTTTTTTACCAACTAATTACTTAGATTGCAATGAAACGATTACTAAACCGTATGTTTATTTAATGCCTATCTGACGTGCATGATTGTCTTTGTCTTTTACATATGAACAGCATGGGATCATATCGGTTATTATACCACATTGTTTAAAGCAAGACACAAACTTGCAACAAAAATTTTGGGCATATTCTATGGCTATCGCGTTGGTAAACATATAAAATTAATTTGAATAATAAGAAAAGTTAATGACTGCGCATGAAAAACTACCTTGAATGATTTTTGAATAAATGCAGAAAGCAGACTATCTCTGACATATTGAAATATTGGCAAAGCCGCTAACTCAACAATTGCTGAAAAAATTGCGTAAATCTTTCCATTTAACTAAAGATGATTACAGCTGGCATAACGGCTGGAAACGATTGACGACAGGAAACTCCAGAAAAAATATGAGCAAATTTTAATATCGGTACCTCTATGATGAATACTGTAGCTAATAATATACAATTATGTATTACAAGCCAAAGTAGAAAAATGAACAGTTTGGCATTTATACTTGAATGCCTGTTCTGTTTCTGCATTGCATATAACTTCATTGAGACACGAAAGTACCGATCCAGGAGGTGGTATCCCCAATAAGAATTTCTGCAGCATCCCTCCCAATAGTTCGCATTGGTACGGTGTGTAACTTTGGTGTTACAACTTGCAACGTTTCTAAACGATGCATTTTATCTTCGAAAAAAGATCAAAGAAGTTAAAGATTCCGGACCCCGCTGGGGAGCTCACAGCGCCCCCCCCCCCAGACCCCCTAGCTGGCTTTAAAGCTGTATCACCATAACTTTTGTGTTTGAATATTCTTAATTGCCACCAGCACTCCTTCCAAATCTTAATAAACGTTTCTGCGGACTGCCTTGCTGGTATTGGCAAAAATGAGCGTTGAACTATGCTCCAAAAATCTTTAGTTTGAGTATCATCCCTCCTCCCAATGCTCAAAATTATCAAAAAATAAACAAACTCGTTAAATTATCCCCCAATGATCAATATGGATCGGCACCACTGATTACTGAATCGGTAATGCACCAGAACTGTATTACTGCTCTGAAAAAATCATCACAAATAGCAGTACCAAACAGCCAAAACGGTACTATAGGCTCCAAAAGTTTACTCAAAATCTTAGATATCAATGGCGTTACTAGTGCCGAGAACACTGCCTAGTTTGTTTTGCTACCGGTACTAATCGATCTAGTTAAATAAACTATACGGTAATGGACACTTCTTGCAAATCTGAAAGTCAGAAAATTCCCGTAGTCTAGCTATCAAAGAATTGGTCAAGGGATTCCGATTTGGAGGAGAAACGCAGTCTGTTTCTCTGTTAGCTCAGAGTTTCTGCAGATCGATTACTCATACTGCTGAACAAGATCCCAATCAAAATATAGTATGGTTTGAGTTGCTAAGCTAACGCCTTCCACTTCCAGACATGGGCTTGTCAACTCAACTCACTTTTGCTAAATTTGCTTACCCGTAGCCTACCTTTGCTACATTGCCTAAAAGCAGGGCCTCAGAGAGAAATTTTTCCAGGGAGTACGAAGGTCGATACCGGGCCCCCCAAATCTCTTCCGGCACTAAACTTGTGCAAAATTTTATTCTGATTTTTTGCCCAAAACTAGGTGAAGAGCAAAAAAAAAACAAAGGTTTCACTAAATTTTAGTCCGATTTTCTGCCCAAAATTACGTGAAGAGCAAAAAAAAAAGGTCTTCACTCAAATTTAGTTCCATAGATACGCTACTGGGTGCGACATCAAAACTTAACGCGGACACCTGAACTCTTCCGGGCCCCCTGAGTCCGGGCCCCCCTAGGCCCCGGCCCGGGTACGATGTACCCCCTGAACCCCCCTCTCGTAGGCCCTGCTAGAAGTGCAACTGACCGATCGAATTTCTAACTTTTTTTCCGGAGGCATTTGGCGATAGTCTATTTTCCTTTCTGTAACTATTGATTGCATGATACATTGTGGATGGTTTGTACTATGCGTATACCACTGATCAGTACTTAAATTATGGGGGGACGTGTCCCCCCATAAAGGTTTAGCTTCCCCCCATCGAGATTTAGAGGCCCACCCATCGAGATTTGAGCGCTGGATGATCAGACAAAAAAGAGCCAGACAGCACAAATAAATCCTATAAAATCCGGCCAAATATAGTCTTAAACTACAGCGGAGACCTTTTTTTTGATCTTCACATGATTTCGGGGAAAAAACACTTCAATTTTTGGCGTAGACCTTCTTTTCTTTTTTTTTTTTGGTCTTCATTGAGTTGCAGGGACGGAATTACATAATCTCCACTGAAGTTTGGTCAACGCTGCAAAAGCATCCCTCATGCAAAATTTTACAATTTAAGTACTGCCACTGATCACCAACTTACAACCTACACCAACTTACTGTACATTATCTTCAACAGTCGCAACACCTGACTTGTAATAAGGCCTCGCCTATAGGTGCTGCTGTATATGACATCATAATCTACGAAGCCACGCCTACTACACAGTACACACAAACTGCTGGTAGCTTTATTATTATTATACCGTACTGAATTGATTTGTTGTTGCTGTTGTTGAACCTGACCCAAGACACGAAATGGTGCTGCGTACCGTACCCTAGATTGTAATATAGATATCAGGATACTTAGTTGCATGAAGGAAGCAAAGAATCAGCCAAAAAATATATTAAACTGTTTAGCTTTACCCCTGATGGTCCCATTTATGGGTGAAACAGACTGTTGGGTTATAGGTTTTAATTTTTAATGTCTTAATATTGTAGTGGTTTACTGTGATATTTAACTAACGTATAATAACAAAAACTTTCACTAAAATCGTTTTCGGCCACTGGCCATCTTCAGCTTATTCAAATGCAATCAATCAAATAGAATCGATGCTAGGATAGGGGATGGAACAGTCAAAATTACCACTATTTTAACTGTGAGAGCAATGCTCACTTCTATAAGAAAAAATACAGTGGGGGGGCAAGAAATAAATCGGAGAGGGGGCAAAAATAAAAATCGGGGGGCAATGCCCCCTATGCCTTCCCCCGCTGGCAACGTGGCTACCTTAAACCGTCCCTTTGTAGCTCCCACCCAAAACCATCATACTCTTAAATTGTTCACAGTGTTGTGTCTTTATGATATTCTGAGATTTGACAAAATAAGTCTGAATTTAAACTAAATCTACTACCTCCTTGTCTAAATTAAATCCAAATTTAAAAGCTGAAATTTTTTTTTTGAAAAATGGGGAAGCAGCAAAGCACTTAGATTAAAATCTGTCTAAGTTTATTACGTTGCGTTTTAATAAGTTCCGCAAATGTAAATTAATCTGAATCTGCTTATACAGCAGTTTGTACTTATTTATAGCTACTTCGCACTACTTTGGTAGAACAAAGTGTTTAGGAATACCTACCCCAATAAACGCAACGCGACCGTTATTTTTAGTATGTCTTTATTTATTTATATAGTACACAGTGAAGGATTTGTTTGAGTAAAAAGAAGTGTTTACTTTACTCAAATGAAATCGCATTTTCACTAACTAAAGCAATATGCTTATATCACACTATATAAAATAATTTTTAGCATTTTTATACTCAAAGCTAGTGATTAGTTGAAGGGGTCTTACGAAGATTTTAGAGAAATTATACCATAAATGAGGTGTAGAGGGAAACTACGGAGAGGGAAGAATGCATTACCATTCCACCTAATAATTATGCCGCATCCCTTAAATAATTCGATCAAAGTTCTTCTTTGGGCTAAAATAGAAATGTGCAAGCTGCGCTAATTTTTCCAGCCTTTAAGAACTGGGTGAAATGTTTATCGCAATGACACAATCAATGGCGAAACCAAAGGGGCTACGAAAATTTATAGACGAATCCTCTTGGAATTTTTTCTCGCAAGTTTTTTAACATATTTTGAATTAGATTTGTATAATGTAAGTGTACATAAAGCTGAAAGAAATCAAGTCTTCGTCTAGCATTTTTTCAAGGTAGATTCAAATTATTATCCCAATTTATTGTAGATTTTTGTTCAAGTGACGTAAAAAGCATTTATTTTTTTAAGCCATGGTCCAGCAGATGGTGATTTGTTTAAGATACCTCGATTTACTGTATTAATGCGATTGTTGAATGCTTAGGTGGGAAGAGATAAATAAAGCTTTTGTCTAATGGCTCTTCTGGCTAAAAAACATTTAAAGCCCATGAGTATATCGTACAACATGAATGTAAGATCAGCGGCAGTGCACTTTGTTACACGTTTAGCAATAAAAAATATGTCTTGTTGTTGTTTGAGACAAAAAGCAATAAAAAAAAAACTCGCATTGAATTGCGATTATCTGAACATTAACTATTCTACTGCTGAATCAAATGTGACCGAAATGCTACACCTACGATGCTTAAACGAGCTGTCTGCAATTAATTATTATTTTAATACCAAGTGCTGCTAAAATTGCAACAGCAATTCCTTTTACTTAATATTGGGATTTTTGAGCGCTCTCTGCCACTTGCCTGAAAATACGCGAAGCTTCATAAACTGTTTTCAATTGCAGTACATGTAACAAACAAAACTAATTTTTGAAAAGCTCAAACTTTCTTAGAACTTAGGTAGCCTAAAGGAAACTCAAAAAAGCCTCGTAATCAATTTAGTACATCAAGAAGTGACGCAGTAGAAAGCGTCCACCAAAGCATTTCGTAAGATGAACGTAGCGGAGCATGTCATCTATCCTATTGCGTAACTATTGTCTAAGTTAATCTTAGTGTTCTTTGTGTTTGAAATGTACTGTGGTACGTCATTTCTTCGATGTGATTCATACATTGTTGATAGTGTTAGTTTTAAGCTTTTTGATCTATTTGCTTTTTGTTAAAATAAACTCTAGAGTACTTTTAATAAAGATAAAGTTGAAAACAGGGATGTGGAAGCGGCAGTTTTTTAATCGGCTTCCGCTTCCACTCTTAGTGCTTACACCACTTGATGACATAATTTTTGCTTAAAATTTTTTGATCTTTAAATTTTTTGGCAAAAATGTTTTCCACCTAAGCCAAAATAAAATAGCTTTGTTATCATCAACTTCAAAACACCACATAGAGCCAAATTATATAAATGCATTCAATAGTTTGTCATCGCAAGGATCTGCGCATGGGCGTAGTCAGAAATTCAGATTTGGAGCGGCCTTAAAGGAAAAACTCTAATCACATGGTCGTTATGTTTCAGCTGATGCAAATTTCTCTAAACGCGTTCATCCAAAAGTTTAAAATAATGAGCAATTATTTGGTGTCTGAGGACGATTTCCAAGCGCTTGGGATAATGACTTGTTTCTATAACATCTGCGCTGTTAAGCGCAAACCTTCGCTGGGCTATAATTATAGGTAGACCTTAGGCGAAGCTGCCACATTCGCATAATTTTTTTTCAAGAACTTGTTTGTGTGTGTGGCTTGCTCAAAATTTTTGCTAGCACCGAGCATTTTTAGGACTGCAAAAATTATGCGGTTATACGCAGTGCACCACATTAGAATAATTTTTGTAGCAAACGTTACCAAATTATATCAATAATTAAGACAATCATTGTAGCACTAAGTCATACAATATTAAACCTTGTTTAAGAGAAGTTATGATGCTCTCTTCTGTTTGCTTTTTACAACATTTTATTGCAGTGAAAGAAATTAAAATGATGAAACAGGATACTTTGTTTATATTAATGAAAACTGTGTTATGCGAGTATGGCCACAGACTTTTAAAAAATGGGCAAGGCGCCAGTCAAAAATATTTTTTAGAAAATGTTAAATTTTAGGACTAAAATAGAGAGTTTTCGAACACTTAAAGTTTTAAAAATGAGTAGGTTGGCTACATTGTTCATTTTTGAGTTGGTAGGGCTAGGAGCAGCCCGGATCTCGTTGAACCACAAGCCTTTAAAAATGTTTTTGTGCAAATGATAGTCTATTGAGCATTAACTTTCCGTCGTATATTTTCCAAAAAGATGTTCCATGTTCAAGTTTCTGACGTTTCATGTGAATGGCCAAAGTGCTTTTGCTTCCGCATGTCTGGTGGCAAAACTGCTTAATTGTCACTATCATAGTTTACATTGTATTCTTTATATTGCAAAAACAACTCAAAAAGCAAAAACAATACCGCTACATAAAATCTTTAGTCGAAGCATAATATTTGGTCGAAAAGAAAAAACAAAAAATGCTAAATTTGGGGTAACTGCTTTTTTTTGAGCGTCTAAATTTTCAGTCAAGATTGAAGGTAAACACTATTTTATCATTTAATCGCTACAACTACGAACATTAACAACACTGTACTGCTATTGGTATTACACGCTGCGGTGTAATCGCAAGCAAAGCTTGATTGAGCGTATCTTTTTTTTCATGCTGGAACGAAATCTTTGGTTACGAGTGAGTAACCAACCACAAGCATTTTCAGAGGTGGACAAAGCGCAGCTTTCGCAATAGCGAAAGTGCGCTAATTTTTTATTTTTAGGCATTAAGGAAGTTGCGTTGCGGTAAATAGTGAGAAATACAATATTGCAAAAGTACAATAGATATGATGCTGTGCACTGAAGCGCAGTGACCTTGAAAGGTCTTTGTACCAAACAGCTACCAATGATTAAATAAGTCATCTTTTTATACTTCAGAGATTTACAAGTACAAGCCTACACCCGGCCGAACCTGAAAAGTGATTTGAAGTCAAAACCACGCCCAAAAAAGCTCGAAAAAGTCCGAAAATTAGGCTAGATCAGTAGCGTACGCAGGATTTTAAAATGGGGAGGAGGGGACCAAGAACTTCAGAAAATTTGAGAAAAGGAAGGAACAGAGTAAGAAATTGTTCTTCCCGAAATCAGTGCGATTTTCTGCCTAAAATTAGGTGAAGAGCAAAAAAAAAGTCTTCACTCAAATTTAGTCCGTTTTCTGCCCAAAATTAGGTGAGGAGCAAAAAAACAATAAATAAAAAAGGTCTTCACTCAAATTTAGTCCAATTTTCTGCCCAAAATTAGGTGAAGAGCAAAAAAAAGAAAAAGGTCTTAACTCAAATTTAGCCCGATTCTCTTCCCAAAATTAAATCACAAGTCTGAAACAATTAGCCTTTGTGTGCTCAAACCTTCTCTCCAACATACA
Organism: Trididemnum nubilum; assembly: GCA_963965965.1. Taxonomy (NCBI): domain Eukaryota; kingdom Metazoa; phylum Chordata; class Ascidiacea; order Aplousobranchia; family Didemnidae; genus Trididemnum; species Trididemnum nubilum. The sequence goes on along the minus strand of OZ014486.1, from coordinate 36,366,971 downwards.
AAGGGGGGGGGGGCATGCCGCAATTTTGCATACTATTCTATCCCAATTATACTATCCTGGCGACCCTAAATACGCCCCTGGGTTAGATCTACGGTTATTGCTCGTAATGAAACTACTTGTTGCTGTTAAATTGTGAGATAATAATAATAGTGGTGTAATAATTGTGGTATTGATGTTGAAACACAGTTGTGATTCAGTACTGTAAAGTTATTTGAATAACGCTTTTATAACATTTAAATGACGAAAACGCATTTCAAGTACGTTTATCAAGCCCAAATTAAGCTCTGCATTTTACTAATCTTAAGCCCGGCCCGACTTACAACTCTGTTATGTTTTGTAAGTTACTAAGCCAATCTTGTATCGTAGCTTTGCTTAACCTAAACTTATGTACAACCATTTTCTAGAAGTAACCGCGTAATTATACTGCACATTTACAAAAACAATTTTACTGTGGAACTATTACAACTAAAAACTGTCAAAAAACTTTTTGTTTCAATTTTTAAAGAGTTAGGTACTGTATGTTTTTCAAAAATTATACTCTTTAAGTCAAGCAAGTTATATTGCTCTTTAACCTTATGTACGAGTATTCATCCATCTGCAGCAGTTTTCTAATCACGAATAAATTTAGAATTCGTAAATCTTTTCTTCAAAAATACTAGAAAATAATTTGAATCGAAAAGTCAATCACGTTTTCGAAATAGATCGCAACAACTTTGAAATGTTAAAATATTTAAATATTCACTTTTTCTGCGTTAAACGTTCAAAAACACAAAGCAAACTGTCGAATTTGAAAATCTTTTCTCGAGCTCAAAAGTCGTGAAGAATATTAGACACGTTTTTGTCAATTCTGTTACGGCACACATTGTATGAAATGGCAATCATCAAACATTAGTTTCTTAGTTTATTTCTCGCACCAGTTTAGTTTAGATTACAGAAAATATGCGGCATTGTTTCAATATATAATGCTACAAAAAACCGTAAAAGAACACTTTGGTCAGAACCTGCAAATACTGTAAAAGTGTTGTTTAAAGCAGAAATAAAACTTGTTAGGATTTTCTCGACCCGACTAGTAAATTTCAAAATCTACGCCGGTTGACCCACCGGTCGACGGTTTTTTTACAGAAGGTTTTTGTTCGCTGTTCAACGCATTCAATAACAAATTTTCAAAGGGTGGGGGGGCAAGGGTGAGGTGTTAAAATTTGTGACTCCGCACGGGAGTCTCAGAAAAAGCGCTAAAAAGTTTTTGAATTTTTGCAAGAATAACTCAATTTTAAGACCTTTTTAGGTTAAATTTTGGTTTGAAAGACCTGTTTTAAGCAGCACACAGCGTGCCCGTAATAAGTATAAAAAGACCTGTAGAGCACAAGCTAAATTATTAGACGGTCTTTCTAATGATATCATGCGTAAGGCCGAGAAAAAAATTTTTTTGCTACTGGTGACAGATTATTTGCGATTTGCCGAGCAGCAAACACTAAACTGTTATGAAGTAGGCTAGAAAACGTTCGACAATGTTCCCCAACAATTTGTCGAAATCAGAGGTGGAGTCGAGGACACAAAGCTCGAGGTTTAGGCCAAGGACACAAAAAAAATCCGATGCCAAGGCCAAGGGCAGCCCTTCCGAGGACAGATCCTCCCAAGGCCAAGGACAGGAATGCTGGAGGCTAAAGCCAAGGACCAAGAACACAACGCGGAACGATCTCCAAACAAAAAGGTCTTCGCTATCTAACTTCGTCAATTTTCCAGAAATTTCATCCGTTTTCCAGGAAAAAATGTCTTCAAAAATTTTTTCGGAGGCTCTCTGGCATTCTTCAAGACAAAAAGAAATTGGTCATGACCTTAGTCCGCTCGAGCCGAGGACAGGGGATTTTTTAGGACTTGCAGGTTTCGAGGCCCCAGCCAAGAACTTGACCTTCGAGGCCAAGGCCATGGACTTCAATTTGTGTCTTCCAGGCCAAACACGTCTTCCAGGACTCCACCTATGGTAAAAATGCTACTTCAGAACAAGCCATGGCTAGTTAGATAAAAAAAAATAAGTGCTATGTCTTTCTTTCCCAGTGTAGAGTGTGGTAAATTCAAGTTGAAAAAAGCTTTTCAAAGCGGCAAGAGTTTAGCATCTACTAAAGAATCGGAAATCTGCAACATTTCGACTCTCAAGCTGATCAAAATGATGCTAAAATGCCAGGTAGCTGATAAGCCTTTTCCAGATCCATGCTGTATTATAATCTGATTAGGCGATTTTAACGTATACTTTGCACTTTTTTGTGTTGTTCCGTAGCTCAAATGGAGGGCATGGTACAATAGCCTCCCACCTTTAAATACGCCCCTGGATGTGCATGTCTTAACGGTTACAGCATATTGGTCATAGCTTGCAACCATTGAACAAGTGTTTTCAAAAGGTGTGATTTGTTAATACTGTTTTTTAAAAAAAGCTTTATTTATAATAATATATATATGTATATTTCGGTTGGTGCTTAGATTTCTTTCAATTGCAAGAAAGGAGAATTTGACCGGTGTTTCAACCAGCTTGACTGGCGGGTTGAAGAATCTCGACTCGACCGGTAACCCGACCGGCCGTTTTCCTTCTTTGGTGTAGAGTAAGCAAAAATTTGCGGTAAGAGAAAGGGAGACGTAAAAATTTCACAAAAATTAAAAAATTTTTTCGCAATTTATCTGACTCGAAATGCAACCTATGGGCACAAAAACTATAAGGTCTTAGTGTGGTTATGTGGTAAAAAAGATGCATGTGGTAAAAAACACACTTGTTGCAAATAAATTCCAAATAAAACATATTAAAAGCGTTTAGCGGTGATGTTATTTTATGTTACGAAGAAAATTCGTTAGATGGTATGAGATAGCGCTTTGAGTTCTCTCAGTGAAAAGCAGAAGGAGCCTCGAAAGTAGGAATGGGCATTTCAGAATAGTTGGTTGTGCTAGAATTATTCCAAATAGCTAAAACCGAAACCAGAGTACCGAGTCCTATTCTGGTTTAAAATAACTTCATTTTCTGAAAAAGTAAATAACCAGCCAACCACCACCGATATTCAGAAAAAATTTATTCAACGATTTGCAGTGCCGTGGAGTGCTTCCAACCCCTTCGGACGCGATATAGTAGTTCTTTATGTATAAATTTATTTTTCGTCCTATAGGTTCTTATAAGCCACAAAACACAAAAAATTTCTAATTTTAAATTTTCTTTTATAAACATGCATATTAAGGGGGGCATACAATTGCACAGCTTGTGACTGACTTGGTTGTGCAATTGTACGGTTTGTGACTCGCCTGGTCAAAACGTACACACTGTATGCATTCATTGCTGCCGTTTGAGATAGGCTCGACCTACTGAGTATCTTTGATTAAAACTTTTTTTAATAGAAACTTCTTTTGGTTATCTCTTTTTATGCACGGTTGAATCGAATAGAACTTGAATTATCAAACGTGTATTAAATATGTTATTTGTTTGCTATTCCTTTTTTTTTTTTATTTCCTAGGTTGTTTCCAAACCTAGGTTATTTCCAATAAAATTTAATATCCAATCAGCGACACTATAAGTTGAAAACCTTGTTTGATATATTTGCGAAAAGATTTGTAGCGCAAGTGGCTGAAAAATTGCAGTTATTTTGCCAAAAATAAATCTATCTTACTTAAATTAGGTTTTGCTGCTCAAGCTACATTTAGATCCAAAACGTACAATTATACATGATTTTGATCAAAAAATTCTGCAGGCCAATCTAACAGAAAAATCGAAACAAAAATATTCCTACATAATTTCGAAGAATAACTAATTGAAAATGAAAGCCTAATTGTTTATTAACTTAGATGGTTTTTTCAAACTTATTTTGGTTACTTTCACGTGCCACAATCATGTTGGCAGCCATCTTGTTCGACAGTTGACTATTGTTTTAACGCTGCACGCTTGAAGCCATAACTGCTGTCACGTGATGGTTTTATCAGTACAATTGTGCTAGCAATGGCTCAAATGCTTTACTATTACAGCGGGATAAAAAAACAACGCCAAAAAAAGTGTACAATTGTACGGGTGGTGACCGAAGGAGCTAAATCTTTACCACTTATTTGCGTTCTTAGTTCGCTCACAGTCAAGCCTGCACTGGAGAAACACCTTTCGGAATAAGCTGATGTTGCAGGAATGCAAAGTTGCTTCAAATTGCTTCAAATTTGGAAGTTGAGAATTTGTGGACCACCATTTTATGTGTCCAGATTAAAAGGTTAAAGTTTGAATTTTGGAGAGCCCCGTTTGGGAGAACTTTTCTTCATACTTGTCTACCCTGAAAATTTTGTGTGTCTAGTGCGAGTGGTTAAAAAGTTTAAATTTGGGCAATCGCGTTTGGGGAGAAACCCCACTGTGGCACACCCAATTTTTTTTAGGTTTAGTTTATTTTTAATATCTACCCATTCCGAAATTTAGATCCATATGGCTCAAACGGCTTAAAAGTTTAAAATTTTGGAGGACGCGATTGAGAGGGATCCCCCAACTTGGCACCCCCAATTTCTGTTGCACAAAAGTCCTCTCGGATATCTTTAATCGCTCAAACTTTGAATAGAGTGCTACAAGCGGTTTAAAAGTAGACAGCGGCAAAAGAAAAAAAAAGTAAGAAAAAAGATGCAAAACAAGAAAAATAGTATTCAAAATGGAGTAAACAAACATAACCAAAAGAAAGGTGGCTGATAGTGTACTTAAAAAAAGCGAGCCATTTTTCATCAATATCGGTAATTATCGAGATATATCGGTTCAAGTTCGTTTTTTTTTTGCCCATTTTCGGCCTGTAAAATTTTGGTCACATGACTGGGCACCCCTAAACTCGGTTTGCATAAAGCATTTATAAGCACCCACACTGGGTTCAAATTTCAGCTTCGCACATTAAGTGGTTTTTTAGTTATATTGTAGGCGAATTAATTTAAGCCAAAAATCGCCGTCTTTTTACACTTTTTTAGAGGCTCAATTCACAATCACGTGACCTAGGATCCCCAAAATTGGCACACATGACGCTTTCATTAATTCTTCTGTAGAGTCCAGATTTCAACTTTCGTGGTTGACTACTTGCAAGTTATAAGCAAATCAATCCTCATTTGCCAAAATTTGCACAAATAAGTCAAAAACAAAGCTACAACGCGCTCACGCGAAGTCTTAGTAACAAAGCAAATGGCTCACTACACTTTTATGCGAGAAGTAACTGCGAAAAATTTTTAAGAACGTAATTGCATTGATTTGAAACTTGTTCCAATTATCCGGTTTACATTTCTATTTGGATTTCGTATAGTTTTGGATTCGGATCCTTCTGGATTCGGTGTTCTCAAATGCCATCCCTGGTGTAGACGAAGCAAAATCCTTTCCTGTCTGCCGTATCGTACGCCTCTACACGAGTTAACTTGTCTTTGAAGATTTATATTGTCAGCGGTTTCCGTAGAAAAGTACTCCAATTAGCAAATTTAGATATCAAAAGCGAACGTAAATTTTACTGCGCTGCGCCAAATAACTTTTACAATTTGAACTAATACAGCACTGCAAATATCGATAAAGAAAGTTACAACTACAGTGTAATTACGAATTGAAAATCAGACTGATAATACTAATCGAAATAATTACAACAAATAACCAAATTCACCAGTGGTTTCATTTTCAGGCAGACAGTAAGCTGTAACTCCAATACCGACGTCTTCTAAGAACGCAAACTCTTAAGTGAGCCCCCGGGAAACAGTACAGACAAACATTTCTATAGGTGGACAATAGTTCAGTAAATTTATTGTTAATGCTGAGAAATGGCTCAGAGGACAAAGGTCCAAAATATAAATATGACGTGACCCTCTCAGGACAAGTTTGAGGTCTCGAGGAAGGGCTGCAATTCTGTAAATATCCGAAAAACTAGCTAATTTCTGAATACAATTCTGATTCTTAACAATTTCAAATTTCAAAGCCAAGAGGGAATACTTCGAAGGGGACAACTAGAGATGACTTAAGACTTGCATGTGTTACACAAAGTGGACATTGTAAATCTTCTCAAATCAATAGTATAGTTTCTTTTTAGCCACATCTTGTACAAGCGTCCAGAATGAGGTTTTTATGAAGAATCGAAAGAGTTAAATTATCTAACAAGGTGTGCACTGTGCAGCTCTGAGATTCGAAAATCTCTCAACATCGAGCCGTTACTTCTCTGAATTGAAAGATCTCAGCTTAGATGGTTTGGCCATGTAAGCAGAATGCTTCAGTAAAGACTCCCCAATTAAGCTTTACTTCCAAAGCAAATGGGAGAAGACCAGTTAGGCGACCTAAAACTAAATGGACCAATTACATTGAGGATCTTGGATGGAATCGTTTGAGACTTCCCCAAGCAAAATGAAAGAGGTGATGGAAGACCGTACTGTGTGGCGGCTTAATCTCAAGCTGCGGTCCCCGTTAACCTCACGAAAAAAACGGGCAATAAAGAAAAAAGAAGACGAAGTCGAATAGTTTTCAATTTGAACCACAAATTCGTCAGAACCGTTGAGTTTTCTACCGGCAATCGTTCAGGTACGTTAAGTGAGCGAAGATTTTACGAAATGATTCCAGGTAAACGCTGCATTCAAATCTCAAAGTTTTGCTGTTGTTCTTTTTGATTTGAGTATAATAACAAACACTTACAACAATTAGTAATTCATGACTTCTTGAGAGAGTGAGGGGTTAGAAGATCAAGCATTATGTGGCAGTGATGCGAAGGTAGCCGACTAGTTGTCATACACTACAGCTTGTCAATTGAATTTCTGGTTTATTTTGCTTAAATACTTTCAGAAATACTTGTACTTTAGTGCTTTAAAAACGACTACTTTTTTACTTTTACTCAAGTACCTTTTGGTCAATACTTCGTACTTTACTTCAAGTATGTTTTGGTTCAAGTAACAAAACTTTTACTTGATTACACTTTTCGAATATTTTTTACACCACTGTCTTTACATTAGAAAATAACGTAGCAATTACTAAACTTACAGTAGAAAAAAATCAATGAACAATGACAATCTGTCAGTTTCTAGTTGTGGTTCTTTACGGCAATCTTTGTTAGCTTTTTTAAATAAGAACCTATATCATTCTGACAATTACAGAGCATAAAAAAATAACAGTTTTAAATAGCAATTAGCTTGCAAAATGAGTTATGTCACAGCGTACTTAATGGATTTTCGCGGGCAAGCAACGTGATGTTGGTAAGAGTCTTACCATTAAAGTCAAGAATTTTTTTTCACTTGTAATCACTAATCCGAAGATAGAATGTGACATCTACTGCAAGATTAATGCAAAGAGTCACAGCGAGAACCTAATAATATTATGTTCTCAATGTTCCTTGACCTCAAACCAAATTGAGTTGCAAACTTATTTTTTAAGCTTAGCTGAAAATACAAGAAAAAAACAAAAATACAAAAATCAACATTCTTCTGTTAAGCTGACGCAGTCAACATTCACGTGATGTATTTTCTTTACATGCAGTGTAGCCATAGTTGCTTTCCCGTAATGTTTTTGATTAAAAAGTACATAACTGTCATTACATCTACCCTGGAATCCATTTACTGCAGTGGAGCAATATTTGGATGGAGTGCTTTGGAATATGTGTTAACCGAAGAGGGATATTTCACTCAAAACTGCTTTAATGGAAATACATTAAACGACACTAGACAAAAGATAGATGCAAACGAATGTCCATCGCAAAGATATTACATGGGACTTGTCTTTTCCTTAGCTTTGGTTATTTCATCATTTTTGAGTCCGGTTGGAGGATACGTAATGGATCATTTCGGAGTTTGGTTGCTGCGGACTATTAGCTCAATGATGTACATAGCCAGCTGCCTTGATGTTGCATTTTCAACTCCGGATACATCTTGGATATTGCTTCCCGCAATGACAACCATGGCCATTAGCGAACATTTCATTTTTCCCACCAATGTACAAACTGCGAACTTATTTCCAAAATTTCGTGCTACGGTAAACAGTTTACCAAATGCTGCATTTACAGCCAGTGTTATCACGTTTACCATTGTAAAATCAGCTTATGGTATGGGATTTACTATTTTTCATATTTTTTTATTCATGGCTTTTCTAGGATTTCTTATGCTGGTCAGAACATTCTTTTTACTGCCAAAAACAGTCATTCCGTATGATATTCTAAGTGACTACCATTACGGCATCAAAGAGTGTTGTTCCAAAGCAACCATTGACTACGAATCTCAACATCTTTTGGAATCCTTGACTCCCACCAATAATGACTTTCCTAGTCTCAAATCTTGTGTCTTTAGTTTTTTGTATTTGCTTGCGACATTTACATTAGTCATACAATGGGTAAGAATTGATGTTTATATAGAAAGTTTGAACTCGTTTCTGCAGTACCTACTAGGGAATGATACCCAGCTTCTCAAATACGATATTGGTATTTTTGGATATTTTCACATCTCAGCATTTATTTGTGTTCCCATAAATGGTTTGATATTTGATTTTCTTTTGAGATACTATGAAATGAGTCCCAACTTGACGTCAATGCAAGCGAGAAAACGGTCTTTATCAATTATGTGCTTAATCTCAAGTTGTATTTCGATAATCTACTCAATTTTCGCTCTAATTTTGAATGCAGAGTTGCAATACGCAACGTTTATTTTAATTGTTATGCACACAGTGTTTGCTATGGCTAATGTGCCCCTTCTGTTAGTTCAACTGTTTCCCATGCAACACTTTGGATCATTGTTTGGACTTGTTTTTGCTATTTATGCTGTTGGGATTGCATTGCAATACGGACTTTACTTTGTTGAAGTTATTCTTTTACAAGATAACTTTTTTGTTATGAATGTGTTGTTCCTTCTGTTGTGCATTGCAACTCTTTCCCATCCCATTGATATGTACAGGAAATTTTTAAGTCCATGATTTACGTTTCACACTGCATTAATTTTTTGTTGTTTTACATATTTATCCTCCTGTAACCGGACAGCGTCAGACGCTAAAAATTGAACGATCCCCCCGCTTTTCATTGCAATAACTACTTTGTGCTTGGAGGAATCCGCAACCGCTTAGAAGTTTTTGTTGATCCAATGAATCTTTCTGTGGGTTTCTTTAAAATTTTGTTCACTAAATTTGCTGCTTGTTCAAAGCCACTAAGCAGAGATAATCATCGTAAAGTGCTTTTTCCAGGGACGCCACAACATGACGATGGTGGGGGTTGAACCCAGATCATTTGATCAAAGTCGTCGTGAAAAAAGCCGCCGTTGCCCTTTCGGCCACGCAGCCAACTTTTTAACCCTTTGAAAAAAAAATTAACATAACGTTGTTTTTTTTTTTGCTGTTTTATGGATGACTTTGAACTTGTTTTGTTGTTGACCATGTTTCCGAGTTTTCAAAAACTTTGATTACTTTCTTTTAATTCTATGCAGTTAATTATTTTTATTTTTTTGTTTGTTTGAAGCACCTAGCAGAGATAATATAACGGTAAAACATTTAGCTATATTCCATGCACAAATTTTACATTGCACAAAACATTGTTATCAAGGTGCGAGTTGAAACTAGACAAAGTCACAGCAAAATCAGCTTTTTAGTTCTTCAACTTCGCTGCATTCTTTTCTTTTCTAATTTTTAGTAATTACGCAAATTATTTTTCAATGAATAAGTTTAAATAGATTTGTAATTGCCTGTCTCTGTGATAGGATGAATTCTACTATGACATGTGCTTGTATTTCAGAACTTTCAATTATATGTTAAGAATAAAGCAACGTTATGCATAAAATTACACAAATAATTTCTTTTTGTGTTTTCACTCTTCATAATTGCTTGGCATCATCGTAAGTTCTTTTTTCTGTTTTGTTTGTCCGTGTCTTCAAATATTAGGTTCAAAAAACCATGCGATCCAAAAAAAGATCATGCTTTCAGCAGTATTTAATATGATATTTAGTTATTGCTCTCTTTGAGGCTAACTGCGACCAAAGTTTAATTACTTGCAGAATACAACTATTGTAATCAGTGTTCCCTTAATCTAACCCGATTGGGAATTAAACTCGTTTCTGAATATCGTTTCAGTTTTAAATATGAATCCATAACATCATCGATCGGAAATGACTTTAGCCAAGAATTTAGCACGGTAATGATGTAATCACACATTTTTCTAATTTTTAGCAAAAATGGCATTATCTTATCGACGATAGTAGAAGCACAATAAGTTTTTCATTAAAAAGCTAAGAAAAACTGAATGTACGACGCCAAATTATTTCAGTGTTTTTGCAAGTTAGAAAACTGATATTTAGTCACCTTGTAAAATAAAAATGATGCAAGGGAATTAGAAATACAAAAACAAAACGGAAGCAATTAGCAGTAAATTACGCTGATTAAACAAATCAAAAATACATTCAGAACATGACCAAAGGAAAACGTAGTGAATCTATCATGATAATACTGTAGATCAAGTCTTGGCCAACATTTTGATCAGAAAAGAATTTATATTCACTGAAAGAATATTTTTAATTTTGTTCAAAAATCCCTACAAATTGCGAGTTTAACGAATTTTGAATGTATGTTAATTCAATAACTTCAAACAATAGCTGCTTAAAAACTACTCATATATCGGTTATTAGAATGTGGATTCAAAATTTAGGCAACTACGAAATGACACTGCTATAATTCTGATGATGCCATATAAGTCACATCTTTAGCAAAAGGAAAAAGTCTTTGGCCTCCCTCAAAGTAGGGTATTTGCTCTTATCATCAGTTGGTCAGAGTATAATTGAATAAAGTGCTGGTTACTAGTGAATGTATGATGAGCTGCTCTGCGCAAAATATTAAGCACTGCTGAAATTCTTTTGAATGTTAACAATTTTGCTTTGTTGAAATAGAAAAAGTAAGTGCGTTACAGTAAAGTTTACACAGATATACAATTAAAAAAAAACACAAAACGACAAGCACCAACTAAAAAGAATTTGATTTTAATATTTGAAGCAAGATCATCTTTTAAGGTTTATCCCTATTTTGCATATCTCCAATATGCGGTAGAATAAACAAGTCTATTATAATTGTTAATTATAAGCTTGCTATCGATTTTTTGAATTTTGCTTTGATTTACCGTTTTAAGATTCAAATCAAAGAATATTGCTTTGAAATCGAGTAATCTGACACATAAAATTCTTTAAGTTACTGATTTAATAAACTAATCAATTAAATTTAACGATTAAAATGGCATAAAAATAATTAAAGTTTTGTGCAACATGTCGAAGTTGTATGCTCGTCTCCTCCAGGCACCCTGACAAAAATCGAACAAAAAAGCCATTTAAGGTTTTTAAAAACGGTTAAAAAAACAGTGCAAACTACGGTAATAATCTAAAAGTGTGTTATTTCAGAGATCCATGCAAATATGGTGCATTTTTTATGTTAACTCTACAGAATGACAAAATTTTATTAAACAGCATTTTTACACCAACAACTGAATATTATTTGCTTCGTTTTTTTTTGCGTGTAGTAGATCATCACCAAACAAAACGATCAAGCATAGCTTTTAGCAACTATAATAGAGCTAAATGCACGCACAGTCACAAACTTTGAATGACAACAGTTTCAAGTATCCAATTTGCATTTCATAATTGTATTTTGATCAATTGAGATGATTGAATGGCTAAATGAGAGCAGGATAGTATTATTAATGTATTTTTAGCAAACATCTTTTAGTATTAAGAGTAAAGCTTCACATGTTTTCTTGTTACTTCTTTTTCATCGTTTAAAAGCAGCCAACCTCCATTTCTTGGTGCATGAAAGGAAGCATCCGATGCAAGTGTTCAGTTCGTTTATCTTTACTCATTCCACGCTGGCTTAGTGACTACCTCAACAATAAAGTTGTGGAGGTGTAACGTAACTTTGTTAATAGCCTCCCCTGATATCAAGCAAAGTTGGCCGTCGGGTTGCATTAATGTTCTGGATATCTTGCGATTTTGTGCCATATTATTTCAAGGAAACATCAAAACATAAGTAATTTAAAACAGATAAACAAGCAGCAACATAGCATTGACTGCATATGATATTTATCTTTTCTCTACCGATAGCTAAGAATCAAACCAAAATAGAGAGCAATTCTTTATTTTCTCATATGGGTACATTTTATTGCAAGCTTGCATTTTTCACGTACCTAAAAAAATAAAGTCAATATGTTCCTATCTAAAATGATTAATGCTGTTACACCAAATAATGAATTTTTTAACTTAATCTTGCAATTAAATTGATCTCGAATTTGAAATGGATTTATCCCTTAAAGCCGAATTATTTATTCAGATACAAGCTCTCTGCGCCTGTCTAACCGCACCAACACGAAGCACCCTTTTTAGGGTTTGTTTCCAAGTATTTCCTCATTCTGGGTCACCTCATCAGTCATGTTGACTAACCCTAAAGAAAATTGAGTCTCAGATGTTTTTCAAAAAAACACAACGCGTTACCAGGTCAGAAAAAAAAAAAACTAAACAGGAAAACAGCAACCTTTCAATCACTTACTCAGTTTATGAGTCTTATGGTTGCAAGGTTAAAAGACTGATATGCATCATTACAAAAAAAAAACAAGCCCAGATGCTGAATCGTTAGCAAAAAGAACGCAAAGTTTTTTCGAAAAGTCAGTATATGTAATTAGCATTTTCATAGACAAAACCAAATTAACTGTGTTTTTTTTTTTTTTTTTTTTCTTGACACGTTTTGCAAAAGCACAATAAGTGGTTGTAAATTTCAACTATTGTCTGCATCAAATATTTATTTTTCCTCTGCAGTTGAAACGAAATCACATTAAAATGGAGTATATCTTTTCTTAGGAATGCTGTAATTTGTTACCTGCGTTCATTTCCGGTAATATGAGTAAAAAGCAAAAACAAAAAAGGTAAAGCATGATTTATTGCTGTTAGTTCATACCGATGCTGGACTTTGATGTTTCCTTTTTCCAGTGTGCATTTTTCTTTTGACGTGGATGTACGCCTGTTTCATATTTGCCGTTACTTTTGTTGCATCAAAATTAAATGTGATGCTCTTAGAAAGTAACCGTGCTAAAACACAAATCCATAACTATATTTTAAACAATGTCATCAAACTTGTAAAAAAAATTCTGCAGTAAAATTAGAATGTTTTTTGTGCTTTTATATTGAATTTTCTATGTTTTCTATGTTTTTATATATAATTTTTTTTTATCAGAAAAAAAAACTTTGTTGTTGCTACATATTATTTGACTGAGTCTAATAAATTTCTAAATATTGTTAAATGAGGAAATTTCTTCTCAGATACATAATAGTTACTCAATTATTAACAAGCATACAAAAAAATACTTGGAAAATATAAAGTTGATCCATCAATAAATCCAAACTAAACAATAATTCACAGTAGCATTCCTTAGTCAGCTGTTTCGCTTACATTCAAGGCTCGTCAGTTAGACTAGCAAGGCCTAATTGGCAATATTATATATTTCTATACACGTATAACCTGCATTGGCTTCACCAATTTAAGGCAATTAACTGAAACAATATTTTAACCCTTTAAATCCCAAATTTTGCTTTTTGAATATTTTTTGTCTAAAATAATTTAGTCTGCGCTACTGAACACATAACTGATGAAAACAATCTGAAAAATTGTATATCTTTGTTTGTTTTTTGAAAAGTATGTTGGTACCCTATTAGGGTATCGTAGGCACGAATGGCACTATGTACACCTTACCAATCAAGAAATACAAATAGTCAAAATACAACTAAATTCACATAAACTATAATGACTTAGGAAATAATTTTGATAAGGGGGGGAGGGGCAGTGATGAGAATCATAATGTGACATCATAACTTAATTTTTGATGTCACAATAAATGCGTAATTTTTTAACTTTTTTTCCATTTAACGTCAATTATGAAGAAAATTATACATTTTTGGTTAGGTGGATTTTTGGCCTCAGTAAATTGGCTTAAGATAATGAGAATTCGCCTCAATTTTTGCTCCTTTGAGAAAATTTGGAATGTTTTTGGATGGTACGTAAGTCATTATTTCTTTCGCTAAAGCTACATGATCGTGTACTGAAGGTAAAAAACATCAATGCAGTTTTAGTTTGTAATCATGAAAGCGAAAATAGGGGAGTAATCAATATACATGCCTAGCAGTACAGTTTATCAATGTCCTTATGCATAAACTCAAGTTAAGAAAGATCAAGTTACATCACAATGCATTAAACAAAACAAAGAAATGAGGCTACACAGAAGCAAAATCCTAGATAATAACATGCCACTCTTCAAAACAATGTTCGTGTAGTCCACAGCCGCATTTTTTGCATCCTTTTCTGGTGTTCTTCTTGCAGAGACCACATTTGCGTTGCGTGTCCAGGTGACTTTGGTAATGATTTACTCTATCAGCTTGAACATCCATGCTAATACGCCGGTTTGCAGGAAGTATTCTGCAACGACTAGGTCTGCCAGCTTGCGATCGAGGTTGATGGTATTTTTTCAAATATGTCCTAACAACCTCTCTCCGAAACGTCAGCAAGTCCAGTGTAGGATTTTCCATCTTCTTGTTTGCTCGATATAGAAGCCTGCAGTTCTGCATAACCATGTCTGGTACCCAAGCAAACAACACCCACCACCACTTTTTGCTTCTCATGGAGACACGATAGTTGCTTACATTTTGGTCGCACCTATCTGCCCCTCCCATTTTTTTGTTATATTGATTGATCATGCTTGGCTGGTCAACTTTGACACGTTTTCGCTGATTTTTGCAATAGCGGTCAACAGAGGCTGTTGGGGAGCAACCAAGATTGTTGGACGCAAGGAACACAGCTTTGTTGCCGTTCCAGCCAACCACAGTTGTTCTGTTCATACCATCGGTGCATTGATCATAATATCCACGAGGCTTTTTTTCTAGAATTTTTGGTTTTATTACTGGACAATCCTTTAATCGGTTGCTTCTGATTGTACCAGTTATTTTCACATTTTGATCACGAAGATGACAAAAAAGTCGAACAGAAGAGAAAAAATTATCACAAAGTACATGATAGGCTCCTTTTCGTGGAAGCGGACACAAAAGCTCTACAACTACCTTTTCACCAAGATCCCAAGATGTTGCTGATTTTCGAGTCGGATTTTTTCCTTTTGCCCCCTGACAAGGGTCAAACTGAAGCACTTAGCCGTTACTTTGTGCCAGCAGCCACATTTTGTAGCCCATACGAACTGGTTTGCCCACAATCCGTTGTTTACTGCTATGTCGTCCATAGCATGGTATCATGGATTCATCGACACAAACAAATGACAAGTCAGAAGAGCATAGAAGACAGCGTTGGTTGATCACATTATATAGAGGTCTCACCTTAGACATTTTGTCGTCCGGATCAAGCTGTTCGTTGTCACAGCAGTGCAACAATGATATGATCTCTTCAAATCTGTTTCGTGCATTGCATTGGAAACAGATTCGTTTTTAACATCGTCACTATTTTCCCAATACATCTTTCGACGAGGAAGCACATTGTACCTATGCGGAAAGCAATAAAATAGCGATAAAAAGACGCATCTCAGATCGACTAATGTTAAACGAATGTTTGCCTTTATCTCTGTGAACATAAAGGTTTGTCATATCCACAAGATATTGTACCACTTTATCGTCGAAAAATAAATCAAATATACCAGTTGGAGATAAATATTCCTGAAATACTTTTTTGGGGGGTGGATTAGAAAAACATCCTGGCGATAAATCTCTTTTGTCCCACGTGGCTTCTGTTTGCTGCGGTACTAGAAGAAACGAGTCGACGATTTGCTCCATAGTATTATTAGCACCTACACATGAATGATTATTTGCACTGACTTCATGGACAGGTTCCAAAGTGTCTTCTTCTTCCAACATACTGTCAACAATAGCATGTCCATAATTGACTCCGTATTGTGCTTGCGCTGACAACTGTGGGCCAGAAAGATGGTTAGCAGAAGCCGTTTCCTCACCATCACTATCCTCATCTGAGCACATACCCCCAGTTGGAGGTGTTAAAAATCTATCAGCATTTAAATAATGCTCATCATCTTCCAGCATTTGGATAATTTCGTTTGCATTCCAAGTTTTCTGTTTCGCCCTAAATAAAAAAGAGACATTCAAATAAGCTTTTACTCATTTTTCTGTCTTCCGAAAGTTAACTGTCTCTAAAACTGAAACTCAGCAAAATTTCAAACTAACACGTGGCAAGCAGTAATTCAGCTATCTAATCTCCATTGTTATGTAAACAAGTAGCACTTTGAAGCGTTAAATCATTAGATAACGCAATTTTAGAATGATACCCTGATAGGATACTGTAGGCATGAATGGGTTAATGTGCTTCATATTAAGCATACTAAACTATTGTTTTCAGTTACAGTTTTTCGGCTGTAATGTATTTGAGGTTGAACAAGAATTGACTGAATGCAATGTACACAATACAGCCTTAACTGTTGTACATAGTACAAGCAGTCAAACGCTAAGCATCCCGATAAGTAGTCAAAATACTAAGCAAAAGTCACTTACTCTTCTTATTGCTTACAAAATTTCCGCGCGACTCATCCCGATAAATGACTTTCTTCCCGTACTGCGAATGGTTTATGTCTCGTCCTGCTGTTTCAACACGAAGAAAAAAAGATACTGAAATGCAATTGCAATCATTATTATGAGCTACCCTGATAAAGTTCATCAAAAAATTCAACGTTCATCTTTTTCAACCATCTTCTTATCTCTTTCATGAGATAAATAATATAACTTTTTTATCATTCGTCGTCAATGGAAATGAAACCGCGCGGAAGCCAAATTCAAAAACGAAGCCAATATCATACACATGAATTTTGATTTATCCCCTTATGACAGCACATGAGTAACGTTGCGCAGCGATATTGCAAAAGTTGACTCTGTTTTGACAGTACATAAACTACCTACCAAAGCATAGCTCAGTTGGTAGAGCCTCGGGTTTGTAATCGCCAGGTTGCTGCCTTCCCGGTTCAATTCCCGAACTGGCAATGCGTCGTTGTGCTTTAAGAAATACACTTTGCGCATATTTTCCATTAAAGTCACGCAGTCTATTTGTTGTGGTGTTCAAGTCTGACCAAATACTTCCAAACAGCGTGCAGGACGTAAAAAGGGTGCTAAGTGCGGCGTGTATAAACGGACAAACAGTGACTGTTTTATACGTATGAAAAGTTAAGTCAAAGTATGAAGCCAGCAGTAATTTGTCTTGACAAAAAAACTACTTTCAAAATATTTAGAAAGTGCCATCTCTTGCGCTAAATACGTTTGTTTAAAAAAAAAAATATTGTACTCGGCAAAACAGTTAAACAAAAAAAAAAAAAAAAACTACAGTAATTTTTAATGCAATGTTTTATGTTAATCTTAGCTTTAGCAAGATCTTATTCTAGCAAATTATTTTGCAAAACTGATGCTTCTAGATAACTAGACCCTTTTCCAGGGGCTCATTTCTATCTATTCGCAAAAAAGTTCAGCACTTTCATTAAATCAATAAGTCACGTGGGATATGGCTAAGGGAGAGATTATTTCAAAGGGAAAATTTTAGGTTAACCTTACTTTACAGGTGGGGGCATTTTTGCCCTCTTTTAATTTTTTTGTGATAAATCCCTAAATCTCTTTGGAACGACAATTTTTATTTTGAATCAACTTAACTTTGAGTCAAAATTCATCACACATAACATCTTAGAATTTGAAGTTGCTAAAGTAACGGGAGTTTTCCCGATTTTTGAGGTTTTCCTAAGGCATTTTCTGAAATCTGAGCAAAAACTACACACAGAATTAACTGAATTCTACACTAAACGCAACGTTCTAATTAGTTCTCAATATGGATTTCAAGTCAAACTACCAACTACCCTTGCACTCCTTGATGTAAAAACATTATTTTTTGAAAACATTAAGGACAATTTGTTCACTGGACTGATCCTCTTAGACCTTGCAAAAGCATTTGCTACTGTGTCCCATACTAATTTGCTTTCCAAGTGGGATCGCTGCAACATTTGTGGGACTGCTGATGATCCATTGTAATCATTTTTAAAAAGAAAAAAAGTTGTATTTGTGAATGGGTGCAAATCTATTGTTGCAAATAATTACTACGGAATAGCGCAAGGCTCAACCCTTTGTCCTTTATTATTTTTGATATATGTAGACGATTTACCATCATACGTCAATTGCATTTCCAGACTTTGCGCTGATGATACGTGTTTAGTGTAAAGTGATTAAAGCCAAAAAAGATTGACTGAAATCAGCAATACTGACTTGCGGCAAACCTGTGAATGGTTTAAAGCTAACAAATTAGCAACTAATCTTTTCGAATCAAATATTATTATTATCCCTTCCAAACAAAACAAGCCTCCTGCAACATTTGAAACTTATTTAAATAGCGCACTAATTCCGCAAACCTCAACAACAAATTATCTGGAAATGACAATTAACACTGACATGATATTCTACAATCATATTATTATTATTAAAACACAAAATATCGAGGACAATCGAATCCTTTCTAAACTTCGCCATTTTTTATCTCAAAGCGCCCTTCTCAAAATATGTTATGTTCTCATTCACAGTCAACTCATGTACGGTCTTGTATCTGGGGCTCTTGTATACTTTTCCTTACTACATTAACAAACTTAAATCCCTCCAAAATAAAGCTGAAAAATGATCGGAAGTGCCTCGCCTTTTGAAAGTCCAATCAAATTTTTCAATAAATTCTCTATATTAAAATTCAACGATCTTTTCAAGATGGAAGTAACTAAAATAGTCTACGCTCACTTTACTGATAACCTTCCATCCAAACTATCCAAATTTTTCACATTAACAAAAAACATCTCTTCACGTGCCACCAGAGCAACTGAATCGTTACGCTATATCTTGAATATAAACATCGTTACGATACGCAATATCTTATACATTACCCAATATTCAACCATCCGACTTATATTTAAATCCGACTACAGTATGTTGCAACAAATTAAGAACAAATGAAAGACACAATTCGCAAAACATACGAACAACCCCCGCCTACACCCGAAAACGATTGGTTTTTGAAAAAATGAGTGCTCCCTATTATTATTTATGTTAACTGACAGTTGACACCACAAACTGCTTACTATCTTCAAACCGAAAAAAATGCGCTGTATTGTGGTTTGCCAACACAAAATTTTGTTTAAGCTGTACTATTATTATTATCATTGGTAGGAAATAAGAATGTAAGCATTAAGCAAGAATAATGCGATAGCGACCGGCCAATTCCTTATATGCGGTTGTTTCAATCAAATAATGGGAATCTGAACGCGGCGTTTGCGGAAAAAATGGTCATAACGAAATACATTGGATTTATTTTTATTTATATGGCATGCCCGCGATCAAATTTTGGTTCGCGCCGAAAACTGCGGATAGAATGTTTTCAGAGCAAATTTTCAGGCCCGGCCGTAAAATTGCGGACGTACGGGCATATCGTTACTTTATTTTTAACAACTGGCTGCTTGTACGCTGATAAGGCGATGCGACAAGCGTACCAAATTTTGGTTTGAATTGAACTAAAGACTAGCTTTTGCGCTCAAAATTTTACGCACAGCGTAGATCGGCATTATAGGCGGACGGCGTCAGCGCGACTTTTTGCTCGCAACCAATTAGCGCGCTCAATATAGACTTCGACGCAATTTGGGCTACGTCGCCGTACCCGCTACTCTGATGGACAATGAGAACATTGCTCATTATCAACACAGCTATACGGTGTAGTATGTGGACATGGTAATTTATCGATAAAGATGTCCTAAAAATACATTAGCATCTTATTTACTGCATTAAACATTTGACATTACGCAGACTGAATTGTTAAATTAATTCAAACCAGCCGATCGCCTTGATCAAACCCCAGCTGAAAATGAAATTAAAGGATCAAGCTGACATCGTAGTTTCGCTTTTGGTAATTCACAAAAACTCTTTGAGCAGTATTATTTTGATTCCGTCGTTTTTCAGATAAACGGGCTCAGTAGACGGTTGGTTTAGATGTAGATACATAAAGCGGTTTAGACCAATTACGTCTGATATGTTATTCCATGTAAAAGAAAAAAAAGAACAGGCAAAATGCATCCAATCAAACGACATGTGTATATTTATACGCATAAATACGTGTGATCGGTAAAACGGACCTAATACAGTATAATAAAAAATCAATTTCAACATTCATAGTAAACTTGGAGTCATTCTCTTAGAAGAGATTTGCTTTCCTTCTGCGATTAGTGTTTTTTCCGTATGTTTTTAAATAAAATATTCTCGAAATTTATTAGGATCGAAATACGATATACAATGGTGACATTTAATTCGTGTACTGATACGCGTCAGATCTCGGCCGCCCCAAATTCTCGCCGGTATCTGATTGTACTTGCTCCATTTTGGAAAACGATGAGTTTTGATATAAATGGATTGCGTTTTTTGGTGCGAAATCGCGCTGCTTTCTGTCTAGTTTGCGTTCTCCCGCAAAAGCAATGCGGTATGCTGACGAGACATTATCATTCCACGACAGCGCGATACGGGCTACGCAATGATCTCACATTTTCATTAAATATCAGGACTGAGTATTAGGGTGCACCATTTGCCCCGACTTTTCTCAAAACAGCCTACCTTTTTTTTGGTGGTGAGGTTAGCTACAAAAATGGCTTCTGTAAAATTTTAAGTTGATCGGATTATTTTTCACCCCCCCACCCAGAGGTTAAAGTTGGTTGTTATGCCCGTTTTTTTGAAATATTTGCCACTAGGTGGCATTGTGTATTAGTTAGCCTTATTCAAGGTATTTAAAAAGCTAGCTCTTCTACTGTCCATTCGTTTAAAAAAATAACGGTTTAAATTCGACCAGTGGTTTTTGAGATATGGGGAATTTTGATCTTCCCAAAACTCAATACTGCCACTAGCGGTGAAAATGTAATTTTCAATAATTCTTGAATTACTCTTTCAATTTAGATAAAATTGGTGTCTATCCCCCCATTTGCTGGGGAGGCGATATCGAATAATTATTGGTTTTATAGTTTTTTGGTCACTAGAGGGCGCAAGTGTGGTTTGCAGCCCAGTCCAGCTATAACGAAGCTAAGGTTTACACTATCTAGCATAACCAAACTGTTAAAATATTGCTACACAATTTGATAAATAATTCACAAATCATGCAAGTTCAATCACATTTTCCGCAAATCAATATAGCATAATGAAGAACAAACTGATACCGATGCCACTTTTTCAAATATTGTAGCATTAGCTGCATGAAATAACAAATTAATGAAAATGTACAGTAGACTTCCCTTAAGCACAAGCCACATTTGAAATTAATGTACTGCTGCATAAAATGGTACAAAATAAAAGCAAACCACTGTTTACATTCGAAAAAATGAATTGCAATGAATAATTGTTTTCTTGACTTTAATTCACTGCATGCTGAAATGCCATGAAGATCCAGCTTGGTTGCAATTTCTTTGGTTTGGAACTGTGTTTCTTGAATTTTCCACAGTTTGCAAAATATTCTGGTAATGCTTTTCATTGTGGGCTGCATCATTAAAATCTTGGGCTAATTTTACTCCTCTTTCCGCCGCATCATTGACTACTCTAATATTTTCCACAATCAACTTTGCATTCAAGTAGGTTTCATTTTTATTCCACGACCCTACGGATTGGCAAAGGAAAGATGAATCAAGTTGCAAAATGTGAAAGAATGACCAGGAATCTTCACCAATGAAAATGTCAAGGTTAGTTACAGGATTAGTGGGAAGTGAAGGAAACTTCGGTTTTCCAAATCCGCAGCCAAATCTTTTTGCACAAACAGCATCATTTTTTATTGTGAGCATTTTTTGTGCTATTGCTTGCTTAGTGGAATTTTCAACGCTTGAACAAAAAAGAGACAATGGCACAAGCTCCTCTGTTAAATACCACAGGTGCCTTTCAAAGCTCTTGAGAGCTGCACTAGCAATAACTTGATCTTTTTCTTGATATTCAAGAAAAGAATTTATTAGCAATCGGCCATTTTTTGGAGCAGCTGATGACACTGGAGCAGTAAGCCACCAAGGAATGCAGCAAAATATGGCAAATTTTACAAAGCGACGAATTTTTTTCAATTGCCCTCTTCCGAAGATCTTTCCTAAACACAAAATGCAAATTATTTATAATTCAACATTGATGATTGTCAAGGCTAAAAGGTTGCCGTTCAAAATAAGCATATAAACAAAAATAGCATGATGTCAGTTGTACTGTCGAGTCACAATACACCTAGCAATATTTCAGCAAAATCGTTAGTGTTTTATTTTGTACTAGCTAATAGCCTACAGTACTGTGATGTTGTTTTGTTTAAGACATATATACAGTACCTTCCAAGTTATCACATATTGTTGATCCAAGTAAATTCATTTTGATGGCGTATAAAAGCTTAGCCATCCACCTTGCTTTGTGCAGCGCGCCAGGTCGGCTGAAAGCTGTAAATGTTGCTTTGGTTTCGGCATCACCAAGGTAGAGGAGTGTTAGCTGAACAAGCTCCTTGTAATCGTCTCTACTGGTGGGCTGAGCAAGGTAGCTGTTACATAATGCGATAATCTCTTCATTTTTGGATACATTTTGTGTTCTATCAAAAATATCAAAGTTTTTGTCTGCAATTGAAATTGCTGGAAAAAACTTCTGAAATCTTTGGAACAAAGAAATTTCAGGACTTTTAGATGTCTCAATATTCAGCACAGCCCAAACATGGGTTTGTATAATTTCGCCAATGTGATGGCGACAAGCAAACCAAAGCAATGGCTTTGAAAGAGCATTTTGCAACGACACACATGCAGCAGTTTGTGCACCTGTGTTTGAGCTTGTGGTGTCGAATACCATACCACGCAAGCTTTTGGCACAATCCCAAATTTTAATGAGTTCCAAGGAAGCCTGTGCTATTTTTTCACCTGCTGATGATGATTTGTAGGGGATAGCAGGCACCCCTAATAGCTTGATTCCTCCGATGCCTGAAAGAAGAATTGGTAATCTTTCAACTTTATTTGTTTTATCGGCTGTATCCACGAGTTTGCCATCCCAGTGAATATTTGCAATTGAAGGTGGAACCCAGTTTTCAGCTATTTTTTCAGAGATCTTCTGGATAGTTTCAAGTTTGTACCTTTCTGTTGTGGTATAGCTCAAACTCAATTTGGATGGGTCCCCTTCTGCAACTGTGATGATTTTGTGCATCACAGCAGAAATAGCAGTTGACGAAACTTTATTTCGCACAAGTGCTTGAACAACTGCTGGGGATTTCAAAATATCTGGAGGTATATGAATCTGAACACCAGTTTTTACTGACCTTTTATGCTTGCGGTCAGAAGAAGACTGAGGCATAAAACTTTCCTCTTCACTCAGAGAATCACCTGCAGAGCCATCAGTGGATGTGCTGTCACTGAAAGTTACAGAAGAAGTGACTGCTCGTTTGTCTTCCCATCTTTTCAATCTCTTAGCTTCTTCTTTCTTCCTGTTTTGCTTTTTTTCCTGTTGTTTCTTCAGTTTAGTATCTTTTCCTGCCATTGATGCTTTTCTGTCAGTCATCATGGATATTAGAAATGCCTTATCTTCTTCATTGCTCATTAGTTCCAAAACATTTCGAGGCCAAAATTTCATAGTTGTTTGGTGGATTTGTTTTTTAAATTTTTTAATTCGTTCTTTTGGTTTGCCTGAATCTCTTGCAGTAGGCTTAATTTTTAAAATATTTTCAAATTCAGCCACTAACTTTTCGATTGCTTCTGCCATTTTATGTTTTTGGAGTGTTGGAATGCCTGCTTTGAGGAAAAAGGGAAGTGCAGCTTCAACAGTTTTGTTGGCTGCATCTCTTTTTGTTATTGCTGAAGATTGACGAAAAGCTAAAAAACTAAGAAGAACTGCATGCTCTGTAGGTAATCGACTACCTTTTAATGTTTTATCACCATCCGTCGGAGTAGTGCAAAGAATAAACTTCCTCAAGTCACTTTTGGACATTATAATTGAAACTAAGCAGATAAATTACTAAAGTTCGATAAATTAAAAATTCCTGTTAAAACAGAGTTTTATTTTAAATTTTGCATCATTTTTGCACTTTTACAGCGTAACTTCGTCACCACAATCTCACTTCAGTTTGGAACTTCTTATTTCATCGCTAGTGTCTTGCTTTCGCTTGGAATTTTGCTACAACTTTGAATTTAATTATTTAAAGTCTAAGTAATATTTAATGTTTGTAGTTTTTCTCTACACATAAAAGATAGCTAGGGTCTAGTATCAGAAAACGCTTGCCTTCTGGTTAAAGCTTCTCCCTTGCGGTGCTAAATCACAAGCTGTATTGCTAAGATGGAGTAGTATTAGGCATTGCGCAAAAAATCCTTTTCAAAAGCATACTTTGCGCCCTCTAGTGGCCAAAACACTGAAAACAAGAACTAAAATTGAAATCGCCACTCCAGCAAATGGGGGGATAGACACCAATTTTATCTAAATTGAAAGAGTAATTCAAGAATTATTGAAAATTACATTTTCACCGCTAGTGGCAGTATTGAGTTTTGGGAAGATCAAAATTCCCCATATCTCAAAAACCACTGGTCGAATTTAAACCGTTATTTTTTTAAACGAATGGACAGTAGAAGAGCTAGCTTTTTAAATACCTTGAATAAGGCTAACTAAAACACAATGCCACCTAGTGGCAAATATTTCAAAAAAACGGGCATAACAACCAACTTTAACCTCTGGGTGGGGGGGTGAAAAATAATCCGATCAACTTAAAATTTTACAGAAGTCATTTTTGTAGCTATAACCTCACCACCAAAAAAAAGGTAGACTTGAAATAACAACATTCTTAATTTTATGGGGCAAATGGTGCACCCTACTGAGTATACACGCATTCCCACTTCAAAAGTTTTTGACGTTGCTTATTTGCAACTTGGGGTAAAATTACACTTGAATTAAGCGTTTTTAAATTACCGCAATTTTTTGACATTTTATCTTATGAATTATTTTTGTGAAGTTGTGCACTTTCAAAAAGGATGGAATTGGTCCCCCTACTCCCACTGGCTGCGCCGGTGCCTACTAGGCCAGAAGTTTACGGACAACATATTTTTTGATTTTTAATCGACTGAATTCTCAATATAATTCTTCCAAGTGTAAACCTAATAAAAAAGTTTTGCAGTGTTTTGTTAGGTCAAATACTCTTTCAAATTTAACATTAAAACTCGTGAAAGATGACGTCATTAAAAACGTTTGTGACGTCATCACTTCGATTTAAGGAATTTTTGGTTTGGAACCAAAAACCTAACTCTCATTTACAATTCGAACCATCAATACAAAAAACGTCATTTTTCCAAAACCTAAAATGGGGCAATGACGTTACCAGCAATGACGTCATCAACTTCAAAGAAAATTATTTTAAACCTAAACTTGAAAACCAACTTTTATGCAAAACTTGGCACTTTTACAACTTTTAGATTGGCTGTTGGATGGTAAAGGCTCTTTGACACTAGATGGCAGACTTTAAAGTCCCAAGTCCAAAACATGGGGATTTTGTTTGTTGGCTCAGGACATGGTCCTAAGTCATCGTGCCAAATTTCAGCTTGTTATAAATTTTTTCCTGGTAAAAGCTATTTCTACCGGACTATATTTTTAAATGCAGATGCTATTTTAAATAAAATTTCAGTCGCAGTGGGAAACTGGAATAGTGCAGAGAGAACAGTTTTTTTTTTAGAGATTTAGTTATCTCGTTTGGTCATTTGTGCTGTACTGAATATACTGGAGAATATTTTTGGGAATGTGATTTTCATTGCTGGGTTAAAGATTTTAGTCAACAATTTAGGGAGTTTAGTTGTCACTTCAGCAGTGGCGCAAGCAGGAGTATTGTCAACTGTTTGGTACCATTTGTTTTTCTCGTTGAGAAGAATTAAAGACTTGAATAAGGTACATTCTAAATAACTTGAGGCTTGGACTAAAAGACGACATAATTGAGCCGATAATGTTTCAGCGATGCAACCCGCAAACCTTTTCTTGCTATATTTTTATACTATATTAAAAACGGACAATATTTTATTTTCAATTCGTTTGTTTGTTAATTATTACACTGGCCAAAAAAAAAAAATTTTGGCATATAAGGTAAGAGCGGCTTTAGGGTATATTGGGGGCGCTGAGTTTGAAAATGACCTTATTTTTTTCAGATTGGCTCTAGTTTTTGAGATATTTTACTATTTAGGTTTGTTTATACCGTTAGTGACTACTTTTAAATGAACATTTATATAAGGCTGGTCAATGAACAATATGTTAGTTTAGGGTAACTGATAGATATATGCCTGAAAAGAATGGCGACTGAGTCAATGCTGGCAAAGCTCTTAATTTGTGGGATAAAAAAAGCATACTATGTAGTAAACATACTGCAATCAACATCACTAAAAATACAAATACTTGTATTGGTCCATTATTTGCAAAACAAGCACGTCACATTGGCTTGCAAGTCCAATTCCATTTTAACTGTTCATCTGAAGGAAAGTTCGCTTGTACGATTTCCGCCTATGGCTTTCTTCGGTACAATCCCGGATCAAAGTCCACCAATAATCCGCCATCATGTGAACGTCCCAACGACCTTGATATCTTTCTTCCATTGTCCTAATGTCTTGATGGAATCTCTCCCCTTGTTCCTCGCTAACATCGCCAAGATTGCCTGGGAAATAGTCTAGATGGCTGAATAGATAGTGAAGTTTTATGCTCATCCTTGCGCCAAGAGCTTGAAAGTTCTGAAGCATCACATCCACAAGGATCCGGTAGTTGGAAGATTTTGTGTTACCTAGAAACTCTCGTATCACTGAGACATATGAGCACCAGGTAGCATTCTCGACTACTGTCATACGAGCTGTGAAGGTTTGATCTTGCATTAGTTTTCGAATTTGGGGTCCATCAAAGATACTTCCTTTAAGCTTTTCTATGCTGAGGCCGGGAAAGGTTTGGGCGATGTAATTAAAACAATTGCCATCTTTATCAAGAGCCTTCACGAATTGTTTCATCAGACCCAGCTTTATGTGTAGTGGTGGCAGAATAATGCGATCACGATTTACAAGTGGCTCATTGATGATATTTTTATCTCCGACTGCAAAATCTTGTCGTGATGGCCAATCCTTCTTTACCCAGTGCTGATCAGTAGCGCGACTATCCCAGTAACAGAGAAAGCAAGGGTGTTTGGTGTATCCCCCTTGCTGTCCTTGCAAAAAATTGACCATTTTAAAGTCTACACAAAGGGCCCAGTTGTGCTCACTGTAACGCAGTTTTTCCAAACACATCTTCACATTTTGATAGTGTTCCTAAAGAACCACGGAATGTCCGATCGGAACACATGCAAACATGTTACCATTGTGAAGTAAGACACATTTCAAACTACGTTTGGAGCTGTCGACAAACAATCTCCAATCATCTGGATTGTACTCTGGAAGACCCATTTTTGAAAGAAGGCCTTGGATGTCGTTACAATAAACAAAGTTATCTTCCATAGTAAAAAAACGGATCAACATGTCATCCCTGTTACGGTAGAATGTAATTTTAGTTTCCGAACCTAGTATGCCATGTTCATCAAGAAGAGATGCTAAAATCTCAGAAGATTCCTTAGATAGGCCGAGATCACGAATTAGATCATTCAGTTGTCCTTGACTAAACGGTTTTGGCTTTGAACTGGGCGAAGATTCTACACCACCCATGCTGGAGGAGCTATTGATGCTACTGTCTTCACTATCAGTATCATCCATTGCCTCCAGCATTTCATCTGCAGCAGTGAGTGCAGGCAAGGAAGTGAAAGCAGGAACTGGAAGTTCAGCACAATGTGGTATGGGTCGTCGAGCAGACTCAATATCAGGGTAATACCAGTCTTTCTTCTTTCGCTGATTCCATCCAGACATGTTCACTATACAAAAATAACAATCGTCATGGTGATTTTTAGGTTCACGCCATACCCTAGGAACCCCAAACCGCATCGAATTGACTTTGCCTTGGGTCCAAAAGCGCAGCGTTTCAGTACAATGTTTGCACACTTTGTGAGGTGCCCAAGGCTAGTCTTGGTCCCCTAACTTCATGCCAAAGTAGGCTTCATAAGCTCTCTTTGTAAAGTCTCTCACGTTAAATCTGCACTTTGCCATCATGTAATCACCACAAATGTAGCAAACAGCGTCTGGATTGTTTCGGCACTGCCTTCTCTTAATACTCATCTTTACTCGTCACGTAAAAATTTACAGCTTAATTCAATAAAGTGTAACTTAAGTTTCCAGCAATAAAATACAAAGCAACCCTTTTAAGTTTTTTGCAAAAAAAAAACTCTAAATTCACAAGATCTAGCACATTAGCTAACTGAGTGATGCCTGCGCTTTTCACAATGTACTCCTGTACTGCCTTCTAGGCTTAATCATAGCTGTTTTATTGCACAGGGGAGGGCAAATGTATTAAAACTGATACTCTTTGAAGAAATGATACTGAACTGTTTGAAGAAATGTGAACGTACTAAGAGAAACATTTAATAGGGAATCGTAAATGTTACATAAGTCGTAATTGTACTGATATTAGCTGTTAGCAATGCTCTAAACGACATCAGACTTTCAGTTTCATGAATCATCAATATTCCCATTAAACAAAATTAACCGAATTAGCAAGGATTCAACGTCGTCAGGCATTGAATCAGCGTAAAATTGTAGATTTTGAGCTGTTCTTCTTACAGGGTTATGACTTAATCTTCCTTATCGATATACATATAACTTGCATAGAGTAAATGGGCACTAAACTTTGAATGGGAAACCAGTAACATTACAAGAAAGGTGCTTTGTGTGCTTCAGAATGCACTATGCTCAAGCAAATATATAAAAATATAAAAAGTAAAATATCTCAAAAACTAGAGCCAATTCGGCAAAACTAAGTGCATTTTCGGACTCAGCACCCCCGATTCACCCTAAATAAGATCCAACATCTTCTGCCTTTTGAAAAAATTTTTTTTGTTGGCCTGTGTTATCGGTGTTTTTTTAAAGTGTGGAGTTTCGAATAATGAGTTGATAATATCTTCTATGACCTAT
The DNA here is from genome assembly GCA_963965965.1 of Trididemnum nubilum. NCBI lineage: Eukaryota > Metazoa > Chordata > Ascidiacea > Aplousobranchia > Didemnidae > Trididemnum > Trididemnum nubilum. Next base: position 36,337,956 of record OZ014486.1, on the reverse strand, counting down.
ACCAATGCTGCTTCGAATTGTGAAGAAAATAAGTTCTACTGGTTATGATCGAGCTTTTACTTCAATATTACTTTAACATCTGCGCTTATTTTTTAGGGTTCCATGCCCCACTATAGGCTATGTTTTATGACTTTTATAAGACAAAACTTTAAGTTTATTTATTGAAACGATGTAAGCAGCGGACAGTTTAGCCTTTAGTAGGATATGGAAACGCGATAATTGGGATGAGAAGATAACAACAAAGCGCTTGCTGCAGTGGCGTGCTATAGGGGGCGGCTTGCCTCGGGTGTCACGATTTTGGGGTGACCCCATTTTATGCTGTGAAACCATAATCCGGCCGAAACCTCTACCAATTTGTGTTGAAGACCTTTTTTTTGTAGTTTGTTTTCCACCCGCATTTGGACCGAAAACTCCGCTAATTTACGGTGAAGATTTTTTTTAGGTTTTCATTTGCGTTTGCGCATTTGGACATTATTTTCACTTATGTCGGTAACGGCTGCGGAAGCGTCATATGGCAAAGCCTGACACCACGAAACCCAGCTCCGAGTGTCCTTGCGAAATCCCGTCGTGGGTGCCACCATTCTTAGCAACGCCTCTGGCTTGCTACTTTGAATCGCAGAGGATAAAGCAACAGTATGAAGTATATTATCGTCATCGAACTCTTGTCATTCACTTGAATTATTTAATGTAAATACTTAGTACCGTAACTAGTTGAATGAGTGCTCCAATTTCTTTGAGAAGAAAATAAAATTAACTTATTGTAAAACCTCTCGTTTGCTACTGCGTAGGAACAAATATTCAGTATTACGGAAATAAATTAGTACAGAAAGGTACGGTATTACGGTACGGAAAAAATTCCGTACCGTACCATACTGTTACGTACAGTATTTTGGTCAGGTACGGAGTTACGGTACGATATTTTTTTGAAAGTACAGAGTACGGAAAGTCTTTCCGTACCGTACTTAATCCCCTGAGTGCAGGGTGAGAATTAAACCTGTGTCCCGTACTGTGCACAATTAATAACGCATGGTCCGAGTTATTGTTATTCATTTCATGGATGGCTGAATCCAGTGTCGGTATGATTTTGTGTATGCATGTCACAGTGATAATGTTTTGTTTTTGATGTGTTGTTTACAACATTGGTATTGAACATTTAATCTGCTGTTTTTTCGGAGTTAGAGAAGATGTTGGAAATTGATTAAGTTAAATTAGCTGTAACCAGTATTTAAATTGTAAAATTTTGCATGGGGGACGCTTTTGCAGCCTTGACCAAACGTATTTGGCATGGGAAAGTACTTTAGTGAAGATTACGTAATTCCGTCGCCGAAATTGAATGAACACTAAAAAAAAAAGTCTTCGCCAGAAATTGAAATGGTTTTTCGCCAAAGTTAGGTGAAGAATTAGTTCTTTTTCGTCTGATCATCCAGCGCTGAAATCTCGATGGGGGTATGCTAAATCTCGATGGGGGTACGCTAACTCTCGATGGGGGGACGCATCCCCCCGCGTCCTACCTACAGTACAATTTAAGTACTGGCTGTAACGCAAAAAGTACTTAGTGTTGTACTAATTGCAGATCAACTCTCTTTTGGCCACCGGCACATGCCTCTGTCACATAATAGTCTACAAACAATAACGATCATACTCCATTTTGGTCGATAAAACGATCAAACTCCAGATTTGTGTTTATTTTTTATAATTTTGATAAAGATGCTATTTTTGTAATTTATTAAAATTGCGAATTTGCATTCTCTAATAATTCTAGCACTTGAAAACACACTTTTAGCTACAATTATAGCTCAAAAATTTGAGTAATGAGGTTCTAAACTTTGTTTTTTTATTTTCTCGAAAACTTGATTTTGGTTAGTTTGATCGTTTTGCACCTGGACCTTTTATGTGTTATACGAGTATGGCCACATATCTTTAAAAAATGGGCAAAGTTCCAGTTGAAAAGATTTTTGAGAAATTGTTTAAATTTTAGGACTATATAAAATAGAGAGCTTTTGAATACTTATAATTCAAAAATGACCAACAAGTTTGACGTCCTTCGTGGTCGACTCCTGGGAAATCATAACGACTTCCACTGGCAATGAGAGCTAAAAGCTGCCGATGAGAGCTAAAAGCTCGAAACAGCGCTGTCCAGCTCTGTGCATTTTATGACTCGAGCGGCTTTGTAGCTGCAGGGTTGGTGGTTGATCTGGCCACCTAACTGCCAGTGGAAGTCGTTATGATTTCCCAGGAGTCGACCACGAAGGACGTCAAACTTGTCGGTTATGATTACCGTGGTCACACAAGGGGAACTCTTGTAGTAGGGATAGCCTATGGCTATCCTTACTGCTAGGATTCAGCGATTTTTTCATTTTTTTTTTAAGTACCACAAGTGAAAAATCGTTTTTTCCCTACAAACTCTCTACCGCTGTGCAAGCCCTTAAGGTTTGTCCAGTTCGGCCAAGACTCTTGTCCAGCTGGGGAATAACTTTGTTAGAGAAGCTGAGGGCTGCCGATGAGAGCTAAAAGCTCGAAACAGCGCTGTCTAGCTCTGTGCATTCAAAAATGAGTTGGTTGGCTACATAGTTCATGTTTTAATTGATAGGGGTGTGGGCCGCCCCGGATTTAAGTGAACCATACGCCTTTAAAAATATTTTTTTGCAAATGATGGTCTATTGAACATTTACTTTTGTCGTATATTTTACAAAAAACTGTGCCACATTCAAGTTTCTGACGTTTGATATGAATGCCCGAAGTGATTCGCTTTCAGCTTCTGCATCGTCATGCTTGGTTGGAAAGATACCTAATTGTCATAATTATGTTAGCTTGTATTCCCTATATTGCGAAAACAACGCAAAAAACAAAAAGCAAAAACAATGCATAATATTTAGTTGAAACATAATATTTAGTCGAAAAGAAAAAATAAAAATGCTAACTTTGGGTATGCTGCTTTTTTCCAGTTTAAGCATCTAAATTTTCAGGAAAGATTACACCTAAATACTATTCCGTTACTTAATCTCTTTACAGTACTACCACAAATTATAGCAACATTACTATGCTGCTGCAAGTAGGCTATTACACGCTGCGGTGTATTCGCAAATAAAACTTGATTGAGCATATGATCCTTTTTTTATGCAAGAACAAAACCACTGGTTACGAGTAAGCAACCTCATGTTATTTTTCATAGGTGGACAAAGCGCAACTTCCGCTACCTCCGCAATTGCAAAAGCAGTGAAAAGCGCAAATTTTTTTATTTCAAGACATTGCGGAAGTTGCGTTGCGAACTAATGTTTTTTAAATTGGATGCGGATTATTGCACAGCGCTTTTAAATCCTTTTTTAGGTGAAAACGCAATTCTATGCTTTGAACAAAATTTGTATCACTTCAATCGTAGCATTGTCAAATGCCAATTTTCTTTCGCAAATTTCTTGCTCTTTTACCGTCTCAAATTGCAAAAATAGGGAATTTGCGTTGTGTTTTATAAATTTAATTACGGAAATTAAGTTGCGCTTTGACTTGGTATGAAAATCCCGCTCCGCAATTGCGAAGTAGCGTTGCTCTTTAACTGAAGTAAAAAGTTCCACGCAGAAGTTGCCCTGCGCTTCAGAAAATAAAAGTTTATACTGCGCATTCAGTGGTTGAAAAAATCCTTGCGTTTTTGGTAAATATTTATTCATGCCCACCTCTGCTATTTTTGATAGGTGCTAAGAACATTGGTTGTAATGGCACATTAGAGACAGCATTTTGTAATGGATTTTTATAAACGTGGAATGTTTTTGTTGTGCAATGACAAGCCTGACCAGTTTTGTAAATGGCTTAATCAGTTTTACTTTTAACTCAAAAACAACACAAAAATTAAAACAGCATTTCATCAAATTACATTTGTGTTTGTAATCGTAACATTTAAGAATTTGCCAATTCAGTTTGATGGCGGAAGCGCTAAGGAGAGGGCAAAATATTTTGAGGGGGATAATCGCTTGATTTCGGATTTTGGCCTTTTTGATGCGTCTTTAGTTACAGCAAGTTTGTTTCATTTCGTTTATGAAGTTTTTCATTTTTCAGCTTACACAAATTGTCAGAAATGGACCTTCCTACCTTAGATTACGCTCACGCAGCACATTTACAAACCACGTTACGATATGTACTGTAATCTTTCAGCATCTATTTCTAGGCAACCTCTATAGCATTTCACGCATGCTTATACAACTTTTGAAAACTAAAAATTCACGTAGAAAAAAATTCAATATGATTGATTTAGTTATGAGTTAAAAATAACTATTTTAATAACAATCTGTAGTTATATATTGCAAATAATAATTAATAACGGTTACAATGTTATTGCAATTTAGTGACTTTCAAAAAGCAATGTTTTTTTTTTTTGTGATACTGCGCAGAGATACCCAGATAGAAACAAACCAATAGAATACTACCAGATTTTCTTGCAGACTTCCGGCTAGTTGACCTTCGATTTGTTATAACGCGCATTCCGTTCAAAAGGCCATTTGCAAAGAAAATTTCAATCTTTCGACATTCTGTTATCTTCTCAGCAGTTATTTCAAGGGTCTTTAGTTTTAACGAAACATCAAAATTAAGCAAATTTATTAAAGAATGATTAACAATTTCAATTATTTGTTCACTCGCAATGATAAATTTGCTATGGCAAAAAATATTTACCCTACTTTTTTGATCAAAATATATTCCTAGACAGTGTTTTTCGACAAATTTTTTTCTTTTACAGAAGGTGCGATGTCTTCAAACTGAACTTATTTTTAATGTAGCAAAAAGCCTCAACAATTTTTTGCTTCATCTAAGTGACTTAGATAAAGCAATTTGGTTTCGACAATTTCCAAAATCATTGCTCGAAATGTTCTGAAATTTTACGCCATTCATCGTTTCAACAAAAGGATTTGAGCGTATTTCACTAGGCAACAAAAAATTTTTTGTCATGCTTTTCATGGTTTTTTAATTGCTCTTGGATAATTTTGGGATGCTGTATTCAAAAATGTTATTATTTTTTTCTGTGATGTCTATTTTCCATTTATTTGTATTATAATTGTATCCTAAAAACATGTAGTATTAGCAATTTTTGCATTTGCATTTTGCCTAAATGAGCTCAAAAGATTTTTCTTTGATCGTCTTTTATTTTTTCGTGACCAATCATTGCTCTTAGAACTTCGTTACAATACCTTATCAACTTATAAGGAGCTAATAGTTACAAATCTTTGTGATATACTGGCTCCTTCCTTTCGTAAAAGATTTTGTTATTATTCCTTTTAAACTGGCTATGTCCGTTTAGTTCTAGATTGTCCAATTGGTCTTCTCCAATTTGCTTTAAAAAAAAGCTTGTTTGGGGAGTCTTTCCTGAGGCATTCTGCTTACATGGCCAAACCATCTAAGCTATAGGATAAATTTTGGACACAGAAAAGATTCAGCGCGACCTGTAGTTTCATTGTGCCGCTGTAACGTAGATTGCAGTGGGCAGTTAAAACTTGCACTACTCTATTTAATTGAGGTCTTTTAAGGTGAAGGAGACATATTGTTAATCGTGAAGATGTCCAACCTACAGACTCCTTCATCCTCAAGCAGTCTTTCCGTTTATTCCATATAGATTTCCATCTATCTGTGGAGACCATGCCCAAAGACCCCCTTAAAATTTTAAACTTTTATTACGAAGTACTCCAGCTAGACATATCAAATTTTAAGAGTACCGGTGGTGGTAGGCTGATATAAGAAAAAGATGAAACTTGCCGAACTTGGCAATGCCATGTTGGACAATTACCCCTTAAAAAGGCTTTCAAACTCTACAATAAATTCTCACAATGAATATTGGTATTACAGAAAAGTAGAACAGTCAAACTTATGGAATTACTCAAGCATTTCAGACGTTGAAGTACTTGAGCTCAATGGTTTTGTTGGATTTAAGGTAGATGACCGAGTTAGTCAATAAACTGTCACTTGTGACGTTGAAAGAATCTCTTGCCTCTTCAAAGTTTTTGAACAATTTTACCAAGAAATTTTTCGTGCTGAACAATGGATGTAATACACAGTGGTGTAAAAAGTACTCGAAAATAAAATCAAGAAAAAGTTTTGATATTGACGAGAAAAATACTTAAAGTATAGTACAAAGTAATAACCCAAAAAAAAATACTTGAGTAAAAGTAAAAAAGTTGTCGTTTTAAAAGTATTCAAGTACAAGTATTTTTGAAAGTATTAAAGCAAAATTAACAAACTATTTAATCGACGTATGACAACTGGTTGACTACCTTCAGATCACTGCAACATAGTGTTTGGTCTTCTAACACCTCATTCTCTCAAAAAGTTACAAATTATTTATTTTTGCAAGTTTTTTGTAAATATATTCAAAACAATTAATTAAAAAGAACAACAACAGCAAAACTTCCAGATTTGAAAATTATGCCATGCAGAATTTACATGAAATCATTTTACAAAATGTTGCCTCAAATACTCTTTTACAGTCATTGTTAAATGGTGCTAAAATTAAAAAACAGTATGGACGTTTCTTATCAGTGTATAATAATCTACTGTATCTACAGGCTAGGCCAAAAGTTCGCATCATAGGTATTTCAATATATTCTGCGATAACTTTTTCTTTGGATTGATTAATCAAAATTATTGTGAATTTTTTGAGTTTTCAAGTTTTTCTCAAGTTTCATATTTATTTCATACCACTGCAAAAAGAAAAAAAACTTTGCAGGTAAAATTACAGTAAACTAAATAAATATCACGAGAGCAGCGACAGAGAAGCTACTTACGGACCGTGAGGTCTTCGAGACAGTAGCCAATTTTTGATCATTTTTAAGAAGATGACTTTAAATTGTAAACTGGTCGAAGTTTAGAAGAGGAAAAAAACAGGCAAAATTTAATTAATTTTGCAACATGTGAAGGCAGGCAAAAGCTTGATACACATTACGTCACTAAACCACGCAAAATTTTTGTAAATAGCGCATTGAGGTTATTTGGGTCTCTATGGGGGCAAAATTAATTGTCATACTGAAAACATTTTATGATTAAAATTTTGGAAATACATCCAACAATAGGTGGCCACAAATCCGTTAATCAGTCAATAACGAAGCTAACTTTTTCATTAACTGTTGATCCGTTAAAAAGTTTTTTCATGTTAACGGACTAAATTAACTTCCGTTAAGTTCGGTTAGCTTCAGTAAAGGTTTTTATCGTTAATATCTTGCACAATTCATTCATCGTACCGGTACAAACCAGTTTGCACTGATAACACTAGTTTATATTTTTTTGACTATGACTCCTGACTCCGGCAAAAAAACTTTTTTCGACTCCGACTCTGACTCCGACTCCCCGTAAAAACCTTCGACGTCCTCGACTCCAACTCTGCAACACTGGATTGAACCCAGATCAAGCGATCATAGTCGTCGTAAAAAAGACGTTTATTACCTTTTCGGTTACCATGCCGACATTTTATCAATCTGAAAAGAAAAAGTGACAATAGAGTTTTTTTTTGATAAATTCGAACTCGCTTTGTTGTTGACTATTTTTCCAAGTTTTCCGAAAAGTTGTTGACTTTCTTTTAATTTTACGCATATTTTTTTTGAATTTGAAGCTACCAAGCAGAGATAATGTTGCAATAAACATTTAGATCTAGCTCAAGTACAATGCAAACGACATTGTGATCAAGGTGGAGTTTAAGTCAGATCATGTGATCAAAGTCACAGCAAAACAGCACTGTAATTCTTCAACCACACTGCATTTTTTATTTTTTATGTTTTTTAAAAATTATGCAAATCGTATTTTATTGATAGGTTTACATGCTTTGAATTAAGTTTATTAGCTCAACTGGTGGGCAGAGAACTTTTTAGACAACGTTTTAATTGGCTATCCACACTGCTCAGGGCATGCACTACATATCTCGTCATGGTTAGAAGTTAAAAACATGCGTACGACAAATAAGAAAATCACGTGACAAACTGAATCATACCAACGCAAAAATTATAGCAAAGTGGAAACGAAATGTGACAGATTGGCGGAGCCTAAAAAACAACAATATAACGTGATATGTGGGTCTAAAGTAGAATAGCCAAATAAATGCTTGGAAATTTTTCATTTTGCTTACCATTTGGGCATTTGTGTTGGGCATTTGATTAATGAAATATGATTCGATAAACCGGCGTTTTGTGAAGTCAAGATCGAAGTCTAAAATTTTAGCGTTGGTCCAATCCATGGGATGTTCGTCGTCAAAAACATGCTTAGTCAATGCTGATTTATCTAACCGTAGATGCCGATTTCCTGCCAAGTGTTCTTTTTTGCGGATGGAAAAACTGTGTTTTGTTTTGCCAATGTATGAAAAGTCACAGCCATGGCAAGGAATTTGATATATTGCTTCTTGTCGCATAATTGGTTCCACTGAGTCTTTGTGACTAGTGAGTTTCTAGCCAATGGTGTTGCACGGTTTTAAGACGGTTATCACATTGTAAGTTAGACAAACAACGCCGTATTTTTTCTGTCAATACGGATAGTAGGATATAATGGCGAAGCCTATGAATTGTTGATCTGTGCAGTTTAAAGGTTTCTTGATGAGGGTCGTGTTCCGGTACGAGATCAATTTTTAGTGTCCTTTACGTGTTTGATTTAATCTTGATGGTTTTTTGTGGTAGAGCTAAGAACCTTGGCCCGGGTTAATTGGTTATCGTACAACGATCACAAACAATCTGGTGAACGATTACTAATTGACCGGGCTAGGGCTTTTTGTTTCAAATACGACTCTTATCAAGAAACTTTGAAACCGCATAGAACAACAATTTACAGTCATGAACAAAAGTTTAAGACCACCTCCCAAAAATGCCGATTTTCAGTAATTGGCATGTTATTGCATCAGCCAAATTCCAATGTTGCGTCATACATTTTTTCTCTTCATTGTTTTGCATTTAGCGCCAATTTCTACTTCTGTTCACATTTCTTGGTTGATTTTCTTGCAATTAACCAATTTTTTGAGGTGCTTCAAATGGGTAAAAAAAAGTCATTAAGCGAGGTTCAGAGGGCCCAGATAGTTGCCCTACATGGGCAAAACCTATCTGAACGGCTAATATCTGCTCAGATGGGTTGTAGTAAGACTGCAGTGCATCAAGCAATTGCTAAGTATCAAGAAGATGGCTCCTATACCGACAGAAAAAGGAGTGGAAGACAGCGAGTCAGCACTGCACGAGAAGACAATTTGATGAGGAGAATAGTTATGAGGTCGCCCACGAGTTCAATGAAGAAAATCAAGGCTGAATTGTTGCGCAGGGGTCGTAAAGTCAGTCACATGACTGTTTCCCGGCGTTTATCCAAAGAATTTAATTTAAAATCATAAAAACCTGCAAAAAAAACAAGGCTTACTCCTGCTATGAAATCTAAGCGTCTACAGTTTGCTAATAAACATCAACGTTGGACTGCCCAGGAATGGCAAAATGTGCTTTTTTCCGACGAATCGACCTTCCAACAGTTTGCGGTTCGAAAAAGTTACGTCCGTAGACCACCTGGAAAACGTTTTGGTGACAGATATACCATATCATCAATAAAACATCCTCCAAGTCAAATGGTTTGGGGGGCTATGTGCAGAAATGGTGTCGCTGCTCTCAGCTTTCTGCCTCCAGGAACCACTATGAATGGGCCAAAATACGTCCAAATGCTCTCAGAAAAGCTAAAACTTCACATGCAAGTTCACAATTGTAAGATATTTATGCAGGATGGCGCCCCTTGCCACCGTTCCAAAGTTGCAAAGAACTTTTTGAATGACAACAATATTCAACTTCTCGAATGGCCAGGAAACAGCCCGGACCTTAATCCCATTGAGAATTTGTGGACCCTCATGAAAAATAAGGTATCAGAAAAGCAACCAACAAGTAGTGCAGAGTTGGTGAAAGTAATTAAGGAAGTCTAGGTAAGAGAAATTTCGAAGGAGTATTGCCGAAGTTTGATTGATAGTATGCCGAGGAGAATAGAAGCTGTGATAAAAAACAAAGGAGGACATACTAAATATTGAGAATCCGAACATTTTTTATGTAAATATTTGTTTAGAATGTGTCATACTATGTCCCATGTGTTTATGATTGATTAAGTACAAAATAAAACAATATCCTAAACGTAAATAAAATGCTATACTACCTTGTGCTTAAAAATTTGCAAAAATTTTAAGTTGTCTTAAACTTTTGTTCATGACTGTAAAGGCTTCGCCATTATGTTCTACTACTCGGATTGACAGCAAAATACGGCGTTGTTTGTCTCATCACAATGTAAAAATCGTCTCAAAACCGTGCAACACCATTACTAGGCAACTCTCTAGTCACAAAGACTCAGTGGAACTTATTATGCGACAAGAAGCAACATATCAAATTCCTTGCCAAGGCTGTGACTTTTGATATATGCGACAAGAAGCAACATATCAAATTCCTTGCCAAGGCTGTGACTTTTGATTCATTGGCGAAACAAAACACAGTTTTTCCATCCACAAAAAAAACACCTCAGATCTTCGGCATCTACGATTAGACAAGTCACCACAACAAGTATGCACTGGCAAGTCAGCACGGTTATTCGGCATTTACGATTCGACAATGCATTGGACCAACGCTAAAATTTTAGACTTTGATCTTGACTTCACAAAACGCCGGTTTATCGAATCGTATTTCATGAACCAAAACCCCAACACTACGAATGGTAAGCAAAATAACAAATTTCCAAGCATTTATTTGGCTATTCTACTTTAGACCCACATATCACGTTATATTATTGTTTTTACGCTCCGCCAATCTGTCACATTTCGTTTCCAATTTGCTATAATTTTTGCGTTAAGGTATAATTCAGTTTGTCACGTGATTTTCTTATTTATCGTACGCAAGGTTTTAACTTCTAGCCATGACGAGATATGTAGTACATGCCCTGAGCAGTGAGGATAGCCTAATCACCTGAGACGCATCAAGTCTTGGAATAAGAGGAGCACTCTTTCATCGCTATCCTGACAGCTCTGATAGACTAATTCCATATGTTTCCAAGAATTTGT